>JAODUD010000048.1:2197709-2213668 GCA_026784285.1 Stomatorhinus walkeri | reverse complement strand
CCACACGCAGAGCAGAGCACCCAGGCAGGACACGCAAGCTCCACACGCAGTGCAGAGCAGAGCACCCAGGAAGGACAATGCTGGTGGTTCAAAATAAAGCTTTTGTGAAAGTCTAAGGAGCCAGAGGTCTGAAGGATGGGGGGGCACGTGTATCGGTTAATGTGTGACTGCAGCCTCAGACGTCACAGTTGTGATGAGGTGTTAAATGGGTTCCAGGTTCACAGTGTCGTTCTCCGGTCGGAGGAAGAAAAATAAAGATGCAGCCAATGACAACCGCCATGCTCATTTTGTATGAAATGTGTGACGCACCGCCGTGTCTCGCGAAACGCCATTGGCTGGCTCAACCGTAAGTGTGTAAGTTGGAATTGTCATTTACATGTTTTGAAAGGTCACCCCCTTTCTCTCTCTCTCTCTCTCTCTCTCTCACACACACACACACACATTCATATCTTTGGGGCGAAGCGTCTATTCATTTCTATAGGGAACACCCTAATCCCCCTAATCCCAACAATGACACCCTTAACCCCTACCCATCTCTAACCTTAACCGTAAAAAACCAAGCAAAATACAAGACTTTTGGCATTTTCAGTGTTGTGGTCCCCGCAACGTGATCACACGCACACGCGCCCACCCCTGTGTTTGAAGGGGAGGCCGGTCTGTACAGCAAACATGCCCCTGCTGGTCATGCACACGCTTATTGAAATTCCGGAAGAGTTTCCCATCAGCGACAATGCCATGACGGCGGGAAGGTCCCATCTGCCCGCCTTGGATGTTGAAAGGAGCTCCTGCGTCTTTCGCTTGCGGGAAGTGAGATTTCTGGGAAATCACAACGCCTCATAAGATGAGGAAGATGTCTTCAGATGATGGCCTAACCTGGCTGGAACCTTCTGGACCCTGCTGTGTGCTACAGAATGCTTCACTCATGCCCCGTTTAGAGGGCTGGGGGGGTAAAGGAGGAAACTGGGGTTATTTTGGGATTTGGAGATTGTAATTATTACTGGCTCTGCCAATAAGGTGAGGTGGGGACAGGGGGGGGTTCACATAAGCAGTCTGGGGGAAAACGCATTCGGTGCCCCCTCTCCCAGCACTCATGGTATCTGCAGAGTAAATCGTTACGGTAGTTTAATGTTAATGACACCGTTCAGAGGACGCTGACGTTTGGGATCAGCACCGTGCCAATTTATGGTGAACCATTGCACAAGAGACGGCTGTAATAAGTTACCAGCTCCTGGTGTACATTAGCCTACTGGCGAAGCAGTTTCTGTCACCAGTGATAAACTGGACCTGCTGTGTGGCTGAACTGTCCTCTTTGGACTTTGCACCAGATAAAGGTGGGAAAAAAAAAGCAAAAAATGATAAAACTCTTCTGAACCACTTGAAATGGCAACTACATATTTTACTGGGGTGTAGCGGCGAAGACCAGCCTGTCGTTTAAGTCAGTACTTTCAAATAGGAAGTATAGGGGTCCAACTGTACACAAATTTTGCAGAGCAGCGGATTAGCTGTTATCTGTTAAAGACATTTATTTACTAGTTAACATGAAGAACAAACAAAGCCCATTGCCAGCTGGAGAAACAGGACACGACCTCAGATAGTCAGTAATACCAACGTTAACAAAGAGTGTGTCCAATACACAGGGATGATTACCCTGGCAATTTCTGACCGCTGTCCTGCATACATCAAGCAAAACATTTCCAAGGACACGGAACAGTCGTGTTACACTATCAGTGAAATTTTACAGCAAATCTTTATGACTCCATTATAAACCTAGAATCAGCTACATCAAAAGTCTTGGGGCAGTTTGCAAGCCAAACAGCCGGCCGAAGTTGGCAAACCTCCATTAATGTACCCCAATGGTACGAAAATGTTCCTCAGAGTGTGTTTCTGTACTATAACAAGTGGTACTTTGTTCTGACTGTGACGGTCCCTTCCGATGTACCATTTACATGCAGGAATCTGTTTACACCAGATCTGTCAATAAGTCTCTCTTCAGTCCATCAGAAGTTAAATGATCCTCAGACTCAGTGTAATTACTGACCCATATCAAAGGAGTACCACCTTAAAAACTGTGGATGAGATAAATCAGGCAGCCAAAGGCCCTCAGTGGGCGTTCTGGGTCAGAACCAGGTCAGGGATCTAATATGAACCTACTGTACAGCTAAGCTTAACTTCACAGTGTCACGATTCGTGGTTCTACTGTGATTCTGTGAATCTGTCTACAGTCAGATTCAGTATCAGCTTAATATTTCCTGTTGTTCGTCTTTCTCCAAAGCAGGAAAGAGCCTCTGCTTTCTTCCTCCTGATCGGTCTCTGACGCCACAAAGCCAGAGTTTTGCCCCATTTTCAATGGCAGCGTATTGTGGGGCTTCACTCTTCTTACTGCATCTACAAAACAGGCAGCGAGTAAAGTTTATCTCAGGTATTCAAACACGTAAATAAGAGTAACAATTCACAGCATAAGCTTTAAACGAATTTTAACAAATGCTGCTACTTTCCGCCAAAAAATACAAAGATGCTGAATAAACTAAAAAAGGAGAGAGGTGTTCATTTCGAAAACTTCATGCTTCAAATCACAAACCCATTTTTACATAAACATTTCGATTTTATTGTCTGTTCAAAATGTAATGGGTTTCATTTATGAAACATCCGTAAATCACTGACACGTTGTACAGAACCCTTTAGGCTCTCGAATTGGTAAGTCATGAATTCTCTTGTTTAATTTTTCTTTCACTTAAATTGTGCTGTTGAAATGATAGTCACATCTTGTGCTTTATATTATTTACACACTACATGTGCCTAGAACCATGTGTAAGGTCCATTCATATCGACGAACGTTGTCCTTACTAAAACATTAAGCCCTGGGTTTCCCTTGTGCAAATATTTTACATACAAATTCTGCAGACATTTCATGAATGAGACCAAGCAACTAGAGAAGGCTGGATCAAGATATCTGATTAGTTGCCCCCACCTCCTCTACAACCTGATTGGTTATCTCATTGAACTAATATTTTTTTCTTTCTGCCCTCAGAATATTTTTGTGTAAGTGAAACTCCCATCAGCGGCACTTGGGACCAGCATCTCATGTTTCAGACCAATTAGACCCAAAACTATTGATGTCTATTGGAAACATAAAACAATTAAGTAGCAAACAATTATCGTATATACTCAGTACTGCAGCAGAATATCAACCATGCTTAGCTAACTGAATGTTTTGTGCAAGCATGTTATGCCATTGCAACATGAAATATCGTTAATAACAGTCCCGTTCATTAGCCCCTCGTGCACCATGACTGTACACTATTACTATGATGAAAGTTCATAGTACATAAAAATATTCAGAGTTGACTGTAAACTTCGTGCCATATCAAAACGTAACTTCACAGTTTGTGAAATAATCATGAACTGTAAACCTCACGACGAAGATGACTTGTAAAAAAAAACGCCGCATTTTTTAGTTTAATTATATCATGTTTATGGTTAAACTGTAAACTTCACTGTCCGAATGATTAAACACCGGAAGAGGTCAACATGAACATAAAAAAAAAAGAGTTCATAGTTCTACTATGAAAAATAAGCACTATTTTTCCTGGGATTGCATTCCATCATGAGCTCGAAGTTTTCTCTTTATGTAAATTAGTGCTGGTACTGCGCATGCGTAAACAGCCGCTCTGCTATCAGCGAAGCCAATTAGCGGATCGGACTGGAGGAGGGGGTACGCTGCAGTTACTCAATGACCATAAAGTCTTCTTACGTAACACCTATGTGTTCTGGGGTGTCCGTGCTGTACCGGTGATGCGATTCGCATAAAACCGGAGACTGCACGTTATTATTTCCCATACTGACCATAGCAGATAAGACAGCACCCGGGACCCCAGCCAGATTAAAGTCATACGTATTCGGGACAAGGAATCATTCCATCAGTAAGTGGAAGGATTAGGAAAGTCAGAAATTGGTGCTTTTTAATGCCTGTTTTACAGTCAGTTTCGTCGTGTCATTAGAAACAACGCAGAAATACCTAACGCTGTCAAAAAGATTGTCAAAAGTTTTCCTTATTCAATATTTCTTTAAATTACATTAGTTTAAGTAATTTACATCACCAGACTTTTAAAATATTAATTTACTAATAGTGTTTTTTTTCTCAAATGATCTTTGTCTTTGTAAGCAAAAATAATTTTTTTCAGTAAGTAAAGTTGCTCTTTAGAAACCATTGTTTAACATAACTCTTATACAACAGGAAAAAAAATATTCAATGACTAATTCTAAAATATAAAACGCTTATTACGTTTTATATTACGCTTATTAGTTTTGCAGTAAGTACGGGCTCTGAACCTTAGGCTTTCTGCGGCTTACGAACCGGGGCGGTGCGGTTCTTCCTTAAGTTTAACCGTTTCCATTTTTTTCCAAATGCAACCAGAAGGAGCAAAACCATATAAGCAGCTTAATTAGCCACCCTATTGGAAAAACACCCCAGCCCCACCTAAGATGCTTATGAAAGTGATAATGATCTTGTTTTGGATGTAATATTCACTTACTGTTTTTTGCCTTTCAGAGAACTGGGTCCAGAGGCTAATTCTCCATAACTGGTCTCCAGAGGCCTGGACGCACAGGAGCAGTTCATGGTCACGTTTGCGTTTACATGCGTGTTTCAGAGTTGGTCAGTAACGACGGGCTGTGGTTCTGCTCAAACCCAAGCCTGTCGCTGTTAGCTGTTCTGCCGCTATGGCTTTTGCAGACCTCCTGGAGTTGGTAGGCAGCACTGGACGTTTCCAGATCATCCATGTCACTCTGCTCTCCTTGCCCATCCTCATGATGTCCAGTCACAACCTCCTCCAGAACTTCGTCGCCTCGGTGCCGCCCCACCACTGCCGGGCCCCAAAGAACTTCTCGGCGCCCCGTTTGGACCCCGCCCAGGCCGTCCGGCTCTTCGTGCCGCTGGAGGCTGACGGGCAGCTGTCTAAGTGCCGCCGTTACCCTACTCCGCAGTGGCACCTCCAGTCCAGCAATGCCAGCTCCAGACCTACAGATGCCCTTAGCAAAGACTTACAAGGATGTGAAGATGGCTGGGACTATGATACGAGTGAGATGAGCTCCACCATAATATCAGAGGTAGGGTGCAGTGGAGAGCTTGCTTCAGAGCTTGGAGATGGTTGATGGTTATTCAGATGGCTGAGGGCCCATCTGACAGAAATGTTTGCTGTCAGTCAGCTGATGTGTACGTTTCTCAAACCTTTACCTTTAACCCAAAGCGTACATGACTGGTCTGCGATTGTTTACACAGTTTATGGTTAAACATAAAAAGACGTCCAGCTTCCCGTCTGCTTTACAAATGACTGCCTCTGTTTCTCTCTTAGTGGGACTTGGTGTGTGACCTGCGCTCGTACAAGCAGATGGGCCAGAGTGTGTACATGGGAGGGGTGTTAGTGGGAGCAGTGGTATTTGGAGGTCTGGCGGACAGGTAAAGTCCCACTGCATACCAGTTTTCCATCTGTGCCATCGATGCGCACAGATTGAAATATGTGACATATCCGTGGTTCTGGAAATGAGTGCAAGGAAACGGCAGATGTTTCAAATAAATATACAATGTTGTTATTACATGAATCAACACGGTAAATAAGGTTTAATGGTTAAATCTGTCATATCCATAAAGTAAAGGAGCCGTGGGCAGGTGTCAGGAAAACAAGCAGAAGTGCCAGGGGTGAATGGGTGGAGGATTAACATGGGGAGGCGCACAGGCAACCAGAGCACTGAACTGGGAAGCACAGGACTGGAAAGCATTTATATACAGGGCTGAGGAGAGGCTGAAACGATACAGGTTTTGATGTTTTCCACATTAGGACTGGGGATTACGAGTAGAACACAGCTGGGAGGAAACAGGAGGGTTCCGGATGATTAGCAGTGACCCCTGCTGGTCATACTGGGAAATGGATAAGAGGAGTCTTGACAAAATCACTGTTTCATTTTAAATTGTAATTTTCTTTTTTTAAATTCATTTTATCATTCATTTATCGTAACATTTTAGGCTGAATGATGTAATCTGCAGTAAAATTAGCCCTTTTGAGGCAGTGTTTACCGCTATCAAACCACACGTTTGCACGTTGCCCTCAAAGTTAGCCACAAACAGTTACAGCACTGAGCACTGGAAGCTGCATAATTTGCTGGACAAAGTTTGTGCGACAGATGGCCCCCGTAGGACTTGAGCCAACAACCTTCATGCCTTTAACCTTCTGTGATTCTTATTAGTCCAGATTTAGTGGCCGTTTACTTCTTACAGCACTATACTGTTTTACCCAGAATGCACATTGACGTGAACACACACTCAGTTACCTGGATACTCCATGGGATTCAAACCCACACCCATTTCATTGCTAGCACAAGACTCCTGAGCTACATTTGAGCTTCTTGAGCTATACTGAGGACTTTAAAAGCCCTATTTTGGCAACTCAAGCACACGCCTGTACCCCCACACACCCTCGCACTCTCCCCCCGCAGGTTTGGTCGCCGGATGCTGCTGCTGCTGTCCCACCTCCTGATGGCCGTCTCGGGGACGTGTGCTGCCTTTGCCTCCTCTTTCTCCCTCTTCTGTCTCTTCCGCTTCCTTTGTGGCATGGCGCTGTCTGGTATGGTCCTCAACTCCTTCTCGCTCAGTGAGTCCCCAGCGGTCGAACCCAGCCACCGGCCCCCAGTCCGTCACCCTAATCCAGCCGGTCCCCCTCCCTAATTAAAGCTCTGTGATTAGGCAGGGAGCAGAATCACAGTGGGACAGGTGACGGGTCACGCTGGCAGCCTGGCGCCTTCCCCGCGTAGGAGATGCGGCTCACGTGTGTCTGGTTACAGTCTTAGTCTCGTTCCTTATCCTTCCATTTTGCTGCCAGTCTTAGAATGGATCCCCACGAAGGTGCGGACGGTGGTGGGCACTGCCACGGGGTACTGCTACACCGTGGGCCAGCTGATTCTGGCCGGGGTAGCTTACTTTATACGGGACTGGCGCTGGCTCACTCTGGCCGTCTCCATGCCGTTCTACATCTCCTTCCTCTACTCCTGGTGAGATTTCACAGAAGCTACTCTCCTCCAGCGAGCTCACTCTATTATTATAATCTTATTTAAATTAAAAACTGAAAAAGGTATGCTTTAGAGGTGCTGTCTATCCATCTAGGTCATTCTGCTGGGAGTCACCTAGTTTTGGAGAACGGTTGTAGAAATGTTGATCTTCTGGGTAATATAATGGGACTGAATGACATTCTTTCTGTGGGGATTAAAAGCGCCAAAATACATACATCAGAAAAATTCAACTGCAACGTATTTTATCAGAAATCATGAGTACCTTGGTGTTATCTTCTGTGCAATGAAAGGATCAGTGTGTGGAGTTTGGTAGAAGAAAATACCTCCTACGTTAAACTGCTCACTATAAAGTCTTGAGTTTTCTTGAGTAACTGGGAGGTGATTTCTGGTATGAGACACTCCTGTCGAATTTTTCAAAATTTTCTGCCGCTCTAATCATCACGGAAAGAATGTCATTCAGTCCCATTATATTCGAAAGAGGACTGACATTTCTTTGGCCGATATCTCCAAAACTAGGTGACTCCCATCAGAACAACATAGGTGGATAGACAGCACCAAAGCTCAATTTGTTTTTGTCACTTTTTCGATGAACTGTCCCTTTCAAATACCGGCAAAGCCAATCTCTTATTCTTGGACTTATTAACATTCTTCTTAGAATCTTTAATATTTTCATTTTGGAGAAGTATCAGAAATATATTTGTATGTTATGAGAAATTTCTTGAGCCGCTGTCTAGCGGTTCTTGTTGGGCGATCCCCATAAGAGCGTGCTGGTATGTTGGCACTCTGCAGGTGGCTTCAGGAGTCGGCACGCTGGCTCGTGCTGACCAGAAAGCCGGAGCAAGCTGTGAAGAACCTGCGCGTCGTAGCCCACATCAACGGACGCGAGGCGGAGGGACGCCAAATCAATACTGAGGTTGGTGTGGCCGTTCGTGGTCGAGTTTATCTCTACTTTAGGTACTTCAACTAATAACTACTTAATTCTATCTAGAACCAGATCAATCTAAAGCATTGTTTTCGACAAAGGATAAAATGGAATGACATGCTGTCCTGGTGTGACTCGGGTTTAATTGTGGTACTAAGGCTTCCTTCCTCACTCGAGAGACATGCAGACAGGTTAATTACCATCTCAGTGTGTGTGCCTTGATAGGGATTAGCACCCAGGGCCCCACATGACCCAGGGCCCCTGTGCCCCCAGGACCCCACATGACCCAGGAACTCAGGACCTCACATGACCCAGGGCCCCTGTGCCCCCAGGACCCCACGTGACCCAGGAACTCAGGACTCCACATGACCCAGGGCCCCTGTGCCCCAAGGACCCCACATGACCCAGGGCCCCTGTGCTCCCAGGACCCCACATGACCCAGGACCTCAGGATCCCACATGATCCAGGGCCCCTGTGCCCCCAGGATCCCTGCTCATGAACATATAAAATAAATTCACAGCAACATATCAACCATGAGGACATAAAGTGAAGCTGGACCGGTGTCCTTCTCTGTAGATGCTGCAGAAGTCGATGATGAAAGAGATGTCTTGCTCTCAAGGAACTCACTCTGTCATGGACCTGTTCCGCACATCTGTCATAAGAGTCATCACCATCTGCCTCAGCGCCGTCTGGTGTGTGAACCCCGTCCCTCGATAGACTGTCTCATGCATGTCCTTCTGTCTGTATGTGTCGCCAGACTTCATTTCTGTGGTTTTTCTCAAGCCAAAGATGAATGACCATAAATTTCTGCTGGCGTCTGAAGCAGAGCCTTTTGGAAATATGTGTGACACCATCTCCTTTCAGGTTCTCCACAAGTTTTGCTTACTACGGCTTATCCATGGACCTCCAAAAGTTCGGAGTGGACATATACCTGATCCAGGTGATCTTCGGGGCAGTGGACATCCCCGCCAAGGTCATCGCCGTTGTGTGCATGAGCAAAATTGGCAGGCGGCCATCCCAGTGTGCCGCCCTCATCCTGGCCGGGGTCACCATCCTCGCCAACCTGCCAGTGCCGTACGGTACGGTGAGCTTCGCCAGGCCTTCGGCTGATTTCTCCCTGCTGACACTTTGCGTCACCTCTGTGGCACCCTGGTTCTCCTCTTTGTCACCCGTGCAGAAATGCAGATCCTGCGGACCAGCCTGGCAGTTCTGGGCAAAGGCTGCTTGGCTGCGTCCTTCAACTGCTGCTACTTGTACTCTGGAGAACTTTATCCCACGATCATCCGGTAAGCCGGTCCACACTCACGACACCCCGCAAATCATCCGGTAGGCCAGTCCGTGCCCATTCTTCTGATCTGGCCAGATAATCAAAGAAATAAATGGGAAAAAATGAGCCATTTTACAAGATCTCGCAACACTTTTGTAAAATTAATGGAAGAAAAAAAAAAAAAGAGTCCTTTTGTGAGATCTTGCCAAAGCATTATGAGATAACGCTAAGGTTCTGTGAGCTCTTGCAAAAGAATTCATTTTTTATTCATCCATTAATTTTTTTCTCCTCTAATGTCCCCATTGGTGGTCACGCACAAGCACTCACACACACACACACACACACAATGCCAGTTTAGATAAGCCAAGCTGCACACAAAGGAGAGTGATGGTGTCGCATCACATGACCTGGCCACCTGATCTAAACAAAGTGACGGAAAAGCGGCCAATGAGAGCTCAGCAAATATGTGGGACCTTCTTCAGGGCGGCTGGACAACCGTCCCAACAGGTCACCTCATAAACCTGAGGTGTAGGGAAGACAGTAGAGTCAGCCAGCCCTTGGCGTCGGTGGCCTTGCTGAAGGGGCCAATGGTGTGATCACTCTGCCAACCGAGGGATTTGAACCAGCAACCTTCTAGGTCCCAACCTACACAGCTGCCTGCCTCGACAAATTCATTTTTTTTGTTTGATACGTCCTTGCTCAGCGCATCATCCCATCTATATTGTTTCACAAATATGTTCTCCTTCCAGCCAGAACGGGATGGGCTGGGTCTCCATGATGGCGCGTGTTGGTGCGATGGTAGCCCCCCTGGTTCTGCTTCTGGGGGAGACGGTGGCCTGGCTCCCTGGCCTCATCTTCGGGGGGGCGCCCATTATCGCCGGGATATTTGCCATCTTCTTACCAGAAACACTCTCCATACCTCTTCCAGACACCATTCAGGACATGGAGGAGAGGTGAGAGCAAACGTTACCGGTTATTAACTTCATAGGTGTACATTCTATGCGGTGATGAAGGAATATTAATATTCTAACTACCTTAAAATGATCTATTCTGAGTATTATAACATTGTATCTGGGTTCCTCTGCACTCATTTTCTATGTGGTCATTTGTGTTTTTGTGAAGATTTATCGTTTATTAAGTATATTTCTATAAAAAAAAAAAAGGTGAAGTCAGAAATACCTCGGACGGTAAACATTAAACACGCACAGGGTCCTGCAGACAGGGTAAGGAGAGAAAGCTGAAATGCTTTCTACAACACAAAGAATATCTTCTTCCCTTTTTGTTCTAGAACATACAGGAACCAGCCCATCGAGAGTTCTTTCAAACAGCATGAGGTTCCCCTGAAGGATCTCACCAGCTCAGTCCAAAAGGAAGAGATGTGAGACGTTACTCCAGAGGGTTCCCAGACCTGCCTTCAGTCGGCGTTTAAATGCACGGAGTGGATCTGCCACCTCACGCAGACCAGAGCGGCATCCCTGGAACACGCAGATCTGTTTTATTTTCCATCATGTTGCTACATTTCATTTTTACATATTTAATTGCTGTCTCTAAATTGCTCGTAATGTATGGTTGTGTGTGGGAGTGTGTGTATGTGTATGCCCAGTGATGGACTGGCATCCCATCTAGGGTGTCCCCTGCCTTGTGCCCAGTGATGGACTGGCATCCCATTCGGGGTGGGGGACACCCCAGCCCTGTTCCCAGTGCTGACTGGGAGGACTGGTTCCAGGTCCCCTGCAAACCTGAACTGCACAAGCGGTTGGAATGTGGATGGATAGTTTCAAATACTTTCGTATATTTACTGCTGTAGATTACAGTCTGTTACAATAATCCTGTTGTGGATTTTATGCATTAGCATTTGAAATGTAAATCCTGATGTGTGTAGTCTGTGTAGTCATCTAAAATGAAACTGTATAGTTTTGTTCTTGAAATTTTGGATTATTTGAATTATATGCATGTGTATTTTAAAATAGTGTGCCCTGTGATAGACTGGCATTCCATCCAGGATGCCCTCCTGCCTTGTGCCCTGTGTCCACCCTAAGCCCCCCGTAATCCAAAATAATTAATGTATTGCATTTTCTGAGAATGCTTTGAAAGTGCTGTTGGAAATTATGTAAATATCAAATCATTATATTTCTCTGATTATATTTATGAATGTTGAATGTTATTTGCATATGGAATTTTGCGTATTTTGCATTCAGAAAATTTGTTCTATCAATCTGAAAGATATTTTCCAGTTAATATTCTCACCCTTGTCCACTGTGAGATTTACATGGAAAGCGTGAGTGAAGGTCCTGAGATTCATCAACTGTGTTAGGCTCACTAAAATGAGTTTAGTGTTACTGTGGGCTAAGAGGCCAGTTACAACTTAAATAACCTGCTATGGAAATTCCGGAAATTCAGTCTGGATGCGAGATTCAAACTGAACCCTACCGTAAAATCACCTGGTAAATGGACATTTCAGTAGCTGATCTGGTCTGTTTTATTCACCATAACATCTGTTGGGATAGTTATCCATGCTATACAAATTTCAACATATGACCCTATGCACATTGAATCCAAAATTACATCATTGTAGGAGGACTTGAAGACTTGCAAAGGTATTTTTAAATTTATTTTTATAGTGACCTGTTTTTACGTTTATAAACGTTTTACCTATAATGCTCTATTGACACGATATAACAATTAAGTCCTGCTAATTCACTGGTTTCAGTGGGAATTTACTTTGGGAAACCAATGAGTGGCCACCTTTGAAACGATACATTTCGTTATTAACAAGTGCAAAAAATCTTGAAAAACATTTAAACAGTTAATTAGCTGGATATCATCAAACTACTCAGTCAGTAAAAAAATGACCGCATTTCTACTGCACCGCTTACTGCCACTCGTTGTGCAGTGTCACGCTGTTCTCCGCGAGGGGCGCTCCACTGCACACAGGAAGCTGGCGGATGTTTCGTCATTTCCGGTCACGTGAGATTCTATCCGCATCCTGCTTGCCGTTGCTGTCGCCCTTCAGACGCACTTTTCCCAGCTGGAGACGAAGATGCCCGGACTTCTGCGCGGAGTTTTGAGCGCTCGGGCGCTGGTGGGGCGCTGGGGCATCACCCAGCGCGCCGGCATCACCACCAAGCCGGCTAAGGACCCGGTCGGAGCTTCAGTAAGTGGCGAACCCGCTCAGTTTCACCCGGTGTAGCCGTGCATTAGCGTAGCAGTGCCGCCTTTGCTAGGCCTAACCTCATTTTACTTCATGCATGGTTTCATAATAAATGGCGGTCAAACGTTGCATCACAAAACTACCTAGATATCAAAGTAAAAAAAAAATATATATAATTTTATTATTTAGGTTTAACTCTTCTGAAGGTCAATGGTGTATTTGTCTCTATTGGTTACGGTGACAGTGTGAGTTGCGCTCAGAAAACTCAGAGCTAGGAATCACTGAAACTTTAATATTTCATTTTGGCTGCCTGTAGATTGTAGTCATTCTCGTATTAAAATAATTTTTGCAGTTTTAGGTGACCTAACGTGTAATTTCTGTAGGTTTTGTTCAGACTAAACTTAGCCCGATTTTATGGCTCCCCCACTGACTGCCCGCATTTTTCCACATCTGTTCTACTGTACATCATATATTTATATATTTCAGTAGCCCGCATCTCCCCTTTCCCTTAAGTTTATATTTTCGATAGCAGTTGTACAGCTTTGCACTGTTTGTTCGATTTGATTTCATTTTATTTGTACTTACACCATATTTCTTAACGTGTGTCCTATATTGTCTGTGAATGTAAGTACCAGTACTTTCCGAACAAATTCCTAATACATGGGGCTGTACCTGACCAAAAAAAAGTGAATTCTGATTCTAAAAATGAAATAATTACATCCCAACCAAGAGACTGGTGGCGCTGATTTCATGAAATCGTGACTGATGATGATAATGTGTAATAACCAATTTTGTGATTTAGATGAATGATACTGACATGTGTAGTGTAATATTTATGAGGTTTTGGCTGCATTACATATTTCGAGGTTGACCTTTTTTCTTGCTGTGCCTGCGCTGTAGGAGACCGTCATCGGCTTGACAGCATTCATGGTCAGCATTTTGGCACCTGCAGGCTGGGTCCTCGCTAACCTCGAGTCCTACAAGAAGAGAGATTGAGAGCAACCCGATCCTACACTGTCCCACTCCTTCCTGAAACTTTCTGGGACCATCGACCTTGGGCGATCAGCTCCTTAAATCTTTGTGGTACAAGTCCTGTTACCCCCCCCCCCCCCCCCCACCCAACANNNNCCCCCATCCATCTACCTCTCCACCCATCAGTTTACCATTTATCGTCTAACCTCTGCTGTGGATGTAACGTCACCAAGGGGACAATGTGATGTACACCCCCCTAGTAAGGAGCTTGTTATAATAAAATATTTAAGCCTTTTACACTGTTTTCATTTTGAAATTAAACAGATTGCTCCCTTGGGATGCTTATAATTTCAAGCCTGAGAAGGGGAGTTGGTATGGTTATGTAGTATGGATTACATTTATGGATTCTCTTCATACACGTGCAACTGAAAATCTGCTCCCTGGCAATTAAAGCAATTCCTAAAATGGTCTCCGTAGCTGAAAATATAACGCGTACCTCAAGAACCTATTCAGAGTATGCGCTATAAACTACGTACCCTGTGTTCTCAAAATAAACCGTTAACCTAGAATAAAGTTCTACATCGATATATTGTTTTTAAGGGGAATGTGCTCTGCGAACGTGTGAAATGGACGGGACTTGAAGACTCATATCGACGAATCTGGGGTTAATATTAATTTTGAACCGTCTTGTATTCAATACCGGTATTAGAATGCTGAAGAATTCACGAAAAATATAAGACAACGTGCAGCTGTAGTTATATTCGTGAGCAAAATCCATTATGTTAAGTGCAAAACAAACGACAATAACAAAAAGATCCAAGGATATTGGTTAAAGCAGAAAAACCAGTCCTGGCCAGGAAACAAATAGGTACCGCTTTCCAGCATTGCTATTATTTTAAAGGGCGAGGATGATCACGTGACCCGGAAGTGTTAGGAATGAAGAGTGTGATTGGCTGTCAGGACAAGAGAAAGATGGCGGATGAGGAGCTGCAGGAAACGCGGAGGGGGATGGATGGTGAGAGGAACCGGCCCCCAGCTACCAGCTAGTTTGACGTTCGAAGAGCATTTTGCTTTTCTCACTAGTTCCTTAGCCTTGTCGGCATGGCTCGGAGAAATAGCGGCCGATGAAGGTGAAACAACTCGAATCCATACGAAGCAAACTGAAAACGGGAACATAGCCGCTGAGTTTGGCCACTTGGGTGCAATTTCGTTTTACCAATTAATCCGTTTTTGCCGAGCTTGATGGCTGTCAGAGGCTGAAGTGCTGAGAGCCGCAGCCTTCAATATGGAATTGCCCTTAGAGTCCCCCGCTCAGTCTCAGATACCCATAAACACCCCAATTAACAAACTAATGCTGGCTCTTTAATTCCCAGGGGCAGCGAACCCACTCGCCTTCCTTGTATTGTCGTTAAATGGACAAATAATTCAGGCGCTAAAATTATGGATTATAGTGACATGCGGTACTTTTATAATTAACGTTCGTTTTTTTGTATATTTAAATTTAATGGTCCTGCCAAGTGCTGTCTATTACCTTCGGCTTTAATCTTCTTACAGCATGGTAAAAGATTCCTGTCTGCACGGTCTGACACCAGTACTTTGAATAAATGCACGTATGACTTCGGTCGGCACATATCACACTTTGTTTTAAATGAAACCTTCCGCTCCCCCCATCTTTCTGTGCCCGTGCCAGGGGTGAATTGCCTTGGCTATGACGAGGCCATTATAGCGCAGCAGGACCGTATTCAGCAGGTGGTAAAGCCGACATCACACTCTCTGGGTTTGCATTTTTGTGTTTTACGCATCAGAGAATGACCTACACTCGCACCCCTTTCCATCTTATTCAGTCAATATTCACTTATTGTCACTTAATACAGTTCAATAATCAGCTGTTGTAACACAAATACATCTTTTATAAATCTAGACAGTACTCTGTTTTAAATGTAGTAAAGTGTTTGGTTAAATTTGCAGTATTATTAATTATTTGTGTCGATTCCACTACAAATCCAGATTTTGTTTCAGCCTACCCGCTGAGTACTCTATGACTGTGACTCTTTATACTCAGCTGGTTGGTTGAAATACAAAAAAATAAACCTTACGGCACTTAATGAACCTGAACCTTCCACCTCTGCTTGATACAATCATTTTTGTAGTTCATTATTTGATTAAAATTTCAGTTCAGTATTCAAGTTAAAAACCGCCCCTTATTTCTACATTTAAATCATGAATGTGTGACCGCAGCATCTGGTGGGTCAGTGCATAATGTCAGCCCCGTATTCTCACTTATGAGACGTTCCCGTCTACTGTCAGTGTTGCAGAAAGTGAAAGAAACTTTAAGCTGTATGTGGATGAGGGACAGAATCGCTGCGTGGCGCTTGATCGCATTTACTTCATTGCATTTTAAATTTCCTTTCCTTTCCCTGTACCCCTGACCTCAGATTTTATATAATTTATAATGTCCATATACAAATGGAGTGCAAAATGAGCCTAATGTGCAAAGTGACCCAATGTGCGAATGAGGTAGGTCATAATGTGCAAAGTGATCTGATGTGCAAATGAGGTAGGTCATAATGTGCAAAGTGATCTGATGT
>JAODUD010000048.1:2179351-2192846 GCA_026784285.1 Stomatorhinus walkeri | reverse complement strand
TAAGGTGCAAGTGATCTGATGTGCGAATGAGGTAGGTCATAAGGTGCAAGTGATCTGATGTGCGAATGAGGTAGGTCTTAAGGTGCAAGTGATCTGATGGCAGAATGAGGTAGGTCTTAAGGTGCAAGTGATCTTATGTGCGAATGAGGTAGGTCATAAGGTGCAAGTGATCTGATGGCAGAATGAGGTAGGTCATCTATTTAGGAGTCTGATGGCAGTGGGAAAGAAAGAGTTGTTTAGCCGGGATTTTCTAGATTTCACACTTCTGAACCTTCGTCCCGAGGGTGCATGTTGGGGGTGCATGGGGTGTTTGAGGATGGAGGCAGGATGTAAGGCTGTGGGTTTGAATCTCATGACTGTGAGAATTATTTTTGTTATGCCCTTGATCGAGATCCTTAACACGCGCTCTCTGACCCTTAGTTTGTGTGTCACTTTAGCTAGAAGAGACTGATAAATTAATGTGACCCGTTTGTTACGGAAAAAAACTGTTGTTAACCGCCATTTTGGCCACTAGATGGCAGTGGTGTATAGCGATGAGACAAAGCTGTTTTTTTCTTTTTACGTGCACTATAGCGTAGAGCGAATGATTAATAAATTATCTCGTGCACTAGCATAAGTAAAGCCTCTGGGTTAATTTAGAAAAAAAAACCTCCCGCCTTACTTTCCAAACAACACAGCACATTACATATGACAAAAAGTGATTAATCACAAATGCAATATCAATTAATTCGCTGCTTCCTTCATACAGATGAAAATTAACCAAATGCATCTTCCTGGAATTTGATGCCACATTCAGCGTCTTTTGGCCTTTGTCGTGCGTGGCTGTTTTCAAGGGCACCTTGAGTAAGATTAGCCTTTGAATGGAGCCTCGTGGGGTAAAGAAACACACCTACTGTACACGGTCTTTTAAAAGCCCAAACAACTGACTGCACATATATTCCCTCCGTGTCATGACACGTTATTTCTCTGTTTTGAATAACTAGATTAAAAAAAATCTTTACAAAACTTTTTGTGAACTGCAGGTCTAGTTTGCAGATCTAACCCGCGTTGATTTAAATCCCAAAGTTCAGATAGTATCCCATTCTATTTTCATAAAAAACAGACAGGTTGTTTTCAAAGTCGTCCATAGAAATGTCTGTTTATTAATGCTTGTTTCGAGTAATTTTACTTTCAGAGCTGTATGTGTAAGATTAGGGGGACACTAATAGTAGTAAAAATGGTTATTTAAAGCCTTTATTTTCCACAGCAGCAACACATTTTTGTATCGTTCTCAAATGAAGAACCTGAGGAAGTCCTTCACCTTTTCGCTCTCCGTCTGCTTAAGTTCTGCTTTGTTGCAGAAATGCGGAGGAATGAACTCGTCTGGGTCCTCAATCCCGATCACGAGGTCGTAGAAGCTGGGGGCGGAAGAATAAACGCAAAACTGTCAGTCACACGCGCACGCGCCCCCCATGCTGCAGCCTGTAACACGGGCATGCGCTTACGTCGTGAGGATCAGTCCTACGTCTTCGACGTGGTTTAGGGAACTTATGGGAAGGCAGCCGAATTCAGTGAATGTCAGCAAGTATTTTGCTGTGGGAGGGAAACAGACAGATTAACTTGGACAGGTGAACTAGGGGCCCACATGATTAAATTATCGCTGGGATTTCGAGCAGCGCCTCCTTGTGTTTCTCCTGACTACGCCTCTCTCACCCTTTTGCTGTGGTACAGCGCCCTTCCAGGCGTTAACCAGCACCCCCATGCCAGGGGCGGAGGAGCTCCCCAGCACTACCTGGCCCTGCAGCTGGGCGTCGGGGGGGATCTCTATCGGCGGGAAGGGAGTCTTCAGTGGCGCCTTCTTGCAGGTTTGGTTTTGGTACGATATCTCATAGGAGACCCCCTGTAAGAAGCAGCAAGTCAGTGCGCGGCTGTCACAGTTCATTTCCATACTCCCTCCGAAGCCGATCACTAGAAGTTACGGGCGCGAGGCAGGGAATTCCCCAGCAGGGGGCGCCAACTCACCGCAATCCATTGTGCTTGTTTCTTTATATCACTTTATTTTCCTTTTGCATCTTTATCATTTATTTGTTTCCGCTGTAATTTTTTTTCATTCGCCTACACCGCAACTGACACGCAGGATTTGTGCTACTTCAAGTTTACGCTGTTTAAGAGTTCAGACGACGCACGGATTCTAAAGTTTATGCACAACAGCAGTCAGCACTGGGGCTATCCAGTCGCGCTTCAGATTATTAGTCACTGTTATCCTAGGGATGAGGGTCACCTCTTTGTAAAGCAGAAGCACGTCCGCGAAGGAGGTCTGGTTGTGATCGACCGTCATTACTCTGACGCGGATCTGCCGGCCCAGGGCGTCGTAGCTGAACCGCTCATATGCCGTGAATTTCCCTTCGGGGTATACCTGTGTGGCAGGAGAGGGGTTATGTGGTCAAATCCCAGGACAAAATCCAATGTGACCAACAAAACCTTAACAACGTTGACAATACGCCTGGTAACCCCATTGTTATATGAGGCTCTTAAATATTTGCTATTGGCCAAAGACAATTAAAATTTAATTATTATTAGTACAGTAACATTTGCTCGTTCACGCTGTCATTTGTCGTTTCCATTGTAATGTTTCATTCACCTACACCGCAACTGACATTCAAGATTTGCACTACTTCAAATTTACGCTCTTTAAGAGTTCAAACGAGCCACAGATTCTTCAGTTTTTGTACAGCACTGTTATTTTGGTATTTGGATGTAGGTTTATGATGAATTGAAAAAATACTTACAACGGTAAGTCTTCCAACCATTAGAGGAGGTGATTCTTAAAGTTGGATTAAATACAGAAATAGAGGGTTAGTTCATCACAGTGTCCCGACAGCGTCATCAGAAATACTGTGAACAGTGAGCCTTTTTATAGTTGTTATAGGTATAAGAAGCACGACACTGTCAGGACGCGACCCCTGTCTAGGTTTTAATGGCAAGCCTTTAAAATCCCCCCTCCCTCCTGTTTGTCTCTTACTGCAAGGATGAGGTGTCTCTGTCGCCACGGCCACCAAGCCGAGGCAGACGGCGATGAGGCTGAGGGCCTGCATGCTATCCAGCGTTCCGAGGCGGACTGTGACCCCTGACTCCAAACCCTCTTATATGCAGGACGTGTGAATCCAAGGTTCACGCTCTCCCTTCATCCCACCGTGAGTCATGTTTATCGTTGCTGTTGTGCTGGTTAAAGGTGCACGCAGGCTCCCAACCGCTTCCCGGTTCTCAGCTCACTGTCTGTGAGTTATCTGCATTCTCTGTTGGCAAGTAGATACATACGTACATAATTTGTGCTGTGTGTGTGTGTGTGTGTGGGTGTAACACTGCCTGCCAATGGAGGTTCCTGTGTGTCTGGTCTCCATGTTTGTTCTCCGTGAATGAAGATACCGTGTCAGATCCTGGGTTTTACACACTGAATGAAGTTAAACTTGAACTTGCCTGAGCTTTTGTTTGTGTTCGGCCTTTTGCATTCCTTTTGAAGTCACCCACATGGTGGCACAGGGTAAAGGTCATAAAACCTGAATCGCTGCATCATAATGTCCCTTTATGGTTATACAACAGCAATAACAAGACATGAACAGTGTGCATAACCTCCATGGAACATGTGACTGTATGTATCCAATAGCAGTGAGTCACACATCACTGCTCATATCCAATAACAGTGAGTCTCACATAACTATGTATATAAAACCTGCTATTTACACATTTCTAAGCCATTTTTATAAACCTCAGTAATGCTAAATGCCAATAATTATGCAATAAGTGTTTTTCTCCCAGAAGTTTATGTTTCAGAGAGGGAATACAGGGAACTGGATCGATGGTGGAGTTTAGTTTTATTATTTTCTGAACTCGGCCGTTATAGGGACTCTCCTAATTCAGGTGTCAGGTTTACTTTGACAAAAAGCATTTAGTCTCATCGGCCTACACCTGGTTTTTATTTTTTTTATCACCGCACAGCCTTAATTACCAGCTTTAAAGGACATTCCACACGTCAAGCTGCTGGTGGATGCTGATGTGGCTCCCACAGTATTACTCTGAGGGTGGGAGGGAGGCCTTGGTTCCCGGAGTACTACCCCCCCTCCCCAACTGTTGTCAAGTCGCTCGCACCCTCAGCCCCTCCGTCAGCCTATCTGCCCTCTGGCCATCGCCTTTGCCTATTCTACTCTCATCGCCTTTGCCTATTCTACTCCGATTCTGACGGGCGGGAATGCCACGGGCTTCAAACCAATCGGGGGTGCCTTCCCCCAAAAGCAAAGTCCACAGTCCACGTTTTTGCTCCCGCCCAGCTCCCAGCCAATCAGGAACACCGAATACCTGGTACGGGTATGCTGAGATCTGAGAGGAAGCAAAAACGTGGACCGTCCGGGGTTCCCCAAGGACTGGGTTGGGAAACACTGGTTTCACTGGCTAACACTGGCTAACACTGGCTAACCATGCAACTGAATGGGTCCAACTATGCAAGTTGCTAGCAGGCGCTTTTGGGAAACGCACCTCAGAAAAGGACCATGTGGACCAAGATAAACTGGAGTTTGGGCCTTGATCTGGGGCCCAATTGTGCAGTCGCTCTTCTCACCTCAGCATTTGAGCCAGTGACCTTCCGATCATGGACATGAGTCCCCCCACTCCTACCCATCCAAAAAAAAAAAAAATACTAAAAATTTAATGTCAATATGGGGACAACATGAATCCTCCATACACTGAGCCATGGGGGCAGAATCAAAGCAGTGCTTGGCAATAAACCAAAAATCAGTGCACTCTCTGGCGTTTCCTTGGGGGGGGAGGGGGCTGTGACATCACCCAGGCCCGGCCCTCGAGCAAGCATTCTCCCACATAACACCTGGAATAGGAAGCTGTCGTGTCCGTCCCGCTGCCTGCACGCCGCCGTCCGCCTGTCTGCTCCCGGGAGTCCAGCCTGCTTCGGAGGAAAGCTCAACACATCCTGGCATTTCCCCCTCCCCCAGTGGGGGCTCCCTCTCCACTAGCTGCTTCCTGTCCAACTCTGCATTTACCGCAGCATTCTCAAAAATTCTGCTCTGAATGGATCCGGATATCACTCGTAGAGGAGACAGTAGGGATTACCAGGCCCTGGGGCAATTGGGGTTAAGGGCCTCACTCAAGGGCCCAATGATGGGATCATTCTGCCAACCAAAGGATTTGAACCAGTGACCTTCTGAGTCCCAACCCACAGAGCTGCCCCCTCCAACAAATTATTTTTTTTCTTTAATACTTTTTGGTCATTGCATAATTTGGTATATGTTATTTTACAGTTTTTATATCTTTATAATTATTCTAAAATGTCGACAATAGTACAAATAAACCTTCCTTTGGATAAGCGTCCAGACTTTTGACTGATACTATATGTATTGCGCACTCAATATTTTAATAATCAACAAATACAGCCACCTAGTGGTTTCAAGCTGCTATTTTCATTCTGCTGTGGCTAAACTAATAAGTTAAGACGCTGGAATCGTAACTTAAATCTAGCGAGCGACCGGACTGAGGAAAATAAGTAGCCTACAAACTAAAATGAAAAATCAAAAAGAAGGCAGCTTGTGGGAAAACATGAACGTGTAAAAGTATGTACCCAAAAATCACCGGAGGAGATTTAAAAGTCGTAGCCGAGTCGAAGAAAGACATTCTCCGATACCCCAGTTGACAGCAGGCTGGCGTTCATGCTATTAACAGTGACTTCAATAGTTAAATCATGCAGTATTATCTTTTGATGAGCAGCTATCCAGAAATTACATCAACTGGTATTGACAGCTTGAAATATTAACGATCAAAGGATGATATTAACTCTTATAAGGTCCCCTGCAACCTTTATTGACAGTTTGTATATTTCCCGTGAAATGTATAGTCCCCAGGGAAGGAATAGGCCCGACACGACGTCATAAATCCTGGCGGACTCAGCCAGCCCATAACGCTGTTAATCTCAATTAGAAACCTGCCACCCGGGCCAGGCCCGTACGGGTCTGTCTTTCAATTCAAGCCGTTCTCCTGTCCTAGATGGATCAATCGGAAGGTCACTATGCTCTTTACCTGCACATGTCATCAAAATCGCAAAAAAAAAACCTGGAGTCTTTGCTAAATTTAATTATGCAGCGCTTCCAGTGTAGCATCAGTTTCGAAACTTCAGGGGATTGAATTTAAGAAGCTTGTTGTACTTGCCCATGACATTCAGGACGTCATGAACTCCAAGACAGGCAATTTTTATACTGCATATTTTACCATGGTATATCCAGTCGCTAGAAGGCACACAGGGTGAAATGCTCACAATACCTTGCAGGTGATGCTGATCCATAACCAGGTTGATGCTTAAAAGCAGGAAAAGCACGTGGGCATTATGGAGTCGTCGTGCAAATATGAGAATCAAGGATGGGCATATCATAAATGATCACTCAGAGGTGAAGACCGTCTGAACGTCGATGATTTTCTTACAGTGGGACTCACTCATGTTGTTTTTCATGCCTTGATTCTATCCGTATTTTCCTCTAAAATCCCGCACCGACTGAATAACTAACCATGTCACCGTACCTAGACCTATATACCCCACAGTCCCCGAAAGCACGCGCTGCGCCCGAATTCTCCATATTACACTTACAAAATCACATTTTCATACTTCGACACAGAAAGCAAACAGACAGGAGAATGGGTTGGACAGAATGATCGATGGGATTATGTTCATAGCATGACGTAATTGCATCGAACATCTCATCGCTGCAGTTAAAACAAATATATTCACGCGTGCGGCTTAACCAACTCATTCATATTATAGCATACACCAGGTTATACAACTAAAATAATGCAGGTGGACGTTGACTTGTTTTGTTGATTCCCAGAAAAGTGACAGCAGATCAGCACCAATATGTCCTTCCTTTGAACTGTGCTTGCAGTCTTTTTCTGTTGATCCATCAAAAATAAGAAGTAGAAAACAGACGTGGACGAGCTGCGTCAGGACATTCAGGGTCGCCGTCGGGTCTAATGGAAAGTGGTCGTTTAAAGAACTGATGCTTTGCGGTGCGCTACAACCGAGGTTTAAAAAGTACTGTCCGCGTTCTGAGGCTGTAGCACTTTCACTTAGAAAATCGCGTCCTCTTCCTCGTACAGACACGCGCATAAGCTTTTATCTTCCTCAAAATAAAAGCCAAACTAAAGGTTTTGCACTTTCTCCTTACTCCTTCCATCTTTGACGGTAGAAACCAATAGACACATAGGCTGTGGCTGTTAAGATCAAGGTGCTCAAATCATGTTAAACAATACATATTTTCCACTCAAATCCCCGGCAGCAACAACCACTTACATACTCATCCGGGTTAGACTAAACTCGTATGGCGCATAAACAAGAAAATTAACAAAAATATTCATAAAGACGACAGCATCTTATTAAAATGATATGAATAAAGATTTATTTTTATATGAACAGGTGGTTTGATTTTTATTGTATTTTACAAGTTTCTATGACAATCTCGCAAAATTTTCTAGCATATTCCAAGAATGGAAATGGAGAAGGATTTATTGCTGAATGTTAAATGAAATACACTTTGACGGATTGGAAAACGTCTCAGTTGCCGCTGTTGACCATGCACCCATCCTACCTGGGCCACGAGGACATGCAGAAGGGAGGGGCTCAGAAGCTCAAGCGAGCAGAAAGATAAACAAAGTGGGAAGAAACGGGTTGGACGTAACGGTAAGAAATACTAACGGGGCAATTTCACATTTAAACTAACTAGAGAAGCACTGCCTTCATTTGCATCGCCTAAATATACAGAATAAGACCCGATACCCTGAACGAACAAACAGAAAAACAAAACCAAGTGGAATTTGAGCAGTGAAATAAAACACATTTCAGTCTAGGAATTATACCATTGTGCCTTTTGACAAAGCAATAAGTATTTATTTAATGATCTAGGTTCTTTTGGATACATTAAGTGTCATTTTTGTAACTGTTTTGCTTGAAAACAGGTATGATATGTTTTTTGTTTTTTACTTACCATTATAAATCGCCTTTAAAGGTATTATATAAAACAACGTAATGCCAAGAATCGCTCCTCCTTTAATTTCGATGCGCCCGAAATCATCTTGTCACTATATCCCTGTCTTGTTTTTTTTTGGAGACGGATAGATATTCACGGTAAGCCGGTTGAAACCACTGCGCCTTTTCACTGACAACCACTGAAAACAACTGATAAGTGTGAAACGGACGAAGCGGCTGTTGAGATGAGCGACTGACGCTCGCCGTTCACCGACAGAAGATGACGCGCGCTAGGTCAACCCGATAGCGGGCTTGTGGGAGTAAATGTCGGTGGTGCTGGAAGATGTGAAATGTATTCCTTTATGCAGAAAAGGCAATCCATGTCTGCATAATTAAATTTAAGAAGATTGTATCAAGTATGTATCAAAACTCAGCCTCTCGCAATAATACTAATAATAATAATAATAATAATAATAATAATAAATGTAGTATTCATGGAGTGATTTGGTTGTCTCATGTAACCAGGGACAATTGCAAACACACTTGCAGACATTACTTTGCCACAATGGACTATTGTCACACTCTGTAGAAAATGATGTCATCAAACAGACCTAAATACAAGGTTTGCATATTTTGGCATTTTGACAGACTCACAGCAATGTTCTTCTGTGTGTGTTTTTTTTCTCTCTCTGTATGTATGTGTTTTGTTTTGGGGGGGGGGGGGGGTTCCTCCACCCTGGGGCTCCTGTCCTCCCCCCCCTACACAGGATTGCTGGCTGAGTAATGGTCTCATCCAGGGAAGGTAGAATCATGGTCCATTCCTTCAGGAGTGCGGTGGAAGCCCTGACACACGGCTTGTAGGTGCTGCTGCAGTAATGTGATGGTTGGGTAGCTAGTGTGTGTGTGTGTGTGGGGGGGTAGGTAAGTGGGGGGAGAGGAGTGGAGGAGAAGGTGGAGGTGGTTCTGTCCAAGCCCAGATCCCTCACACCCGGAGCTCCTCAAACCTTTAGCCTCTCAGCCCAACGCTTCTCCCAGACTCTGCTGCCTTTGGACCAGATTCAGGTGTTTGGTCATGTGACCCCTCCCATGGACCAAGTTGGCCAGCCAGCAAATAATGTTAAAACCCTGTCCTCAATCCCAGGGAGCCTTGGCATGGTACTATGTCCTCTGTCCACTGGATCTGTCCATCTACAGGAAAACCTCAGAGTGACAGCATTTCCACTAACTAGTCATAGAACTGGTCCACTGCCCACCAGACCTGCAGTTCCACTGACACCCTCTGGGTGGTGCTTTTCCACTCTCTACCAGGCCTTCAATTCTATGAAAATATTCAAGTCATACCTTGTCCAGGTCCCATTGCACTAAACCTGCAATTCTATAGACACACCTGGCCTTGTACCATGTCCACTGCCTACCGGACCAGCGGTTCTACAGAAACGCTTGAGGTGATATCGTGTCCACTACCTGCCAGACCTATGGTTCTACAGAAACCGTTTGCCATGATGGGTCAGAAAACCAAAGGGCCACACGTTTGGAAGGCCCTCAGCCTACTGTTACGAGAACGGAAACGAACAAACGAAATGACAAACAAACGAGCGAATCATATTCGTGTAAACATACACCTTAGGCAGAAGTGGCTTATGTCATATGATGAGACAAGGATGTTACAGTTCAAAAAAGGGATGATTCCCCCAAGAAAACAAACCGTGAAAAAATGAAAAGACAATGAAGAAGAGAACAGAAAGAAGAATCGTGTATAAAAATGAGGGGTCCGTATAAGAAAGGCTACAAAAAACGTAACTGGACCTCTGGCATCGGCATACATCAAAAGGCACCACAATATTATTCTATTTTTTTAAGTTGTGAAAAAATTGGCACGTCTCTTTTTCTTTATGCTGTAAATCAAAATGTACATATAAATAGAGTTTTCCCTATAAAAAAGTCTTTGCTGTTAGCTAGTAGACAACATTTGCTAAAATGAAAATAAATATTTCATTTGTTAGAATATCTGTCTGTTATATAAAATAAAAATATTTCTTATAGGTGCAGGTCTATAGTGTATTGTTGCGTTGGTAGGTTGGTTCTACTGGGGAGCGCGGTCCTGTTTGGACCGGGACAGCGTCAGTCTGGGCGGCACGTTCCCGCGTGAACCCTGCCTGCCCGAAGGCTGATGAGTCCGTGCCTCAGCCGGCCTGTAGACGGTGGGGGGCTCCGTACTCATGTTCTGCATACTGAGGAACGGCGTGCTCTCCCCGTCCTCCTCCTCCGACTCGCTGTCCGACAGGCAGCTCCGCGAGCCGCAGTCCCGCGCCGCCTCGCCGCGCTGCGACACGTGCCCGTTGAGCCTGGACCTCCGCCAGCGTCTGCCGTTGGTTCCGCTTCTCTTTGGTTTCTCCAGGGAGGAGAGGCACTCCTGCGTGGTCTCATACTCGTCGTCGTCCGCCGGCCGGTACGGGCTGGACGGCAGGCTGCCGGTACTCTCGTCCAGGTAGCTACGACGCTGCTGTCGGTAGAGTTCGTGCCGCCGGCCGTCCTGCAGCGGCACCTGGTAGCGGCGCAGCAGCGGCTGGTCGTCCTCCGGCTGGTAGGAGGCGCGGGCGGCTGGCGGGAGGGACATGGCGTGGCTGGCGTTGGGGGAGGTGATCTGGAAGGTAGGCACCTGTGGGGGCAGTGAGTAATGGAAGTCCACCGGGGAGAGGCGCGCCGGCGTCGTCAGCGCCGACACGTACCTGAGGGGGAGGGGGAGATCACGTGGGGGAGAGATGGATAAATACAGGAGAATGACGTCTGAGTCTGGTCGTCCCATTCGCTCACGCCGTGGAAGGGTGTAAGCAAAGCCCATGTTCGGCCCATATAATGCGGCGCGCTGCAAGGAGGCCCACCCCCCACCACCAACACCAACTTCAGGCCACTCCCTCTGCCCCCACGTTTACTATGGCACTGGGAAGATTTTAATATACACATTAGAAACATGCAGCTTGAAAGGTTCAATGGCACACCAAAAATATGATGATTTAATCTGCTGAAGTGTATTTAAACTCTTGCTTCTACTACAATAATCTGCCTCTGTTCTGACATTCTGTCTCTGTTCTTGTAATCTGCTTCTGATCTAATCTACCTCTTCAGTGACACTCGAGGCTCTATTCTGAGAATCTGCCTCTGCTTTATCAGTCTGTCTCTACTCCAATAGTTTTCCTATGCTCTGGCACTCTTCCTCTACTCTGTTAATCTGCCTCCGTCAATACTCTGCCTCTACTCCGAGAATCTGCCTCTGCTCTTGACATTCCGCCTCTACTTTAATAATCTGCCCCTGCGCTGATGCTCTGATGATTTCCCTTTGCCCTGACACTTTCCTTCCCAGTATGCTGATCTCATACTTGGCCTCTACTCTGATACACGTCCTCTGCAGTGACATCCCACCTCTGCACTGCCTCTCATCCCTCTGAAAACCAAACGTGTGCCATTAAGTCTTTCAAACTGGCACGGCCATCCCCGCGGGGGGAGGTCGCCACGGAAGCGAGCGTTTTAACGTGTACACTAAAACGTGCACAGTGCCATAGCGGACGGTGCGGGCATCCCACCTGTCGCTGTGCGGAGAGTCCCCCAGCGAGTCGAAGGAGTCCCTGTACCGTGCGGCGGAGTGGTGGGGCTCAGTAATGCCACAGTGTGCCGCACGCCTGGCCCGCGCCTCCATGCACGCAGGACTGTTGCATTTACTGGTCCCCACGGAGGACGACGCCATGCCTGAGGGGGAGTCCGACAGCACGCTCTCTGTCCTGTCCAAGCTCCATGTACGGTCCTCGTGTCTGCGTGGGGGCAGGGCGACGGGGGGGGGGGGAAAGTGAGAGCGCCATCACATTCGTGTCCCCAGAGCCGCGAGTGCTCCCACCGTCCAAAAGTGCAGCGTAGGCCCAAGGGTACATGCTTATCCATGGGGGGGGGCAGAGAACAGCTGGAAAGCATATAAACTGAACAGGCACACTTCACTGCAGCCAGAGAACAGGACAGCACTGATTCTTGTACAGAAGTAACTCTTTCGGACGCTCGACCAGAAACCTTCTATGTTGATGCAATACCTGTGTGTGTGTGTGTGTGTGTGCATGTATGTGCTCTCTGTCTGTGTATGTAATAGACACGGATGTGTATGATTCAGCAGGAGGGCCATGTCCGGTGTGGACACATACGCCCTGGTATCTGTATCACAGCTCGCGGTGCATTCTGGGTACTGTGAAAGAATGAGTCATCAGTTGGAAGTTTTTATTTGCATGACGCCAGTGTTTTAACTTTTCGGATCACTGGCTTTAACTTAAACCTGACTAAATAAATGCTTCATGTCTTCAACTGAAAGACATAAGTGAGAAGGATCCAAAAGGAAAATTAAATACATATAATTTTTTTGTGCACTTAATGTCAGTGAAAGTTGTTTTTTTTGCTAGAAACTCCAGCAACAATAAGAGAGAAACTCAGTGAGTCAAAAATACAGCCACCAGGTGGCGACCAACACACTGGAAAAAAACTCTGGTCAGATTTTAGGCAGAGGAACCAGGAACCAGAATATAAGGAGGCTGCCTGCCCAAAATCATCAGGCATTTGCTGAGTTTGTGAGGGATTTCTGCTGAAGGACGGCGTTCTTTATCAGTGCCATCATCGCAAATGCCGATCCTTTAATCCAGTGTTTCTCAGCCTGGTCCTTGGGCACCCCCAGATGCTTCGCATTTTTGCTCCCTTCCCAGCTCCCTGCCAGACAGTCCATTTTTATGCTCCTTTCCACTGGGACCTGGGAAGGAGCAAAATGTGGTATATCTGGTGTTCCCTAAGGACCGGTTTAAGGAATACTGCTTTAATCAGCCCAAGCTCTGGTCCCCCCACGGGTATACCACGTGTCCTTGGTTTTGACTGGGTTGGGGCGCAGGCAATGTGTGTAATTGGCCCAGAACACTAATCCGCTGGAGAGGTCGTGTGATGGCCATACTGCTGCGGCAATGGGGGAAAGCGGAGAAGTCACCTACAGTACAGAGGATTTTGGAGACACCATGGTATCCTTGTACTGGGAGGGCAAAGCGGCGGTGGCATTCACCTGTGTGTGGATGAGTGGGCGGGGCTTGATGTGTGGTGGGATCTGGAAGACGCTCGGCTGCCAGAAAAGGACGCCTCTGCCTCGTGCCGAATGACTCGCTCGGTGGCTGGGGCATTCTTCGAGATGTACTGCAACGGAGAAGGCTATTTGACAGGAAGCCCGGACAGGGGCATGGGAGCAGGGAGGCATTGTGGGTATCATAGGCTCCTAACTGCATGGAATGAGCAAACGTAAGCCTTTGTGGACTGAGCACTTAACCTCTGAATGTCAGTGTGATATGGGTCTGTGTTGCAGTTTCTGATGGGGTGAGAGCCGCCTCTGCCCTCACAGCAAAACCGGCAACACGGAAACCAAACCACAACGAGAGGAGGCCACCACGAGGATGAAGAGCTTCCATCACAAACCACAACGAGAGGAGGCCACCACGA
>JAODUD010000048.1:2126644-2147756 GCA_026784285.1 Stomatorhinus walkeri | reverse complement strand
CCCCAACCCATCACGCTATGCAATGCCTTTAGTTTAAAATCAAACAGCCATGGTTAAATAAGCAAACAGACAAAGTGCCATGGCCAGTATCAGTTCCCTCTGATCCAGGCCTGCGCCAATCTCCTACAAGCTATTGCGAAATGTCCGGACAGCACCTCACGGTATAAAACGTGAAAGAAGGTCCGCTGCTGCTGCAGGGTTGCCTCGCTCAGCCATCTCCTCAGTGTTCTCCTCAGTGTTCTCCTCAGTGCTCTCCTCCGTGTTCTCCTCCGTGCTCTCCTCCATGCTCTACTCATTGTTCTCCTCAGTGCTCTCCTCAGTGTTCTCCTCCATGCTTTCCTCAGTGTTCTCCTCAGTGCTCTCCCCAGTGCTCTCCTCAGTGCTCTCCTCATTGTTCTCCTCAGTGCTCTCCGCAGTGTTCTCCTCAGTGCTCTCCCTAGTGCTCTCCTCAGTGCTCTCCTCAGTGTTCTCCTCAGTGTTCTTCTCAGTGCTCTCCTCAGTGTTCTCCTCCATGCTTTCCTCAGTGTTCTTCTCAGTGTTCTCCTCAGTGTTCTCCTCCGTGCTCTCCTCAGTGTTCTCCTCCATGCTTTCCTCAGTGTTCTCCTCAGTGCTCTCCTCAGTGTTCTCAGCAGTGTTCTCCTCAGAGCTCTCCCTAGTGCTCTCCTTAGTGTTCTCCTCAGTGTTCTTCTCAGTGTTCTCCTCAGTGCTCTCCTCCATGCTCTCCTCGGTGCTCTTCTCAGTGTTCTCCTCAGTGTTCTTCTCAGTGCTCTCCTCCATGCTCTCCTCAGTGTTCTCCTCAGTGTTCTCCTCAGTTCTCTTTTCAGTGTTCTCCTCAGTGCTCTCCTCAGTGTTCTCCTCAGTGCTCTCCTCAGTGTTCTTCTCAGTGTTCTCCTCAGTGTTCTCCTCCGTGCTCTCCTCAGTGTTCTCCTCTGTGCTCTCCTCAGTGTTCTTCTCAGTGTTCTCCTCAGTGTTCTTCTCAGTGTTCTCCTCAGTGTTCTCCTCAGTGCTCTCCTCAGTGTTCTCCTCAGTGTTCTCCTCAGTGTTCTCCTCAGCACAAGCCAGGGGCAGCTTTCATTTCACAATATCTGTCTGTTTCCAATAAGCGCTAATCCAGCTCAGGGTCTTGGGGATTCAGGGCATGTCACAGGAAGCAGAGGGTCTTACGCAGGTTATAGGGGATGCACAAATGTGCTTACAGTCACCAATTCACCTGAAATGGTTCAAGCACGGAGCCACCTGAATTTGTTGGGCAGAAGACATAGACCACCATGAGGTATGGACGAATAGGAGTGATGGACCATTGACTTCTAACTCCTGGCCACTAACCCCTTTGCTGGAGGAAGACATTGGGCAGTAACTCTTTCACTGGAGATTACTACATTGTTATGGCGACAGATCCAATACCTGCATCATTCTGTAAACGGTTAGAGCAAACAAAAAATGGACGCGTGCAAATGGATTGCATGTAATGAAATACAATTATCAGCTATGGCTCTAACAGAAATCAAGCACTAACTCCTTTACCGGAGGAAGACATTGGCCACTAACTCCTTCACTGGAAGAAGACATCGGCCGCTAACTCCTGGACCTAATACAAACAGCTGAAAACCACAGGATCCATAAAATAATGAAGAAGTCCGGCCATTCATAGGCTAGTGCACCTCGACCCTCTGCTCTGATCAGACCACAAAGCCTCAAGTGAGTGAAGAGAACAGAGACAGGGAGACACCAAATGATAAAATACCAGCAAGGCCACGTTATTTCAGCAAACCTCCTGCTTAAGGCCAGTTGACTGTCCTGCACTTAAGGCACTTCATAAATCATTTAATTTGGTCAGGATCTCTTTGACAGAAAGTATTCTACAGTTGAGAAAGCATCTGAAAAGAAATATGATGAGAAAGGAACTCATTGCCTGTTACCACCAATAACAACCCTATTAGTAGGTACAATAATGTTGTATACCTGGAGAGGAGTGAATAAAATGATTCACACTCATTCCATCCAAGGTGTACCCTGTTTTATGTCCTGTGCTTCTTTCGATAGGGTCCAGGATTAGCAGAAGCCTGTACTGGGCAAGTGGTAATGGTAGGATAATGGATGGATGGACAGATGGAGGCACCTGCATCCTCTGAAGCCGGTGATCTCTGCACGTTCCTGCCATCTCCCAATGTTTTTGTGGCAAAGAAACGAGTTCTGTTTCCACAGTTTAGTCCTAGTGAGAGAGTGATGGAGATGGCAAAGCCGATTGGCTGATGGTGATGAGGGTTGCATGTGATTGGCTGCCAATAAGAAAATAACGCAGAGGTGCCAATTATTATACAGCTGAGTCTCTGTCCTGCATAGCTGTGCCTTTCCCTCTGATCTGGAACTTATGCATTCACACACACACACACACACACACCACCACAGCCTCTGCCCCAGTCTGAAACTGGCTACAACAGAGGAAGATTAAAAAAACAGACTGTTTTTGAGATAGATGCTTGTCAATATGCTACACGTCCATCCACTAACCAACCCTTATCCATCTAGGGTCACAGAGAAGCAGAGCCCGCCTTGCGGTTTGGCAAAATACCTAAGCAGAGAAGCCAATCGTAGTCTTCGATCAGCCCAGCAGCGCGACAGCGTGAGGAAATCAGGGAGTCCTGCCGGAAAGCTGCGGGGGCATGCAGGGAACATGCGGACCCGGCAGGATTCAAACCCACCGCCCCGGAGTTTGGAGAGGGCCGACTGCGCCTGCTGCAACTCCCCACCCACAGCGGTTCCGGAGTGGGGCGTTTTGTGGAAAACATTAGCTGACGGAGGCCCGAGTGGGAAACTGAAGCGGAAACGTCCCAGTACCTTAATCTGAGACAAAAACACGGAATTAGGGGGTAACGGCAAAGCAAGATCGCTGGGATGTTCATGCTGGGCTGGTTATGCCTGAGTGGATGGCAGCAGCCTGCAGCTGCGATTCCTATCTCTCAATCTTTTCGCAAGACACATCGGCTGTTTGTTTCCAGCCCAGTCTAATTTACAGCACACGGCCATGTTGGTTTTGGCATTGGTGTTCCCACTTTCTCCTGCTTTCATGGCATTCCAGCGAGCGGTTCCCTGCCATCCCTCCTGTCGCCTGCAGCCTCGGAGCAGCCCGCCTTGTTTGCCTTCCGGAAGCTTCCCGTCTGAAGAGCGCTCGCCCCCATGGCGTCGGACTCCCCACTCTTATCTTTGCGTACAGGCGTGAAGACGAGGGGCGGCCCTGCTGGCAGACAGGATCGCATATCCAGGGCCCGGGAGTGAGGAGATCTGATTAGCGGGGAGCACGTGATCGCTCGCCTCCGCGCACCTCGCATTCTGCCAAACAGTCGGGTCACTCCTCACGCACACATAGTCGTTTCAACTCAGGTGGACGGGCGATGACTTCAGAATGAAAAAGATGGTTATTTCGAAGAGCTTTCTAAGGAAAGGTTTTTACTCTCCTGTGTAAAATTCATTGTGCGTCTTTTTTGAACAACCCCCCCCCACCCCACAAAAAAAAAACTTTGACTTTTTATCGCTGTAGACATTCACGGAGGTGAGAAGCACACCGGCTGTTTGGCAAAGAAGTCACGCGCGCACCTCCTTTCGCTTAAATACGGTGTTCGACGCGGCGCTCCCCCAGGAGAGATACTCACTGCTTTGGACGTTAATGGTACTTGTTGTGTTTTCCTTCCCCAGCAGATTCTCCGCCACACATGTGTAATTCCCAGCATCCTCCAGCTTCGCTCTATTGATCTGGACCCTGGAGTTTTTCCTGCGGAGAGACGGAGAAGATCCTGGGTCAGAATATCACCCTACGCTTCCTCTTCCTCAAACAAAAGAAAAAAAAACATCCAAATAATTGCTTGGATTCAAATAGGACCGTAAGACTTTATATCAGAAAACATGATACCTCTGTAATGTGATTCTTGCTCCTTAATACCTCATACAGTGAAACACACAGGAATTACAGAGAAATATTAATGCTATAAAAATGCTACCTTCCCATGCTTTTAAAACATAAAACTGCCCCCCAGAAAAAAAAAAACAACACCAGGGTGATTTTGGCTTTACCCCAATGAGCACATTGTTATAATCAAGATGAAACGGATGTTGTATGTCACGCATCTGCCAGGGAAGTGTGGTATAATTAACTTAAATGAATGGAATATCAGTATAATTAACCCATTCACACAATATGAGCTAGGGCTGCCACTCGTCCCTTATGGGACCGGACGATGATGGCAACCCTACTATGGACTGACGTGGAAAAATATTGCTGCTTACTTGCTGGACTTTATTCTGATTTCCTTGCTCTTCTTAAGTTCGCTGCCATCCTTGTACCACGTGTAGGCTGGGCTGGGATTCCCAGTAGCCTCACACTTCAGGGCCAGCCTGTCGCCTTCCTCCAGTAGCTGGTTCCTCAGTCGTTTTAACCTCGGTGCGGAGGCTGGAGAGAGAGCGGGAGGGGATTTAGAGGGCAGGATGAGCACAGAAACGCAAGCTGTTCGTCACGTCTTTCTGTTCGGGAGCTGCTGGTGACAGCCCGCGTTGCCCCGGGACTTACATACGCTCTGCCCCCCAGTATGGAGAAGAGTATGCCCCCAACCAATAAAACCAGCCACTGGGTTTTCATCTGTCACCTCCGCAGGATTCAACGTTTTGGGACGATCTTTGGAATCTCAGACCATCCCCAGTCTGATCCCAGACCACCATTATAAAGGTGACAGTAAAACCATACAGAAGTACTCCGCGTGTTTGTTTGATAAAATTAACTTTTCTGTTGCTGCTAAGTAATTTCCTGTAAAGCACCCAGAATTCAATGTCGGGTATCCTCCAAAATGTTTTCACTCTCGTGTTTATTTTACAAATAAAAGTGCGAGTCGACTTGCAGTCAAGTATAAAAAAAGGATCGAATGCTGAACTAGGGCACACAACTCTAAACCTTTTTGTACTTGAGAGTTTATCTTATTACACGCCTTTGTCTTCCTCGCATGTAATACATCAAGGTGAGATAAAAAAAAACACACAGACAATTTTTGCCCAGCTGTAAAACATTGGCATAGGATACATAGACATACAGCGGATCTGGAGTCAGCGCATAATGAAGAGGCGATTAACCCCGGCTTTTCCCACCCGGTCCTCGGGGTCCCATAAACGGCCCACGTTTGCCAAGTTGATGGTTAACTTCGGTCCACACTTTCATGTGTGCTGTAGCGGTTTCTTTTAAATCCTGATCATCCTTCTGTTCTTTTATAATGAATAAGAAGAAAAAGTGGTTGCGGATGAACAGCAGGGGCAGAAGGAAACAACGGCAAGAAAAAGAAACATTTTAATGAACACCCAGCGCGGGTGGCATGGTGGTCCAGTGGGCAGCGCTGCCGCCTCACGCCTCTGGGGTAGGCGCTCAGAATCCCACCCCCTGCCCAGTGGGCGGCGCTGCCGCCTCACGCCTCTGGGGTAGGCGCTCAGAATCCCACCCCCTGCCCAGTGGGCGGCGCTGCCGCCTCACGCCTCTGGGGTAGGCGCTCAGAATCCCACCCCCTGCCCAGTGGGCAGCCCATGGTGCATGAGTGTTCGTAGCGCACGCTAGTTTCTGCCCAAATCCATACAAAGGCTAAGCTAATTAGCATCCCTAAATTTCCCATGGATTGTGATTGCGTGTCTGCGCTGTAATGGACTGGCATCACGTCCAGGGCGTTCCCCTGTGTTGTACCCAGCCTGGGGTAGTCTCCAGTACCCCCACCTCCCCATGGCTGGAAGACAGATTGCTGGAAAAACCCAGAACATGTGTATACAGGAGTCTCCTCCATGTACCTGTGTCCACAAAACGACGAGCTACCATCATGGCTGTAGAGCAATCTGCAGAGCGAAAGACACACGGCTGTATTTTGCTCTGCGGCGTGATTTAAAAACACTTTAAAAAGAAGTGCATCGTCAAAAGTCCATTTTTAATTTGATCAGTGACCTAAATAATTCCAAGTGCATCTTAAAATGCCATGTTCATATGATGGGTTTGATGGTTAGGTGCCAAAAGCCGTGCCTATTTTCCAGAAGACTTGAAGTGTTTGCCATTACAGTAGGTCATAGCAAGGTCTGTTTTTTGTAATGCAGTGCACCTTCGGATTTGTGTAATTGTAAACATGACAATTTTCTTTCCTATTTTCCTTTGAATTTGGGTGGGTGGGGGGAGATCAATGTCTCAAGAAGAAAACCGTCTGTGCCTGTATGAGTATAGTGTGGAACAGAACACTTGATGATTATTCATCCACAAAAAATGTTTTTGCAAGACTGTACGACAGATTATAATCAAGAATCTTGAGTGAGGCTATGGATTGAACCCAAAACAACAAAGAGAATACAGTCATAAACAATAGGACATTGTAGAAAGGAAAGCCTTCATGTGGCAGGAATGGACCGGGTACAAGTTATGACTGACACTTTTAATTTAGCAGCGGAAACTCTTCTGCGGATGATATTTTTGGGTTATAGCCTGATAAATGAATTTCAGGTTAGATTTACGGGATGACATTGGAAAGGGGGTACTTCGTAGAAACTGTGGATAGGAAGTCATTCTGTCTAAAAATAATAATTATTATAATAACAATAATAGGAATGTCGGTTATCCATCCATTTTACTGAAATCCTGCTTTGATAAATATTAAACATATTGAAGAAGAATTTTAAAAGGTTCTAATGAATTTTTCAGAATGAATTAAAGAAGTTACTCTTTGTGGGGGCTATGAAGGGTCTTAAACCAGAAGGAGAATTTGCAGAAAGCATAATGAAATGGCAGAATACATCCAGTTTTCTATAACTGCTTCCCCAGAACCAACCCTGACCAGCCCAAAAAGTACCTCGCTCCCAGATGGGGTACCCACACACAATACCATTTTACCATGATTCTATGACTGCCGTTTTTTTTTATCTTCTTATTCATCGGATTCTTATTATTTCGACATTTTTTTTCACACGAAAAGGGAGGTTCGTGTAAAAATCGCCGGGAATGAGGAGGTGTCTAGGTCACACACAGATTCTCATCACAAGGTTCATCACATTGATTTTTTTCCTCAATAATATATTTTTTTTCTGCAAGCATAGCCATATTACTGACTGGCACCCAGGGGTAATTACAAAGTCTTCTTCAGAGGGATGTTCAGCAAACTGGTGGTTAATTGCTCCGGAGAACGTGTGAATCTGAACGACATGGAGAAAGCAGACTGTTTCTCACCATTTCATAATGTGGCATTGATCGCTGCTGTCATCTGCGTCAATTCTGCATACCTTTATAAGCATCACTGTCTGATGACAGTACCTGGTTAGTTAATGTTTCCCCTTCCGATTCAGGGGGAGATATCAACTGGACACCACTGCATCCTCTGGTTAGGTTGGTATGAAAGGAAGGTCGCTACATGAGAAATTTAGCCACTGGGCATCTAGAATTTAGCTAACTCCAGAACTTACTGTGTCTCCTACACTGATGATCCTGTTAGCACAAGACTCACTGAAGCTGGACAGCCGTAAGCTACCACAGAACCTCAGCCAGTGACTGATTGATTTATAAAGAAGTCGTAACGGTGTGTGGCACACGGTCCCTGGAGACACTAGTCAACAGCAATGAGAAAATCCAGAGCACTGGAAACCTGCAGCACAACGTCGGCGTACGCAGGCTGGTCTAACTGAAGATCCCACATCCTCTCAGCACGTCAGGCCTCAAGTGCAGAATTTAATACTGCAGTCACTGAGGATCATCTTAAGTTTTGGGGAATTCCTACACTTCAAAACCTATTGATCTATTAAAATTATAGCTGCTATATGTATCTCCCCATGGACGTGTCCCCCTCACATTTCATAATTGTTTGTTTGGACCCCCCCACATTTAACATAAAAAATGATGTCCCCCCCACATTCAAAATGCTTCTGATGCCCTTGTATCTCCCACATACAGTATGTCTATAAGTATATATTATATCTTTATACATATAAATGTTATAAATTACAAAACTGATAAAGATTGCATTTATTTATTCCATAATTGTATGACGGCATGCCAGTGGAAATCTGTGCAATTATAATATTACCGCAGAATACTTAACAGACTTTATTATATGTCAATCATTCTCACAATTTGGCCGCTATTCCTGATAAGTATTTTGGTCGTCTCTGTTCTTCAGAATTGCTGCCTGCAGCTTTGTTCATTGGTGTAAATTAACTGTTAAACCGCAGAAAGCTTCGTCCAAATCGAATCCCGTGATTTCATTTGTTTACACAGGGCTAGGTTTTGCTGGAGGAGTTAATGGGCAGTGCCGTTCTCATGGTAAAACAGCTGACTCCTGGGATTTTAACCGCCCTCGGGTCAGTATAACCAGATGAATAGGTTCAGCGCACTTGTTCTGTGAAATGCTTCAGTGCACAAGCCCGAGTCACGCACTTGGAGAGGTGTTACCAGATATTAAAACATTCATGTGCAGGGGCGTGCATGTACTGCACGCACTGATCCAGCGATGAAAGCTTTCTGTGGTGTGAAGCATCCAGGCTTGCTTGAGTATGGCTTCGATGCATTCATATCATATTAAATAACATGTTATTAACATTTCATTGACATATTATTATATTATTAAATAATCATAAAAGGGATTTCTCACATGTCTGTGTCACTGAATTGTTGTTAAAGCTGATATTTCTAACCACTTGGGATCTAAAAACTTGTGATCAGAATTGACACGCTCGGAACGGCGGTCTCATTTACTCTGTTACACTGCTTTCTCATCTCTTCTCCCCATGACACACACACGCACACACGCTGTAACGCGTCCTCGCCTACAGCTGCCATTTCCCTGTGGTAATTACCCTGCACACTCATTTTCACTTCTTACAGTTTCTCTTACCCGCCTCTGTCGCATGAAACATGCAGGGGCCTTTTCCATTCTTGTTTCTGCTGTTGTTTTGCGTAATGCGACGATTTGAATTAAGAAAGATCTGCTCTGAAATAACAGCTAATTGTCCCAATTTGAGAAGGAATGACCCAGTTGCCTGCCCCAGTAAAGGTTTACTGTCTGTGCTACACAAGTCTGTTCCAGAAAAAGAGATTCATCTCTCAGTTATTTTTCAGGATGCCAAATATTCAGGAAGGACAATGGGTGCTCAGTATTGCCACCGGTTACACTGCTCAATGTAAACATAGGATCTTTCTTACACCAGTGAGTGTGCAGTTAGACTAATGTCACTGTAAACCAATCATCCAGTCTTTCATTATATTGTACCTGATTAAGTGACTAGTCACATGTGCCATGTGGTTTCTGGCTTTCCCAAACTGATTTGAAGTGGGTAGCAGTCAAGATGCCTTTTAAGCAGATAACAGTAGCAATCCATGTATTCATATTCTATATTACAGAACAGTAAGAACAACTAAAGTCAATTTGGAGTCAATATGGCATCAATATGGAGTCAATGTGAAGTCAATATGGAGTCGATATGGCGTTCTCCTGCCCAAAAGAATGACTGCCACGTTTATCAAGCCCTTTGGGGCAATAATAATAATCCAACATAGCAAAAATCTATACCCAATCTATAGAGCAACAACTAAAACATCTCAACCCACTCTTCTCTGAGATCAACGGATCTAAAAGATCAAAGAGTAACGAAAAAACTAATGAAAAACCATAAAAAAAAACAGTTGAGTATAATCAATTTAAACGGCATGAAAATTAGGTTGATTGCATAGTCAGATAGCCATAATTCAATCAGTCACCTGATGTGATTTATGCAGACTCGCCTTCAGCATGACCCAACGTCTGTCTGACATGCCACATTCATGAGCCTTTTCTTCCCGATGAACTATCAGGTGACGGATAGTGGTGCAGGCTGGCCAATGCGTTCACCTCGCGCTAGCTAGGGTTACATTTCACTTTAAAGCCACTCCCCTTGGCTTTATCTTGTTTACGTCCTGAGCTGTTCTCTTGGAACAGAACACACAAATAAGGAAACACAATACAGTTTATTGTCAGCTTTCATGTCCAACTCGTGTCAAAAGGTCAGCAAGCAGCCACGTCAAAGCTGTAAGCTAAGAGCGACTAATAAGGGAAAACGAGATGAAGAACTTCAGTAAGTTATTTGAATTGTTCTCCTGCTACTTGGCTGCCAATAGACCAGAATTGTTAGATGAAAACTGGCTGACAGTCTGGAATTTGTCAGATAAAAATGCAGAAAATCTCCAATTGAACAGCCATGATTTCAAATGATTACATTCAGTGTAAGTTACACACAGTTTGCCGTAAGCAACTGATAAATTTTCCACGTTAAATCAACTCAGACTTAGTCATACCAAAAGTTTATAAAAAATAATGCTTGTTTTCACATGACCTCACATTTCAGACATACAGTACTGAACACATCACAATGGTTATCATTGTTAGTCATGGTAAAAACAATTCCCTTGAGTTAAAGTGATTAAATCAGATATGTCTCTCCAAACCACAAGACCCTCTTGGAAATGTTGAAACGTTTCAGCCCAGTGAAACTGAACCAGCAATGTCTTTGGCAGAAGAAAGAAAACACTTCACAACTGTTAACCAAAGGGATTCAAATATCTGCAAATTATTCATACTTATTTATCACTTATAGGGTTATTAATGTTATGGAGCTGGGAAGGTGTGTATTTTGGTGTAGTGCTAAATGCCAATAAATAGATGGTGAAGTCAGCACTGACAGTACAATGGCTGTTTCAATTCTCATCTACAATTTACTCATATTAAAACAGTTTTCAGCATTATTTATGCAATGGGAATGGTATTTCGTCATTTAGTAAAAATACAAATCTGTTCACAAACACGTGTGTGCTTTGCGTCAGTTGATTTTATTGAATTCAGCTATGGTGGCAGAGCACATCAAATTTGTTATTATGAAAAACATCCATCCATCCATCCATCCATCCATCCCTTATCCAATGCAGAGGTGCAAGACAGGGTAAACACCCTGTATGAAATTTCAGTGTTTCACAATCCAACTTCTTGATATTTAAAGTGTAGTTTACAGCTAGTAATGAAAACATACCAACAGTAGGCATTTGCTGAAATGACCTCCTTTCCTATAAAAGTACTCAACAGCAAAAATAGCATTGCCACATAATGGCCGCTGATGTCACCAAAGTATGTCCCTAAATAACATTAAACAGTGTGCAGTCATTGTTTGGATTATAACAATTAAAGGAAAAGAAGAGAAACTGTTTATATAGCATCACTAGTTTAATTTACTAGTGAAAAAAATCTTTCGAAACGACACAGATAGCAGTATTTTAAAGCACTACCCGATAGCTTATTGCACTGACGGAATACACTTATTACTACATAAGTCACATATTAGATTATTTTTGGTGTATACAGTGAAGAAGGAAAATGAGGAGAACAAGGGAAATAAGAAGGAAAATTAGAAAGGAGAAGAAGATGATGAAGAAGGAGAGTGATGAGGAGGCAAAAGGGGGAAGTAGAATAAGAAGAAGAATAAGGAGGAGGCAAAATGGAGACGGAGAATGAGGAGGAGGCAAAAGGGAGAAGAAGAAGAAGAAGAAGAAGAATAAGGAGGAGGCAAAATGGAGAAGAAGAAGGAGAATAGGGAGGAGGCAAAGAGAGGAGAATAAGAAGAATGAGGAGGAGGCAAAATGAAGAAGGAGAATGAGGAGGAGGCAAAAGGGAGAAGGAAAAGAAGGAAAATGGGGGAAGCAAAAGGGAGAAGAAAAATAATAAGAAGTAGAATGAGGAGGCAAAATTGAGAAGAAGGGAGAAGGAGATGAAGGGGAAAGAGGAGGGGGCAACAGGAAAAAGAAAAAGAAGAATGAGGAGGAGGGAGCAGAATAAGACGAAGACGGAGAATAAGGATTAGGCTAAACGAAGAAGAAGAAGAAGAAGAAGAAGAAGAATGAACAAGCAGAATGAGGAACAGAAGAAGAATGCGAAGGTGAAAAGGTAGGATTTGGCAAGCGGAGCTTTGGAATTGTGTGTCCAGTTCCCATGGCGGAGTGAGAGCGAGACTAACCCCGAGATGTGATTATACATCACTTCCATCTGCTCATGTTCTCTGCCAGTTTGTTAATATCTCACTGCCGAAAAGCTGATCAACAATCTGATTCATGTGTATCAGATCTCAGCGAGGAGATCCTGTCTGAACCAAAAGCACATGTCTGCTCCCCGGTCACAGCCCCGGGATTCAGTCTCCGTATAACTAACACAACATGATTAAAATATAAAAATATTTATATTAATAAATAAACCCTGTTAGCAATTGCATGATATTTCTCCAAAAAGACTTTAATCTTTCTAAGTCCAGATTTTTTAAAAAGATATTTAAAAGGACAAAAAATTACATTGACAGTCATCTCAGTACCAGTTCAAGGGATTGCTTTTGGTTTAGCCTGATTATCATAATGGACTACGCAGATGTTCACTTATATGCAATTTAAAATGTACTAATACGTCTTTTACGCCAGCATTTGGGGACACAGTACACAAATTACCATTATGCACAATGTGATTCCTGAAGAGGCACCAAGAGCATCAGTCATTTCTATCAAAGGTCTAGGCACACAGGCCCGTACAAAGGCGGTGAAAAATCTCCTCTCAGAACACAGGAGCTTCGCACGGCCAGAGAATAGCTTGGATGTCAGAGACAACATGTCCAAGCAGTTTAATAAGACCCTTACCCATAGGAGGAGGCCAGAAGGTGCACTTATTGCTTTTTACACAATCAGGGCCTTATAAAAGAATTACAGACACCAGAATGTAGACATACAGCATCCTGTGAACCAGAGAAGGAACCAGAGCAAACCATCTAAGATCTACAATATTGTAGAAAAAAGTGAATAATGTATTGTATTCATTCATCGATTCTTGATAATAGAATACAACTGTCACCTGCCTCGTGAAACTTCAGTTAAAACCTACTGGGAACAAATACATTTTAAAACAAACAAACAAACAAACAAACAAATAAATAAATATATAAAATCCAGTGTCACAAACTAGAATGAAAAAAGCATTAAGGTTGATTTTAAAGAAAGCCTATTTTAGATAATCATAGGTAATATCTATAATCAGCACTAGATGGCATTACAGAAGATTAATATAAAGCAAAATCAACTGAACGAGTCTGAAACTAAATTAAACTTATATTATACAAACGGAGCCCGCAATTTGAAATTGCGTCCGGCGTTTTTAAAGTTCTTTCCGTGGTTTGTAACATTGTGCCTCTGGAAAAAAATTGTAAAAAAAACATCCTCATTTACACATGTCAAGACTTCGCTTTTACGTACGGAGGTTTATCGGCAGAGCCCGAAGACAGTGCTTCTGTAAACTGACAGGAGGGCTGGCTGGCTTACAAATTAAAAAGAAAAAAAAAGTCAGTTCTTGTCATAACAAAAATCACTTTCTGCGAGTTTCTCCCTGCCGTGCACTTACCGATTTCCGGACACAGCTTCATATGTCCCGCGGACGATTGCAGCTAAACGCCGAGGTATAGAGATGGTGTTATGTCTTAATAATCCGCGAATATACTGAAATTTATCTATGAAAACTGGCGCATTTCGTTTCATATTAGTATTATGTGCGAAGGTATAATGCTTTACATATTGTCTCATTAAGTACATTACAAATTAAAATTGAATTATAACTGACGTCATCATAATGGTATCTGACCTTAGGTTAAGAATCTTATTAAAGGTTAAAAAAAATACAAAAACACTAACCAAAGATATGTCCTATGTCCATGTGTTGTGTTATTTATAATATTGTTATTGTTATTATTATTATTATTATTATAAACAAAAACAATAATAAAGGCAATGACATGCACTGTACTTATTAGTTAGTTTAAACCGTCATTGTGAACGGGTGAACCTGTCTTCTTAAAACACTGAAGCGGTGACTGTTCCCACTGACCTAGCTGCGTTCTATTAGGAGACCAGCCACACCTTATAAATGAATAGAAACAATACCCAAGATTTATTTGTGAGATCTCTCCTCGCTGTAGGCATTCCCTCAAAGCAGGTATGCATTCCAAAGGGGCTGTGGCGAGTGTGTTCCACGTGCCTCTTAAATTGTCCAGGGACACAGTTGCCATCTACATTATACTCCAGGAGGTATAATCACAGTAAACAGTCAAATAAACCTATCATCTAGTTCACCATAAAATTTCCTGAAAAGGGAAGAAGGCAGGAGTTAGATTTCTGACCGACTGGCAGGGAGGGAGCTAGAGAAGTCACTCTGGTAAAATATTTAACCATCTCAGTTGGCAAAGATGCAAAAAGTAAGTTATGTAAGCCAATTTGGACAAAAGTGTGCCCCAAGCAACTGACTTATACATTTACTCTCGTGTACAGTGACGGTCTAACCCCTTATAAGCATTTAAGCATTAGCCCTCTCAAAGTTTAAGACAGGCTGAAGGGACATGCGGAATAAGTTCAAATAATGTCAGACTTGGAATAATTTCACCTGTAAAATTAGCAGCAGCTTATACTAGATGTGATTCGGATGAGTAGCACCAACGTTGAGGGGCCCTTGTGGTACTCCGTCTAAATCACTTCAGTAAAATATCCAGCGGTATAAATTTGCTGCAACCATCAAGCGTAAAAGAAAAATCGAACTGGACCGTGACAAAGATGTGCGGGTCGTCACCACGGGCAGAGCTCACGTTCACCCCCACCCCCCAATACCCTGCTCACGCTACACGCCCCCACCCCATCTGTCCCTCCACCACACAGCCATTCACTGTGTTTATTTATGTTCCCCCACTATGCACAAAATTCTTTGGAGATGATGGGATTCCAGAACTGCTCCTCTGAAACAGTGAAATACCTGGGCATATATATATATATGCAGTATTTCACAAGTGATCCTGAAGTATTCATTCTAATTAGCTGATGAATTCACTTTAAGGGATAACTGCAGGTTTATTTCACATATGTCCCCATGAGAGAAATATCTCCAGAAAATAAATGTTTTTTTTTTTTTTGTAATTTGTTCTGAAAATAAGATGTAATCACATGAGATAAATCTTGTGCATAATACTTGCCAAATGCATTAAAATATTTCAATAAGAAATGACTTCCATGAAAATATTTATATTTTTACAATCAATTACCAGTGCTTATATTCAACTCAAGACTTTGCAATGTTCCACCATTGGTTTTAGTCGCACGTATTCAGCCAGTGAAAAATAAGCACTCTTGTTAAAGTGCAAAACAGCAAGATTCTTTAGTCTCTATTTGAGTCCAAATTTGAGTCCATCACACTGAAACTGCTCTGCACCACAAAGCCCCCCCCCCCACAGATTATCACTGGTTATATTTCCCCTGTATTTTCAGTGCTTGTCTCAAAGAATAGTAGTGCGTATAGTCATGCATACCCACGTGTTCAAGAAGCACAGAACAGATTGTTCTAACACTGCTCACGAAATGTAATTAAGATAAATTCCTCTCTCGCTGGCAGTGTGTGCACAAAATATGCTATTAGCATTTCCACTATAAGCCGTTTCCCCCATTTCAGCAGCCATATCTAGTGCTCCAAACTTTCTCTTTAGAGACTGCTATAGAGCAACGCGGTATTGGCCAAGTCTGCCGGTGACAGAATGAGTCAGCCCAGAATACCAGCTACAGGGTGATCAAGACAGCTGGTGTGACACCCAGTAGCCGACCAATTACCAAATGGTAGGTGGTCTTCCTGACCAGATCAACCTACTGACAAGCCACGACTCGTTCAATACCAACTGCAAGAAGGTCTCAGGTCACTTTAGAAGCTTTCAATCTGAATTTTTACAGCCCAAAGAAATAAGCTACAGACTCCAGTGTGATAAACCCCCACCAAAAACCACAATCTAAGCTCCATGGCTTTAAGTTATTTGGTGAGTTCATTACAGTTGTAATTATGTCTGATACATCAACACAATGATGGGTTGCACATGTTCCTTCCTGGAGAAACTGCATAGACAAGAGAATGCCTCTCAGCTGGACTGGTGTGCTCCCCTGACCCTGGATGCGTGGAAGCCTTGCATGCAAGGAGGACATGTTCAACAGGAAGGGCAGGAGCTGAGGTGCACATATTGGCTGACTCTTGCTCACCTCCTCTCTGCGTGATGAGAGGCAGCAATCTTTGACAAGATGAGGTGATGCATTCTTTGACAAAGGCTGCTCTTTCACTGCCAGCTCTCCCCTCAGCCCATATTTCTCCTTTACCTTCTTTAGGCTCCTTGTTCTCCTTCTTCCCCTTCTTCCCCATCCTCTTCTTCCCCTTCCTGTCCTTCCCCTGGCCCTCTGACATGTTAGCGGGGTGAAGAGTAATCCCAGTGAAGAGTTGGCGTAGTCCTCAGAAGAGTGTGCTTTGAAATGCTGAATCTTTCCTACTACTCTCCTCTATATAGAACAACACCCATTACACAGCAGGGATACACCTACTTTGAGCAATGTACACTGCAAGAGAAAGCGAGAGAGAGAGAGAGAGAGAGAGAGGCATCTCCCATTGCAGCAGGATGATTAACCATTCACTGCCTGAAATGGACAGATGAGAATTTCCTCTCTGACTCTGATAACTACAAGGGCCCCAGGGCAACATTGAGCAATTAGGTGTGTTTCCTGACTTCTTGCATTCTCAGCACCTTTCAAACCTTTCAGGAGTGATGGGAGAGGCTACTTGGACGACCCAGCGCGTCCTTGATCAGAGATCTTTCTGCGTTCATCTTCCCTATGATCATTTTAAGCTATCAGACCCACCACACACTCACACACACACGCATACACACACACTACCTCTCAAGCACATACCACGGCAGTTCGTCACCTATACGGACTCTCAATGACACCCGAACGGGAGGGCTCCTACCTCAGACCACACCAAAAGAAGACAGGGGCGGCCAACCCCCCCATAAACTAGAACAAACAGACGCAAGCAAGAGGATCCATGACCCGCTCTGCAGTCACATGCGTGATGCCAATTCACCAAAGCTCACAAAGATCTACCATTAAAATGATCAAAAGAGAAGTGACCGATGAAAGTGATCGGACATTAAAAGATTATTACTCATCGCATCCTTATCCTACTCTAACACCAGGTTTTACCAGCAATAATTCCACACTGCAGAATAATATTACACTATGGCTTCCGATTTTTTGCAGCAACACAAAAGCTTTATTAAAAGGCCATTTTTCATGAAACAGAAGGTGCCTTTTTCATTATTCTGGTAACAGAATAGACACAGAAACTGACACTGCAAAGGATGGTGCCCAGAGAAGGACGCGGACAGAGTCGTGGCTTTGGGAAAAGAGCCGGTTATTCCCACCAAGTGACATCTGGCTGGGCACGCGGGTGTCCTGTCCTCTCTCTCTCCGTGTCTCCCGTTCCTTTAACCCCTCCCGCCCTCGACCAAAAGCATGTCCCAGCCTGCCCCTGGCTGTGCTACCAGTGCTTCCTATCATTGCCAATACTGACAGTCAGATCACACGCAGGCTAGGATTGCAGGAAATCCCACCAGCAAAAAAAAATAAAAAATACACGCACTAAACATCGCCATGCTTGTACTGAGAAGCAAAATATAGTCATGCTGATAGAGATGTACTGTTTCACTCAAATCCACTTTTAATCCAGTGACAGCGTGAGAAGCAGGCTCAGGACTCTCCTCTGTGACAGAGTCTAGGGCCGCTCACATCAGAGAGCTTGGGATCCCATGCAGATCCTGAATTCTACCCCCGGCACAGGACCACACCTGATCTAGGATTTTCTTACTTAACCCTGATACAGGTAACATCAAGGTGTGTGTGGGGGGGGTGTCTCAGAGAGGAGAAGAAAGGGTGAGTGTGGCGCATGTATGTATTTCTGTCCAGCTTATGTTGAGCAGGGCTGTCCAGACCAGTGGTCCGGCTGGGGTGGGGGAACGGTGACAGCATGGAAATTAAATTATGAAAATGGGAACCGACCAGCTGCGGTCCATCAGTTGCCTGACCTCTAATACAATTAAAAGTAAGCGCTAGTAAGAGCAAAAGGATTCCTCCATGTTGAGAATAAGCATCAATAAACAAAAGGTACAGTTGTTCCTCTTCTTAGTTATGGTTACTAACACAGTCCACATTTAAATATTGATATATGTCACGCTAGCACTTCAATATGATGAACTAGTGATCGCCTCTCACCCAAAAACACCTTCATGGTTGCCTAGCTGATTGCACGAGCATGAATCGAGCATAACGCCCCACTGGGTAAACACCTGGGGCGGATCTCAATATGTGTACTTGATTGTCCTTACGTTCTCATGCACCAATTTTACGTCATCTTCCATTGCTGAAGACCAGTTCCAATACTAAGAACACAAGTACAGAGGACGGTAAAAATTCCCAGATGTTGGTCTTACTCCTCCCCAAATATGAAGGTGCATCAGTCGCATCCTCACCAATCCCATAATTCATTGCAACCCAAGTTTGTTCTTGGAAGGCAAGGTCTTTGCGTTCTTGGTTTTGAGATTCACCCCTGGCTATGGCAAAGCGGAAGCACTGCAAGACCTCGGGAAAGAACAGCCGCTAACAGTAATAACAGCAAACCAACAGAAGGCCAGAGAAACCTGGGTGGCTCACAGGCGCATACACACACGCACACGCACGCACATGTACACACACAGACACACATGTATGGCGGGACACACAGATTAAAAAGGGAATTCCCCATCAGACAGATCTGACCTTTCAGACGATCTCCTTTACACAGAACCTGGACAAATACAATCCGCCTATACCAAACGTCTAACCAGCGCCACCGAGGGGAGGACATAAGCCAATTTCAGACCCCACCAGCACCCATCATGTATCAATACGGGGAGAACTTACACCCAAGCACCTACTCACACCCCTGACAAATGCAGCTAATGCTTGGAGCTCAGGGAAAGCTCACACACCCTGGGACATGGTGACCGAACGGCGCACAGCCGACTCAAGTACAGAGCAGATCATGGACAGCCTGACATCACACTGTGATCAGTCCCGTTGGCAGATGCAGCACACTGATCCAGGGAAAACAGCGATTTCCAGAACATTATTATGATTGTCAAACTGATGAAAACAGGAACAATTTGAGAGATCCGATCAGTGTCATGATAACTGCTAGATCTTTCATTCAGCAGCTTCAGAGCAACGTCACTTTCTGACTCTTTGTGAAGACAGATGAGGCTCTCATTTTAAAACACCAATGAGAACTTTGCGTAGATGGCTGTCTTGGCTGAGACGCTGAAAGCATGTCCCCTACAGACAGCGGCACATCACGCCAAGCAGATTCGTTATATGTGATGGAGACTTTGACTACATGAAATGACACAGTGCAGTTTACATGAGATTTAAAATGGACTGGAGACAGGAGGGTATGGGAAGAGATCTTCAAATGTCTCCTGAAGACATGTGGCTCCAAATGATGTGAGAAGGATGTAATCCCTGTGGAGGAAGGAGCAATGTTTCAAGCAGGTAAAGTCACTAAGTACATCTAAATAAACCGTTACAGGAAACATGTGCTACTGGTTGAGGCCACAGCCTGAGACATGAATCCTGCATTTTAGAGTGAAGGAAAAAACTAGAACTGTCTTTGTCTGAAGAATAAGCAATGGGCTATTCGTAGGCCCATGTGAGCCTGTGGTCTAGTCACCTGAGGGGGGGGGGGGGGTTGGAGGGCATCTCTGCTTTTCCTTCCGCCTCAATGCCTCAGTTCGAAGGCTGAGGCATAAGGCTGAGGCATAACGAGATCACTAGGCCAACGAAGACTGTTGGGGACACGTTTGGCGTTCCACACACCCATCTATGTAAATTACCCCCTACGTTAACCCAGTCACCAGCACATTTCAATACTGCTAATGTTTATGGTTTGGGGTTGATGTTTTTAAGAACACGCCGTGTTCTTTGGGCTCGGGGAAGGGTGCTCCAGAAGGTTATGTTTTCTGGCACAGTCCCATGGACGGTGCTTGGATTCGGAGCATAATGTGCTGTGCACTTTTCATCCAGTCAAAAAAATGCAACCATTTAGAGAGATAAAAATCAAGCACGCTGTCAGGAAATGGGATTGGGACAATGTGTATTTCACATTTTGGGCAAATGGGGAAGGAAAATCTTGCATACACACAAGCTCCTTCCCGCTGAATAACACTGCACCTTTGTTAGAAAGGCCCAGAAAAAAAACGTGTCTCCTCAAGCGCCCGCCACAACGTCCTATCCTAACTGACACTCCAAAGCTCATCTTACACCCAGATAAAAATAAACCCGCGGTGAGTTTCTGCCAGTAAATGACACACCGTCCCCAAATCCGAGACCCTGCGCAGGTCAACTCAGCAGAGACGGAGGCACCGCCAGCACAGTCCCAGAGGGACTCCAGCAGTCCCTTTCAGACAGAAACAGCTTCTTCCTCTGCAAATCTTGTCATGTGTTTATCATGAGGTTTAAAAATGGAGAGCTAAAGTTCTCCTATCGGGGTACGATCCGGGATGTTGCTTCTAGGACACTGGCAAGACGCCCTGGAGGAACAGAGTGAGCCCCGTCCAATCAGATGTGACGACTCTGCAACCTGTCTGCTGGGCGGTCTTCCCTCAAGGTCGACGGCTCTCCCAGGGCGGTACCCGCTCCTCACATCGCAGGCTCAGGAGAGATGCACATGCCGGATATCACAGGTCGGCGCACATGCATGCTGACGAGCAGCCGCGCTCAGAAGACACCGCAGCGCTGCATCGCAGAACGCTAACAGAGCTACGAGATGCAGATAAACCCATCGCATGACCGACTGCAATTGTTACTGATTAACATGTTACTATTAACAATATTCAGTGTGCGTGTGTGTGTGTGTGTATGTGTGTGTGTGCACGCACATGCATGTACGTGTGTTTAGGGAGGACAGGAAGCTCCACTGTCTTAGTCTAGTCTCTGTGTCATTCCTGCAGCACGCTGCTGTCACCATGGAAACCACGCACGGAGCACTGCAGCCACTGCAGCCACTGCAGCTCAGCTGTGTCACACCAAAACGCAGACGTCCACGAGGGAGCCGCCGCACAGCCTGCTGGGAAACATTGCGGGCAGTGGCCCCTGATCCGGGGGGGGGGGGGGGGGGATAAGGTAATTTTG
>JAODUD010000048.1:2110144-2121311 GCA_026784285.1 Stomatorhinus walkeri | reverse complement strand
GGCATGGATTCGGTGAGATGGTGTAATGCAGCAGGGGGTGGGGTGGGGGGGCGATTAAAGCCCTTTCTTAGTCTCTGCCGTGACCTTGAAAGCTATTTAACCAGTTCCACGGTAGAAAACCGTTTAACAGCTTGTAACACAAGCCCAGTGCTCCTTCAACGAGAAGCCCGGTGCTCTGGAATAGGACACAACGTCTGTTACTACCGCTATCACTAGTAATGATGCACGTCATTAGCGCGGGCTTGAAATGAAAGCCGTCCCGGGTCTCGGCAGATAAAAGACGGAGCTTTTCATCCTCTATTCAAATTGGAGGGTTCCATTTAAAAATCTAATTGGCTATTCAGCCAAGTCCTTTTATTAGCTCCTGTTGGAGAAAGGGGGGGACATCCTGGTGTTGTTTAATTATTAAATGACAGGATAGACTTCTCTAGGCCTCATGCAGCAGGACATGTCCGGTGGTCGGAGAGAGCGGACAGGGAGGGGTTGCTGTCGCAGGTGGAGGGGGGTAGATGTATGTAGTCTCATGCAGCCATGACTGATGGTCATGCAATTCACTGGGGATCTTCACTCTGCAGCCACACACTCCAGTGGGCACCACACAAGCAGTTCCCTGCAAGTTAAGTAAATCCGTCAGGCACATGACCGCCCAGGTCCGCTTTCCGGAGGAGGGACCCGGCCCCTAGTGGGAAAGGGTGAACCTCTTAGTCTGAACCGTTTTGTTTTCTTCTGGCCTGAACCCTATACATATGCTGCCTCTATGCAGCAAAGAGGCTTCTTGCCTTTCTTTGGCCTGCGTGTCACTCAGCAGATGCCCATTAAAAAGGGCCGGGTCCTAATTAATTGGATCCAATCTCATTAGCTTCAGAGAAAGATCTGGCTCGTTCCCCTGCTGACTGACTAGTCAGTTTACAAAAACTGGAACGTGCCATGGAGCCGTAATTTCAAACTCATATCAATCAGCCTGATAACAGAGATGGCAATCCTTACGCTATGCATTGCTATACACGGGAAAATGCTGCCTTAACAACAAAAATTAAACCACTGCTTGCCAACAGATACAAACATCCACAACTGTAATAAGTAGAAATTCTAATAATAACAATAAATCCTTTATATTATCCTCATGGGGAAATTCCTTTTATGCCTCCCTCAACTTGCTCTTTGTAGAGTAAGCTGTCCACAAGAGGCAGCCACCTGTAGTGCCGCCCAGGGAGCTGGGGGTTAAGGGCCTTGCTCAAGGACCCACAGACAGGCTGCGGCTGGGTTTGAACCTGCGACCTTGTGACTACAAGTACACAGGCTTAGCCCACTGAGCCACAGGCTACCCTGTTTGGGTCCACTCCATTGAATAACAACCTTGAGATGTCTCTAGATTCACTTCCCTCCACATCTCAACCTAAGAAAACACGACAACATTAAGGCAATATTCCTAATAACAAGCGTCAGCAAGACAATGTTCCTTTTTTTTCATCTATGGTCATGTAATAGTAGGCACATCTGTTCAACACGCCTTCTGCTGTCCACAACTGAGCACAATTAATCAATATGCAAAAGAAATATGTTATGGCATAAGAATAAAATAAATTATGAACGTTTGAAACCTAGCTCTATCTACCATATTTCTTGCATTATTTTATTCAAATTATTTTGGGCCAAGCCATATTGTCCCTTTTAAATAATTGTGGTAATAATTATCCATACTGCAGCACCAGAGCTGCTAACCTGTTCCTGCAGTGTCATTTACATTTCCCATCATGCAAAGCAACACCCCCTTGTGTTTAATGTAAATAGTGTTTAGTTAAAGTAGAGTAGGGTAGAGTCAGAGTTCAAAGTTCTGGAGGATGTTTTGTAAATGAAGCTCGGCATTTATCACAACGAGGAGTCCCTGTCATGCAGCCTTCTCACCCTGCTCAATTCCTTCATGGAATATTTTCAGATTAAAGTAAAGCTTAAAGCAAGGATTTATCACAAGACTGTAAAATTATATGCCGGTGGTTGCTAATAATGTAGCCTCCATATTCTGATGTACAGAGGAACTGCACAGAAAAGATATTCAGAAAATATCCGATCATCTCTGCATCATGCGAGTTTCGAATATGGCAAAACAGACGTATCACTACCCACTTTCATAAGAGCATTGGTGGGATTATACCCAAGAAGGAAGCTTCCAGCCTGACCCTCACTGCGGGAGATCAGCCAAGACGACGCTGGACCACACAGCTATTAAGCCTGTGCTGCTTCACACAGCAAAACTTGAACGTAGCTGACAGGTGCCTGCGACTGCAGGATTTAAACTGTGAGCCTGGGCTGATTATCATCTTTACAGTGTCTATGTGCCCAGACCACAAGGGATCATCCACAGAATACAGCACAGATGTGTGTTTCTTTTCAGGATTTGCACCAAAAAAACGAATAAGAACTCAAGCCAACACTCAAAACGACACCATCCTTATGGTGCGGGCCACACGCACTCCTGTCCGATCCCTGGGCCCACTTAAAATTTTTTTTGACTTACTGGACTAATTAAATACCACAGGATTAATTAAGTACTACAGGACTAATTAAGCTTCCTTGCCACATTGGTTGAGGTGTTTTGCCAGCAGTGTGCCTTACCTCCTGAAAGCTGTGCCCTATAAGTTAGATATTTCTAACCTTTTCATTCCCCTGTACAAAAAAAGCTTAAAAACTTCACATGATTTTCTTATCCCATTAACAACTGACTCTTTAGTCCAGTAACATATTTAAACAGACATATTCCTGCTTTCAAGTCCACTTCAGTTTTCTGTTAAGAAACAAGAAGATCCGCTAAGTTTTGGAGCAAACACCTCGACACTAAACGCTTAGTCATACAGTAAAGAAACCGTTTTTAAGTTATTTTGCGATGACTGCTCCCAGCGACGTACAGTATATTCTATTCAGCCCATGCGCCTCTGCTATGCTAACAGTTGCCGAGTTAACGCACAGGTACAGTCAAATTCCAGCACCATCTGTTGCCTGATGTTTTCTGTGATGGGAAAGATTTCCACATAAAACCTCTACGAAATGCACAAACATTGAAATATAACTATAGTTATTTTACACTGCAATTAGCCAGGTCTCTAAGGTCTTTTGTTGTAATACTTTGCTGTATCTTTGGCTTTGACCCCATCCGCAACGCAAGGCCTGAACTGCGACACTCTCCCAGTTCCTATGCTGTTTATGCTTTTACGTAAAAACCCTGCTATTCACAGGTAGCTCCACATCATTCTGAAAGCTCCTCCTCTTTCAGATGTATAGTTACAAGCCTCTTAAACATCTCATTCGTAATGACTACAATAGCCGGCATCCCATCTGTGCTTTTTATGATAGGCTTTAGGCACACGGTGACCTGGCACTGCAGAAACACAAGATGGATGATTGGGTAAAGACCAATTCATTCAAGATTGCCCTCATACTGTCACGTCCATTACGTGATTGTTGCTTTCCAACGTCCAGCTTTAGAGCTACGCATCTAATGAATCAACCATCACCTTTCAAGTCTTGATGTGCAATTCTACTTTATATATGTCCAAAGCAAAAAGTTAGATCCCGATTCCGTATAAGACTTAATTAAGTTTGGACGTCCCCTCAGTGCTGCTGTTTCATGCATTCAGTCTGGTCTATGTTTATGCCTTCACTCACACACACTTTATGACCTGTTTGGTTTTTTAATATTTTTTTGGTTCCTCCCTGGGCTCCCCCAACTGTCACTTCGTTCCAGAGCGTCCCCTCCAATCTGAGGCCCCATTCCTGGTGGTCACCTGCTTCCTGTGTGGCTTGGCCTACAAGCACGGCCACTGTCAGGCAGATGACCCATTAATATGTGAGATGGTTGAGGACGCTGTCATATGTGTCTGGTTCAGATCCCACAATAATAGAACTGTTTCTCCAGCTGAACGTCCAAGCTGTTTATGCAGCTCGGACTGCGTGTGGATGACATTGGACAAAAGCAGCACCCAGGCGCAACAAACAAACAAAAGCGAAGCAAAACAAAACTGCCACGCTAAGCAACATGCACGGTGATGTGTGCGGACAAACCGGAACCGACGACGCTTTGTGTTGCATCCATGATTCTGTTCATTTTCTGAACAGTTTTCGAAAGGAACTGTGTCAATGAGATCGGACAGTTCTCACAGCTGAGTGTCATTGTGTAAATGAGACCATGTGACTCTTTCTGGAGCATCACTGTGTTGCTTCACTGTGTAGGTACCTAAGGAATCCCTGTGCACAGTCACACACACATATAAACACATAGACTACTCTATTCTAAATCTTCTGGGGTTTTAAGCACCTCTCCCTGTTGTGGTCTCACAACCGTATGTTAACTGGTGCCTAATGAGTTTTCTGAATCCCTTCAATCAGGGCCTCAATGCCAAAAAAAAAAAGTACGTAAAGTGGTCAATGACCACCTTCAATCTGCTGATGCGTATTTTCCAGGAGTTGAGCATGAACTCTGGCAAATCTCAACACTGCATTTTCTTCTTGAGCTGAAATATTAGTCACAACTAAGCTCTTGGTACCGTTAGGGCCCTGAAACAGATGGCGATTTTTTTAGAAGTCGCACAATGATCCCACAATCCTGCCGTCAAGACCCAGAAATCAGGAAAGGGTTTTAGTGCAGTGCATTTAAAAAACATGATCCAGTTACTGCAGTGAGTTGACAGCACGCAGTTGAGGCTACTGGTGGCGGGGCCACCTAATGGCAAAAGATTTCACAAGCAGGGAAATGAAGTAAACAGCTGAGATAAAAAAAAACAAGTGGACCGTGACCACTTATGGACCAGTGAGGTTCGGAGAGGAAAAGGGCTTGGGGCTTGGGGGAAGGAAGCAGAGACAACTATGCCAAAGTCACCTGAGAATGAGAAAACCTCAGCGTCTTCATCGGAACCCCAGATATCTGAACCTCAGGTAACTCAGAAACCTGACAGAAGTAACATCACTCAGCGCTGTTTGCAGAATGAAGTAATGTCAAAATTTCCAGCACATAAACGTGATGTGTTTGTCATTTATAAGCACGACGTCTTCAGCAGCTAGTGTGAATTACATTTCTGTATCTTCTTCCATCTTACACCATCCAGTCAATCTAAGCATTTCACTCCACAGCCAAGAAATAGAACCCTAGTATCTTCAGTTGTCGAATGCAAGGAAAATAAAAATTATTATTTTATATAAAACACAAGTATTGATTATATATCTAATTTTAAAGTAACGCCACTAGCAAACAAGCAAAAATGACACATCATACAGTGCCCCCCAGCCATAGTCCATGAGCTAACTCGTTTTCCAGGTGCCGAGTGAGACTTCTAAACCTCAGCTCCAGACTGTAATGTATCTCCCGACATGTGAAATGGAGGCCAACTCTGCCCAGTCATTCTGCGGCTAACAGCCAAACGAAGGCTACAACGAGCCCCAGGGGGCCGGCTCCTCTGAAAGAGGCCCTCGTCATGCACGCGGACCCCGGCGACTCTCCTTCACGCAATGTGCAGCACCTACAGGCACAGCTGGGAAGGAATGTGGGATGGGGGTGGCGGTGGAGTTGATGAGCGTGAAGCACACATGCTCTACTCCAAAGTAATTCCAGGGCATTTCCTAACGGCCCTTTGTTTGTGCGCAGAAGCCTCTTTAGGGGCTGAAAAGTCAGAGGGGTTAATGTGCCATCAGTTGCGGCTACTCTTGGCAGAGCAACGATACTGTGCAAAAGTCATAGGCGCTCAAAGAAAATGCTGTTTATGTTGGGGGCAAAACTATGATATTATACCTGCCAAAGTGTGTGAGCTTAGCCATTTCAAAATCTCTCCTGACGTCACCACAATCTTTGCAGCAAGCATCCAATACACGCACATATTTGTTTTTATGCAACCACAAGTGCACTTTGTACAGCTAATCAAAACCTCATCGACTATTTTTTTTTTAAACAAATTAAATTAATTAAATGAGCTGATGGTGAAATTCAACAAATAAATGGAATGGCTGAGGGGCCCCGGAGGAGACGTTTGGGAACTGAAGGCACGATCATCTAGCCGCCCAGCAGGAGAACAGAAAAATTCTGGTTCCTATTTTGTTGTATTATTCTTAATTTGCACACGTTCTAATGTTGAACTCTGAGCAAATGTACACTTACTACCCAGATAAATGGCTGTAAACAATTCCTTTGACTGCATAAGACTTTTGCACAGTACTGTACACATAAATGCTCTAATAAAATGCTGGTTTATAAGAATCTCAGTTATAAAAATCACCTATCCATCTTCAAACCACTTATTCTGGTCGCAGGGTGGCCAAGAGCTTATAAATAACCCCCCTGCTTCCGAAATAAAGTAACCGAATCAATGGATGTACGTAAAAGCAGTAAAACGAAACAAGAAATTAACAAAGAAATGCTTTTTTAATTGTAAATTCATTAACAATACTTATACTTAAAGTAACAGCTAATTGTATGTGAGCTGGTGAAATGTCCACGGACCTAATGCTGTATACCTCAGAAGATTTTACCTCCTGCACTACCATGTACATTCTTAGAAGAGGTTCCTGATTTTGCATTTAACGTAACACAAAATCCTGACAATGCAGAGTCTCTAAAATAGGTGAAACAGGCGCTTTCAGCCTGCTGTCCGATATCCCTTAGGAGTTGCCACAGCAGCTGTAGGGGGTCCGCAAAGACCTTTTGGAAAGTGATGAAATATAGGTATTAGCAGCTGACTTGTGCATTGCAACCTAGAGAAATATAGTCTCCCACCCCACCCCTTCTCAGTCTTTCTAGGGGGGGTTCAGACTCTAGTCTATTTTCATTTGGGACACACTGCTTTAAGGAGGCCCTATTTCACAGCATACACCTGCGCCAGGACAGCTACCCTTTCCTGGTTACTATTCAAACATTCTCTTACCTAAATTGACTGATTCCCCACACTCTGTGACTGTCATGATCAAAAAGGACATTTTAGCATCAAACTTACCACTAAATATTAACTTTAAATATCACTTGCACATAAATTACATTTTTCCTGTTCAAAGACCTCTCAGCTATCCCGCTACAAACCAAATGGGTATCTCCAGACGCTTCATCTACACAAAACACAATTCTTTGAATTTACCCCTGAATAAAAGTGGCCTGAACTCTGTGAATTCATAAAATCCAGAAAATCTAATCCAGGGATTAGGTTCAATTCCAGCTAAAGAAAAGTACATTTCTGTATTGTATGCTTTCAGGATGCTGACATGCACCATTCAAATCAGCAGTAAAGACGTGAGGAAAGAAATATGATGATTGAAATTTCATGGTTAATTTAAAACAGGTATGTAATTATAAAACTAAAAATCCTGAAAGCGAAAGTATGCATTTTCATTAATTATCATTCTTCTATGTGGGGTAATGGTGATTTTTTAAAATTCTGAACAGAGGACTGTCCCATATTATTTCCCCCAGAATCCTTTTATGTTGCGGATGATAATGGTACCCTTTCATCATTTTATGGGACCCCCTGCTCCGTGGACTCCCAGAGGGGTCAGGAGGCTCAGGAGGGTCAGGGACTCCAGGATGAAACCCCTCCTCTGTAGTACAATTCTGACTTCATTTTTAGTCCTGATTAGTTCCACACTACATACCTTTTTCTTGTCCCATATGTTTTCATTATTGTTAAAATATAAATGTGTGCTTCTCTGACACATTTAGTGTCAGCTGATACATATCGGGGAAAAAGATGCATCAGAACAGTATTTCTCAGTTTAAGAAGGATCACTGACAACTTACAGTTCCTCAAAATATCATAAGGCACGTTGCATTAGTTACACCTTTAAATTATCCTCCTTCCCAGTGCAACAATGGTAACCATGTGACTCTGACATGGAATTCTTTCCAAAAAACTGGCCTTTATCAACATTGAGCCCCCAACTCGCCAGGGACAGGCATAGTGTCCCACAAGGTCTAAGGCATGGGCCTTTCTCTTTGATCTTTTTGATCGCTTATTCATCTTGCTAGTCGACCCTTGTACTGACCGTGCTCTGCGTTCATAGAAAACTTGAATGCGACCATAGCGTCTACAGACCTCAGAGAAAAGCCATTTTATGCTTTATAAAAGTTCACATAAAAAAACAATAGTTACAAACTAAATAACACATAAAACTCAACTGACCCTGGACGTGTTTATGCAGAAATGACAAACCACTTCCGAAAGATGATCTCATTTTCACTGGCCTATTAGTCAGATACAGTGGTACGTTTGCTCCCAAAATCCCAAACCCAAAACGTGGTTACCAGTAAGTACAAAAAGTCCAGCAACTATAATGCTGATAAAAACAAATCTGACCACATTAAACCGGTTCCCCCAATTAGATGCATGGAAATTGATTGATTTTATTCGCCTTTTTAATACTGCAACCAAATATCGACGATGACAGAAAACGAACCATGATGCTTCCCGATCAGCACCTACACTGCTGGGCGATCAGAGACGTTTTTATACCAATGAAGCACCAGCCGTCATATGTAAATGTACAGCGAAGATAAACCTTCAGCTCTCTCGGTCGTGTGGATGTGTTAGTCACAGAAGGCAGCGCCGCCACGCTGGAGGTAGCCGGACACTTTGGTTTACGCCAAAGCCTGGCACTGAGATTGGATAGCAGAGTTGTTTTCCTGGCTACAGACCATGTTTGCCTGTCACTAGCCAAATGGTTACATTTTGCAATATGATGCGCTACTCAGGCTTATTGAATTATATTACTAAGATGTGCGGAATGAGTCAGTTTTCTCCCCAGTTCCTGCCTTATGCGGCACCGTAATCCGCCTCCCAGAGAATCCACTGCCACCTGGAAATGGCCCCCATTTGGACGGCAGTCACCGTGTGGCACGACTCTCATACTTGTGGTTAGGGGGGGGGAAAGGCTTACGAAAATGTAGAGTTTAAAAGAAAAACAGTCTGACTGTACTACACATTTTTTTTTCTGCTGGAGGGGCACATTCGCTGAAAAACTAAAAAAAAAACCTTTTTAAAGGAAAAAAAAAAACTTTTAAAAGAATATACATGAAGCGTGCAGAAATCCCCCCCGTACATCGCAGCACCTCAGAAGGTCCCCCGCAGCCCCAGTTTCTGCCCGAATGGCAGTAAAAACCGCGAAGGCGCCATTCTGCTAACGGTGGGCTGCCCGTCCGCTCGCGGCAATCCGTTAAAAACCGCGAAGGCGCCATTCTGCTAACGGTGGGCTGCCCGTCCGCTCGCGGCAATCCGTTAAAAAACCGAAGCGCGAGGGAAGTGCTGACGATCGATTTTACATGTTCGGTCTGAATGCGGCCGCTTTACTGGCAGTAAGGAATCGGCTCTGAATAACAAGAGGCTGTGATCCTCAGCTAGAAAAGTGCTTATGGAAGATGGATGGATGGATGGATGGATCATTGAATTCTGCCCCCGATCCTGTGTGGGTTGACTTCCTATGTCTCCATCATTTTGTGCAAGTTTTCTATTTGCACCCCAAGTCCGTTCCGCAGGTGAACTAATGTCTCTAAATCGCTCACTGTGTGTATTTAAGTACGACCCCTGCAATGTACGTACAGTCATCATAGCCCAGAGCAGGGTTGCCAGCAGTCACACATCTGGCGTGACGCTCACGCTTTCAGACTCTCACGCTCATGCAAGAAATCTTAGCGCAAATCTATGTTATTCCAATTTAAACCAATTTAATTAGCTACATCAAAAGCGTTGGGGCAGTTTGCAAACCCTACAGACTATTTACACAGTGATAAAACTGTCACATACATGTAAATGCATGTGCATGCGTGTGCAGACTCATATCGAATTGAAAATCTCGCTCCAGCCAGCTGGCCAAAGTTGGTGACCCTGCCAGAGTCTCCTGTCTCAGGCCCTCTGCTTCCCAGCAGAGATTTCAGGCTCACCGTGACGTAGTGCATGGGAGAAACATTAACCCCTTCTTACCTATTTTTCAATCCGATCTAAATGCGATCAGCTCAGCTGGCTTTTATATTTGGGGATATTGCGAGGCGCGGGGGTCTGCAGGTCATGGTGTGAGCGAGTGTGACAGCAGTATGTCAAAGGCAGCATCAGGAATATCAACACATGGATAAGGCTATTCTCTGGTGACATTCGAACCTGGTACCATTGACAGCTTGTGTCTTCACTCTCCAAATCCTCGCCGTGTTGATGCAGATCAGACCCCTGGGCCTGTTACCCAACTGCTGGACCCCTCCAGAACTACGCAAGGAGAATTCCAAAGTGGGCTGGAACCAGGTGATTGAACCTCAGTTTGGCCTCATTTGTCCCCAGCAAACTCATCCAATCAAAGGCCAATAAAAGAGAACAGTTTGTTCAGCTGAGGGAAGAAGAGGGTATCCGGAAGGCTTTTCTTTGTGGTTTAATTTAATTAGAAACTGTCTTCGTTTTGTTTTCTACAAGCTCTTGCCCTGGTAACATCCAGCCTCACATGCGACTGGCGAATAACGACTAAATCAGCACTGAAACACAAATGGATCGTGACCGCAAACGCAACAGAATCGCAGCCGGAACCTCGATTCAGAGTTCCTTCCTTAATACTCCACGGACGTGTAATTAATCAAGCTCTCTTTATGAATCTTGCTTTATACCGGTGCTCCCACATAAAATTCCCAGTAGGAGTGCTGTGCTCCTGAGGTTTCCACTGGGAGAATTTCAGAAGGTACCGAACCTCTGTCCTTCCATCATCCATGCACACAAGCTAGACTTTGTTACTGCTGACATATAAAATACAGTACTTCCCATCTCTAAGCAGCACTCATGGAAGAAATTGTTCAGTCACACTGTGAATCCCTAATTATGTAAAGGCATTTTTTTTCATTAAAAAAAATGGTAATATCTTCACAGTGGCTTGGAACTGCTTCCTTCTGAAAGTATAAAGCCTTTTATTTCTGAGTGTCTTCGCAGCACAGAAGTGAATATGGGCAGCCCACCTCCCACGAGAACATTCCGGAAAGGAACGTCGCCGCTTGGCCTAGAGAGTCAGCAGTCACTGATGTGAGAAGGAGACCGAGGTGGGAAGGATGGAGTAGAATACATGAACAATGCAGACGCTCGCATTTCCGTCCATGTGACTGGGAGGCGGGTCAAAAGGACGCGCACCAATCACAATGTGCCTGGAGCACGGGGGGGGGGGGGGGGGGGGAACCCAA
>JAODUD010000048.1:2083003-2106296 GCA_026784285.1 Stomatorhinus walkeri | reverse complement strand
TGGGCAGGATGCCAGTCTATCACAGGGCACGGGGCAGGGGTACAGCCTGGGTGGGATGCCAGTCTATCACTGGGCACGGAGCTGGGGTACAGCATGGGTGGGATGCCAGTCTATCACTGGGCACGGGGCAGGGGTACAGCACGGGCAGGATGCCAGTCTATCACTGGGCACGGGGCTGCGGTACAGCATGGGCAGGATGCCAGTCTATCACTGGGCACGGGGCAGGGGTACAGCCTGGGCAGGATGCCAGTCTATCACTGGGCACGGGGCTGCGGTACAGCATGGGCAGGATGCCAGTCTATCACTGGGCACAGGGCTGGGGTACAGCATGGGTGGGATGCCAGTCTATCACAGGGCACACATTTGACAGCAGCCCACGCAGTTTTAGACTGAGAGGAAATCCAGAGAATACAGTGAGAATAAACAAACCTCACACACAGAGCTGCAGTGGGATTCAAACCCTCAGCATTGCAGTGACAGTGCTCCTCACAGTGCAGATAGTAGTGCAGTGACAGTGCTCCTCACTGTGGCATCCTTATGTATTTTCAAGAAACAGTAAAACTCTATTAAAATAAGCAGTACTGAGGAACAATTTTGTAGGAATTCACATGTGTGCAGGACACATATGCATGAAATGGGGATTCAGCAGCTCTACCGTCAGCATAGCATGATTGTTTATATATAACCGGAAGGTAAAAATCTCCCAGAGTGGCTCTCTGTGTTGTTATTAAGTAAACCTGCAAGCCGGAGAATGTGAGCCAGTGGTCATGCGACGGGAAGTCGGATCCATCCCTGCTGGCTACTGGAATACAAGACCGTCAGGTCTGTGCCACTGGAATCAAGAAAAGCAGCCCATGCGCAGAAGGGCGTGTCCCTCGTAGACGCCCGCTGAGTCCGGCGCGTCCTCATGACCTTGAGGGTCCACAGCCTCCTCATCTCAGATCTGTGGGTTTCAACATCTGCCGTAAGAGCCAGTCTCCCCGCTGCCGCGGCGCACTGGCACGCCGCGAGTGCCCGCTGTCCAGAGTCGCTGGCCACGCCCCTTTTCTGGCTTGCTGCTGTCATGACAACCGGGGACCAGGCTACAGTTAAGTCGTTCTTTCCCGCAGCGGTGGGCCTTGTCCTTCACAGTGAGCCCTGTCACCTTTACAAAAATCCTGCCCCTGCAAAGGGTGTCTCAAAGCACCTTAGAACACCTCCCGACTGTGGGAAGTAGGATTTGTAAAGTGTGTGATTTCAAGTAGGATTGAGCTGCTTTTAATTCTGGGTAAGAATGATTGAGCCCACCTCCCCCCACCCACCCCCCCCACTCCCCGCCAAATAAAAATAAATCTGAATCATCTGACCACAGCAATATAGACTTATCAGTAAATACAGAATGGATCACGAAGCAGAAAAATGAAGCTCAGTGTGTGACCATCAAAACACTGGTAATATTATTCATGCAAGTATATAAGTGTTAAATTAGGGCTGCGTTAATGATGATGGATGGATGGATGGATGGATGGATGGATGGATGGATGGACTATTTCCCATTCTGTACATTCATTGGTGAATCCGGGAAGTATCATAACAACCTTTTCTCACAAAGTGAGGGGTTAAGGTCACAAAGTAAAGGCACCATATGGGCCATGATTCTAGAACATAAGAACATGAGAAATATACAAATGAGAGGGTGTCATTTGGTCCATCGGGCTCGTTTGCGGAGAACTTGACTAATAGCTCAGAGTTGTTAAAATCTTATCTAGCTCTGATTTAAAGGCATCCAGGGTTTTACCTTGCACTGCACTAACAGGGAGACTATTCCATACTCTGACTACATGCTGTGTAAAGAAGTGCTTTCTCAAATTAATTTTAAAATATTCTCCCGCTAATTTCCACTTATGGCCACGATTTCTAGTATTTAAACTAATACTGAAGTAGCCATTTGGCTGAACAGCATCCAGACCTGCTAGGATCTTATAGACCTGGATCATGTCCCCCCTTAGTCTCCTTTGCTCGAGGCTGAACAGATTCAGCTCAGCTAACCAGCTAGCCGGCGGTGTTCTACCAAGGGTGTTCTTATAATCCCACAGCACACTGGGAACACCCGCAGCCGCAGGCTAACACAGCGACAATCACGACCAGATACAGATGGGTGACATAAAATACACAAAAGCCACGCTATCAGATCAAAAACGCGCAGGACATCCCCCGCTCCGTCACACCTCTGCTAGTGCGGCTGAATAAATGGCACCCCCTTCACCTCGAGTGACGTGCAAACGAGCGTTCCGCTGCAAAATGGCCACCATGCATCATCCGGGAAGACGCCACGTGTCAGCGGGTTCCTCCCCCGGTGATGTGCGCCAAGACGCTCCCGCGTACCGACGCGGCACGGATGAATTACCGCGCGGGCCCTCTTTATTGCAGCCGCACTACGCTTCTGCGCCCCTCCCAAGCCCGGCTCGACACCGACTCACGCTGTGTGCTGCTGTTACCCAGCCATTCAACTGATACTGCCGGGATGCTAATGGGTAATAATACAACTATCCACTCATAAACGTGTCTAAGCTCATCTCAGCCTCGCCGGAAGCTTGTTCTGTCTGATTTAAACTCCAGGACTTCATATATGAAGCACACCGACACGCTTCCATGATAAACTGTGAACACGCCCGAATAAGAAGCCGATCTTACTACGGTCTTGCTGTTGTGCAATGCCACTTATACTACGGCGTGTGGCTCAGTGGTTTAGGGTGCTGGGCTTGCGATTGGTTGTTGGTTCAAAACCCAGGGCTGGCAAATTGATTTCACCCGTGGACGAGAGCCTTAAGCCCTAATTCTTTCAGAGACCGTCTAACCCTACTTTCTCAGAAACATATGTTTGTATAAATAATCACCTTTTATTGCCTCCTTTCCATATTATGCACCACATTATTACTAACTTATATTGTCTATTGTGTCATGTAGAGTAACTGATACCCGGCAGCACTGAGTCTCAATGGGAGGCCCTGGCACTGCTCCAGGTTTGGGGGGGTTCAAATCACACCCCTGTCCAGTGCCACGTGGGTCACCTACAGGTATTCTGGTTTCCTCCCACAGTTCGAAAGCATGCGGCTCAGCTAATTAGGATCCCAATACACCCAAAGTGAGTGATTGTGTAGGTGTGTGCCCTGCAAGGGACTGGCATCTCGTCCAGGATGTCCTCTGCCTCGTGCCCTACGCTGCCTGGATAGGTTCCAGGTCCAAGCTGTGGAGCTGTGCTGGAAAAGCAGTTGGAGGATGGATAGAAGATGCTGTTCTGTATTATGGAAATCCCGAACATCAGAAAGGTGCTCTGGGACGTGAGGATATCATCTCCTCCTACGCCGTCATGTCTCAAAAAAAAAACAACCGTCAGGAACCTGAAGCATCCCAAAATCCGGATGAGTCCCTCCTTCTTCCATGCACTGTTTTATTTGGATCTTTCCAGAACCCTCTGATCCAAACACCCTTACTGTATCATCTGGCAAGCAGGCAGCCTGGTCAGCACCGACCTGTAGCAGAAGGTTGTCAGTTCAAATATCCCTGGGATCTTCAGTGACAGACATTCCGGTAAAACTTTAGATTATTTTAGATGATGGCATCAGATTTGCTACAAGCCACAGCTGCCCAGGAGGGACCAGAACGTGACCCGCCAGCACGTGACCCGCCAGAACGTGACCAACCGGAACGTGACCTGCCAAAACGTGACCTGCCAGTACGTGACCCGCCAGAACGTGACCCACCGGAACGTGACCCGCCAGAATGTGACCCACCGGAACGTGACCCGCCAGAACGTGACCCACCAGAACGTGACCCGCCGGAATGTGACCCGCCAGAACGTGACCCACCAGAACGTGACCCACCAGAACGTAACCCACCAAAATGTGAAAAGGGCCACCTACCTCTTAGACCTGCCCACGATATCCACTAGAGTTGCACGATGTCTGATATTAATATTGATATCGCATGTCATGCACATGCAGGTGTCGCATGGCAAGGACTGACACAGCCAGATGGGTGAATTTTTTTTACTCTGTCATAAGATACAAAACTTAACAAATGTTGCATTTTAATGATGATTCGTTTGCAGGATTTTCTAGTATACGGAAAAAAAAAACAGTCTAAATTTTACTATGGCTGCAGACCTGCTTGTAATGTATGGAGTTACGATACTGAGCAGCATAAATCGCCGGAATAAAGCAAACTGCTACAATTAAGCCATACGGCCTCACGCGATTCAGCATCATTCACACCCCCCTCAGCCCCCCCCCCGCCCCCCCATCAACTCCCTCACGCCTCCCTGTTTTTCAGGCCTTAAGATTCCATCAAGTCGATTTTCAGCTCACTAACACTCATCATTTCAGCGAACAAGTCTAGACAAACACCAATGTCATAGAAATAGAAACACATAATAGATTCAGTAAACCGCTGAATTTTATATCCAGATTCATAAAGACGTTTTATACTGGTCTATTTATCTTTTTTATTTTTAAAAAATGGTCTGTGGCTTTGAGGGTTCTCATGATCAGAAGGTCACTAGGTCAAATCCCTAGAGTAAGACCCTTGACCCCAAATCACTCCAGGGGCCTGGCTGAACCTAGCTGTCTCAAACTGTATGTCACATTGGATACAGACATCTGGAATTAAATATATGTATTTAGTGTCCAACATTAAACTGGATCATATGAGTTTGGTTGGATTCTCCACGTGTGCAGGACTGAGAGACAAGCGTGACACGCATCATGTCGGTAAGGCTGCCAGCCAATGTTCGAGAGAGACCCGCCTCGTAGGTCATCGGGTCAGCCTCTGAGCCAGCGACCAGCTTAAGCAGGCATTCATCATCATGTGCGACCGAGATCAATGAAATCCCTCCCGCGCTCAGTCCCAGCCTGTTCACCTGATACATCGTCCCCTCGTGTTGGACAGGTTCAGCCCAGGCGCCGGGTCTATCTCCCATCCCGTCTCGAGGTTTGATAAACCGGAGCGTGGGTGGGTGTCATGAGACCGGCACCAAGAGACGAGATGAGAGCAAAGAACAGGGAGCCTGTGGCAGATAGGTTTGCATAGTCAAAAACCCAAACACACAACTAGCCCCCGTCACACCAACTATCTCTAACCATAAGGATGTTGCTCCTGCACTCCAACACGTAGCGTTGTGTGTTAACAATGCAATGGTTGTGGGTTCAGATCCCAGGGAGCAGATATAAACTGGGTAAAAGATAAATGATGTGAAGGCTTAACATCTCTGCCTGTGTATTTGTACTGACACAGTATTCCAGGAGGTGAATTTTCGTTTTACACTATATTCATGAGAGAAGCTTCCCGATTGGCTGGTGAATATACTCCCATTGACATCTGCTACGCTGTTTTTTCAGGGTGGTTCTCTAAGATTAATACTCATGAGAGAAGCTACCTGATTGAACTCTGTCTAAGGCATTCACTGGCCAATCAGGTAGCGCATCTATCATGAATATTAATGAGCTTCCAGGATACCCCAAACAGTCACTGAAACTACACTGCTGACCAAGTTAGTACAATTATAATATTAAGAAGAGCATGTATTCAAAATGATTATGAATAAGCAGTGAGTTTTGAGTCAACATAATTAACCTCAGCTATTAACATAACCTCAATATTAATGGAAGAGAGTCACGCGATTGAGCTGCATAATACGGTTTATAAAATGGTTCATTAGTTTGCACGGTAGCCTTGCACCCCCAGGGCTGCTCATGTGTCTGTCTGTGTTGCTTTCAGATTCTTTAGCTTCTTCAGCCCAAGTAGATGGACTTCAGCTGAGCTCAGTTCCTCTAAGCTGACCAAAGTGCGGCTTGAGTGCCCTGCGACAGACTGGCCATCCTCTGCCTTCGGGGAATAGGCTCCAGACTCACTGTGGGATAGGATTTTAACGGGCCCCCCATTACACGTGGCCCCTCTCACCAGCCCTCAAACCCCCCGCCCAGGCCTGGGACAGCTTTCCCTGTAGCCCCCTTAAGGCCATAGGCTTGGTTACATGCACTGAGGGTATGCTGAATATTAAGTGGTAAAAGCCATGTGACATGACCTGCACATGTAGCTGCACATGTAACTGAAGGTTACAGGAGCATTTCAGGAAATTATACATTATGCGCAGAAAGACCAGAGAAAATAATCATTTATCCATGACGCCTCTCAGCACAGACCTTCTCTCACCACCAGCTGGCCGCATCACATCCCGCATGGTCCAGTCACACTGATTGCTCTCTGCGGCAGTGAAGCCAGGAGCACATCCACCTGTGGCCTTTCTGCTGGGGGGGGGGAGCACGAGAAGAGGGGAATCCAAACCCCAGCTCGCCTACTTTTAATAAGCCAAAGCATCCCATTGTGAATGCTCCATCCATCCATCCATCCATCATCATACATCCACCTGTCCATCCACCCATCTTCAATCAATGCTTGCCCAATATAAGGTTGCAGCAACCTTGGGGCCAATCACGAAAACCCAGGGCTCCGGGTCGCAGGCAGCCGGGACAGGACACATTGTATCCCAATGCACAATGTGCATCTGTGTCTGTGCATGTCTGTCTGTGTCTGTACCTGTCTGTGACTGTGCATGCGTGTATGTGTGTGTCTGCGCGTGTGTATGTGAGTGTCTGTGTGTGTCTGTACCTGTCTGTGACTGTGCAAGTGTGTATGCGTGTGTATGTGCGTGTCTGTCTGTGTCTGTACCTGTCTGTGACTCTGCAAGTGTGTATGTGTGTGTCTGTGCGTGTCTGTACCTGTCTGTGACTGTGCAAGTGTGTATGTGGGTGTCTGTGCATGTCTGTACCTGTCTGTGACTGTGCAAGTGTGTATGTGTGTCTGTGTGTGTATGTGTGTGTCTGTCTGTGTCTGTACCTGTCTGTGACTGTGCATGTGTGTATGTGTGTGTCTGCGCGTGTGTATGTGAGTGTCTGTCTGTGTCTGTACCTGTCTGTGACTGTGCATGTGTGTATGTGTGTGTCTGCGCGTGTGTATGTGAGTGTCTGTGTGTGTCTGTGCCTGTGTGTGTCTATGTGAGTGTCTGTGTGTGCCTGTGCCTGTCTGTGTCTGTACATGTGTGTATGTGTGTGTCTGTGTGTGAATGTATGTGACTCTGTATGTGTGTATGTGCATGTCTGTGACTGTACATGTGTGTATGTGTGTGAATGTATGTGACTGTGCATGTGTGTATGTGCATGTCTGTGACTGTACATGTGTGTATGTGTGTGAATGTATGTGACTGTGCATGTGTGTATGTGCATGTCTGTGACTGTACATGTGTGTATGTGTGTGTCTGTGTGTGAATGTGCGTGTCTGTCCATGTGTGTATGTGCGTGTCTGTGTGTGTCTGTGCATGTGTGTATGTGCATGTCTGTGTGTGTATGTATGTTTGTGAGTGTCTGTGCATGTGTGTATGTGCGTGTCTGTGTGTGTATGTGTCTGTGTGTGTATGTGTCTGTCTGTGCATGTGTGCGTCTGTGCATGTGCGTGTCTGTGTGTGTCTGTGTGTGTATGTGCGTGTCTGTGTGTGTATGTGTGTGTCTGTGCATGTGTGTCTGTGTGTGTATGTGCGTGTCTGTGTGTGTATGTGTGTGTCTGTGCATGTGTGTATGTGTGTGTATGTGCATGTCAGTGTGTGTATGTGACTGTCTGTGGACTCCCTCTGGACTGCTAAGGATCCTGGTTTCATACCACTGTTCAACAATATATAAGTGGGGGTTTTACCGAACCAATAATACCCCCCCTCCTTAATATCCCCTGCCTCGTTCCCTGTGCTCCAGAACATAGGAACCCTGGGGGAACTATACTCACAAATATTCAATTTGGCTTCACCCCCACAATAAATCGATCTTTGCATTTAAATTATGAAAGTGTGCCCCCCTCCCCAACATTACACTCCCCCCCCCTGCATTTTCCTGTGCTTCATTGGGAACACAGCGACCAAATACCATACATGCAAATCCACAGAACATGACGAAGTTCAATCAAAGCTCGAAATTCTCAAAATGTTTCAATTTATGCCAAATTTATTGTTATTTATTTATTTATTTATTTTAACAAGCCATAATAGCTATTAAAACACAGCTGTTTCAAAATAGTGCAAAGTATGTTACTGTAACACCAGTCCAAGATTTGCTCCTCTACTTGAGGGGAACATTTCTCCAGACATTTATCTCCAAAGCAACATACACGCATAAATGTAAAATAGATTTCTGCACTTGTTACCCCAGGAGACAAAAGTATACTGTAAATGCCACATCCATACTCGATTTTGTTGAGTATCAATCCACTATTAAAATCTCAATACATATATAATTCAACTGGTCTGTACGTGGTACACCATTATAAAGAGGGAACATAAATATAGATAGACTATTTTATGGCAGGCCCTCGAGCCAACTGGCTGACAAGTCAGGCCAAAGTAGATATATAAGGATGTCCTTAACGGCAGAAGCGCTGAGCAAATTTAAAAGTAAAAACATTATACTGATAAAGGTGTCCCAACAACACACTTTGCACAGCTCATTCTTGGATTAAAAGGCAAACGAAAGCGCAGGGTATATCTGAAATATGATAGTGTAAGAAGTGCACGGAGCAGGCCTCCGACCTGCGCTACCAACACCCACGAATGCCCACAATCTTATCTGCTGTAGAGGAAATGCAGGCCTCCACCTGCACACAATGAAAAAAAAAGTGCTTAACCGCTTTAAGGCGGATCTGTTTCTGGCAAATAGGGCAGTCAGGACCGCTTACGAGAATTCAATTAGGCCTACCGCTACATCGTTACCGATTACCGATTCCGTTCGCGTTATTCATAACTTCGACGTGCGGACCTGAAATCACAAGCACATCACTGGCGTGGCAGGGTTAGACAAAATCAGGGCAAAAACGCCAGGAAGGAGGAGAAGCCCGCAGCTGATTTCTGGAGACTGTGAGCATCGCTTCACCTCTCGGTAACGACACCCTTGCCTTCAGTTCCAACAGGAAATTCGGGATTTCAAACCGCAGGGCTATAACCAAAGAAATCCTCATGACCTATCACGTTTTGACACCTAAGAAATCGGCAGCTTTCTAATACTGTGCAACTACGGGCAGTTTTTGGTATAGCGATTACATTGCCACTGCACATGGATGCAAGGAACGCTTCTTCATTGCTGTAAACCATGAAAGAGGGAGAGGATGTATTATGGCTATAAATGATAAAAGTTTGCCAATGACCGGGCCGGTCTGCCGCCTGTAGCCCGGTCGCTTGATTGAGATTTGCCTTTAAGCGCAGAAACGGCACAGTCCGCGGCGGCGGTGACGGGTGCGCAGGCTTTCCCAAATTGAGTTTATACTAGAGCCAGTTAACGCCTAGCAGCGGCGGAGGCCCGCTGCAAAAAACACGGCGGCATCACCAGATCCTTACCTGGACCGCAATTCTATTCTTTTCTGTGCCATTAATGTCCACTGCAACATTGCTGCAACTATTCATACATGGACAATGACCTGCGTCTTAGACACTGACCAGATCTACACGAATGGCAGTAATTGGAATGTGCACGCATATTATATGGACATCGACTGGAATAAAAAAAATCTAAATGACATCCCTCCTTTATCCCGTCTTTTGAAAATAACGTTGCATCGTTCATTATTTATTTATTGATCTATTGCCATATTTTTTTTTGTACATGAGGCTACCACGCATGACATATGGATTCGCTGGATACCTCTCGAAGCTCCGCTTAACAAGTTATTATTGACAGATTTGTGAATGCATCTGATACATGACAAATTCGTGTGCTTTGTGTGTGTGTGTGCCTATATGTGTATTGTGCAGCGACTTGTGCAACCTCTAAATGTTTGTATCGGGAGTCGGGATTCTGCTGCAGAGACGCCCCACAAATGGCCATCTGGTACTAAGACTTAAAACAATTTTATGTTGTTGGGGGGGGGGGGGGGGGAGCGCTACACCACGGTTTGGGATAGCGCGAGCAGCAAGGATGTGTCGTGCGGTGGATTACACAGACACCTATGCTGTAACATCAGGACATTACCAGAAGCAGCATTACAATAGGTAAAACACAATGGATAAACTTACCGCAGTCTTCGCACAAGATCTTCCCAACATCTTTTTTTAGATTCTTCCCATATGTGTCTAGAGGCGCGTACGATGCCTTGAATACCAGAGGCTCGTCTGTTGGGTCCATGAAAAATATGTATTTGTGGTTCTTCTTGACTTTGGTGCACGGAGCCTCCGAACCGAACTCCCCGACGGTGACGAGCTGCTCCCGCTCCAACCCCCCGCTGTTCAGCGGCCACACGTCCAACACTTTGACATTCACACTGTACGGCTCCTTTGAGACATTCACAGGTACAGACTGCACCTTGCCTTCAATGACCACCGCTGATTTGTAAGCCTGGTCCTGCAGGGAATTTAAACTCGGGGAATAGCAGGCGAAGGAGACCCCGATGACCAGCATGGAGAAATGTACTGAATCAAGCCTCATGCCGCCTGCTTTGGCTCTGTGGTTGCTGGTCGCGTTGCTGCAGTGCTCTCGGGGCGCTTGGGTGATGATGATGGAGCTGAGTTGAAGTAGGAGACTGCAAATAGGCTCCAGTAGCACGGCAGAGCGGCAGACCTTGCGTAAGTGTCCATGCCATCTGGATCTGCTGCTTTTCCAATAGTTTGCAATGGGGAAACACCAGCTAGGAACCGGAAACGGCGTAATGGTTGTGGGTTAAAAACACGCTCACTGCATTCTGCTAGAAAGACATTATAAAATTGCAGGCTTTATATTCTCACAGCCGATCGCGCTACTAGACTCCTCCTAGACGTCTGCCTTTGCCGAAATAATATTGCAGGGGTCGAGTAGGCGTCCTGCTTAACAATGAAAGTAATCTATACGGACACTGCACTGAAACTGCGATGCACTACAGCATAGATATCTTTTGTTGTTTTTTTCATAGGCTAAATCCATCGGGTAGACTATTCCATTCCATCGCAGCGTCCTTCTTCTCCGATCCCGCTCCACCCCACATACACCAGCTATGGACTTGCGAAAATGCCTATTGCCCGCAGACCAAGGCGTCTGCCCGATGCTCATTTACAGCGAACGGATTTTTAAGGTCGGAGCACCGGTGTAACTAAACCCCAAACACCGATCGTATAGTTTCACAAAAACCCTCTAAAATCCCAAGCCGTAGTTATTTTTTCAGTTCATCTTCATTCAAGTAGACATCTCATCTCAGGAAATGGTTCAGCGACGATCAGAAAATAAAAAAGGGAATGCGCTCTACAGCTCGTCATGTCTTCTCGCGAACTGACGTCTTATGAAGAATTCTCGGAGAAAACGGGGAACCTCGAGTGAAATAAAATCAGCCTAGATTTCGTCTTGGGTGCGATGACTAACGCGGCTAAAGCGCTTCACAGTGCCATAGGATCCTTAGGTCTGTTTCCAATGAGTTTTGCGTCTCATTCCTTTATTAAATGAGCGTCGCATTCAGGTCACATTCACTGTGCCATTGAAAAAAAAATTGATAGCGAGGCGTCAGTTCTGCATCAGATCTGTACTATTCAAACGCCCACTACAGTGGGTTTATGACGACCAGATAGCACAAGAACGTCGGATTTCTTTCTTTGCCCCAGTCCTATCAATGAAATAACAGAATAGATAGACAGACAGACAGACAGACAGATAGATAGATAGATAGATAGATAGATAGATAGATAGATAGATAGATAGATAGATAGATAGATAGATAGATAGGATGGAAAAGGGGAAAGATTCATAACAATAAGCTTATGTATAATGTTTACTGTCGTGGGATGCATGACGGACTCTGTTGAACTATGATTCTCGGTTAAACGCTAATGCAGAAGTCAGCTTTAAGGTCAATACCTGATATTGCATACAATCCTGTCTGTATACGGATGACGGGGAGCCAAACGTTCACAAAGGGCGCCACCTGCCGGCGGAGGCATCCTTGAGAGTGCAGGCGAGAACACGGGATCCAGGAATATTGTCAAACAGCGAAGTCTCTCTGCTCTACGTCCTGCTATAGATAAACGCAATTCGTTTAATCGAGTACATCTTTATTTACTCAAGTAGGAGACTGAAATAAACAAAATTACTATGCAAATTACTATATAGACGTTCCGCTCTCTCTCTCTCTCTCTCGCTCGCTCTCTGTTTGTATGTTGTATGTATGTATGTATGTATGTATGCACATGTATACATGTATGTGCGTATGCGTGTATGTACTGCATTGTATAAGACAAAAGTGCAGTAGAAGTGATTTCAATCTACAAATACCTCAAAGTTAGAAATTAAGATAACATGCCGTTCGAATAACAACAGAGGGCACAGATGCTGCCGACTGATTGCGTGTCTCTTTATTAACGTTTGTAATATACAGGGTGTACCATATAATATTACAGCAACTGGCAAAACACCGTATGTTTAACAAAATAGAATTACTATTTATTGCTGTTAAAAACTTTTTAAATTAATATATTGGATCACTTGTTCATTTCAATGCTGTCGAACCATAAACTGCATAAACTAAGAAGTGAACTCGATATGAATCGAATAAATTGATTGTGCCCAGAGTTGACACAATGCGTGCGGTTAAAGAAGCGAATGCGGCTGTTGTTTATGACGTACCAGTAACTGTGGCACCGCTACGGCTATGGCGCCGCTGTCCGTGGTGCTGAACGACTACCTAAGCCTATACGGGTAAATATAGATAAATGAAGAAGAAGAAATGTGTACTCAGCACTGCAATCATTTGAAGAAAAAAAACACATATATAAATACGGTAAAGCACTATAATAGCAAAGGCATAGTATAGCTAGGTATACGTCATTACTGGCTGCATCTGATACCCAATCCCTTTACCGCGTTCTGCAGTTGGTTGGTTGTGAATGAATTCTTGTAGCATACTCGCGAAACAGTGCAATAGTTTTCATATATCAGTGACACCGGGCGTGATAAACGGCTAATCGGGGATTATTCTAGATTTGCTTCGAATTTAACTAGGCCTACCCTTAAAAGACAGGAAAGTCGGTCTTTGCATGTTCAGGGGCGAGTGTCAGGGACCTGGTTTGTTACCGCAGCTGTACGCATAGCGCCAAAATCACAATGTAATGGAACCGAGCAAATATACAATAGATATGTATCGGACAAGTGGTTGGTTTGACATGAATGATGTCATGACAGCTTTATGTGAGGGTTCGTAGGTTTTACTTTATATTTCATTTATAAATATTTCAAGAGCGTCCTTTTATGCAACCTAAACAAATCTAGGAATTGTGGATATATTTCAACTAGGAATCAAAAGGAAGAAAAAATACTTGATTGATCCTAAATAAGCGGAACAATACCAAAATATGACACGAATATATTATTTGCCATGATTATTGACATGATTCCGAAGTGTCCTGCATACATCGGTGATTCTGCATGTTCACCACTACTAACAAACCGGGACAGTGAAATATTGCAGTTCTAAGGTTATTGATTACAGAACATTTTGCCATTTAAGTCGAAGATTCTGTTAGCGAAAACGATCATTTTATCAATGAATGTGGAACTGGACGGGTTACATGGAGCGTCAGCAAGTGCAGTACCAAGTTAGCCACAGCAAGAGGGCGCCAAACTACCATTATTTCCATTTTCTAAGCGTGCTGACATCAGAGAAGATGCGTACGGCGTTGCGGCCGTGCGTGCGTCCGTCTCCATGCCACGACTCGCTGTTTCGTTCCATCTTGGGAAGCGGCGAATCAGTGAAGCAGCCCCGCGACAGTGTTGACAGTAGGCCTCCCTAGCTTGCGGTGCCTCACCTTTGTCTCTAGCCGTGTCTGTCTGCGACGGGGCTGCGCAGAGGTTCTGTTGCGCTCTGCTTGCAGACACAGAGGGGTAAGGTTTGCATACCCTTGTTGGCTGTTATTATTTTTGTGACTGTGGAAGAAGACGACCATTTATGCACTGGGTTTTGCACTGACTGCTAATATAATAATGTAAGTGTTTTGCTGTGCGACAAAACCCGATCATTCACGCACTGCACATACACTGTCTTGGCTAAATGGGCGGTTTCCAGTGATGCTCAAAAGTAACGAGTGGCGCTTGCTTTTTTTTACAGCGCATTCGCGTACTTCCAGCGCGAGTGAGCATATCTATATAATTCCTGCAATACTGCAGGATGACAACTGGGTAATAACAGAGCAGGATAAACGGGAGCATCTGCTTGAATTGTACGTCCACTTAATGAATTTCGCAATGGAACTGATAAGCCGCTTCTGTATACATACTTATACGCGCGCGCCCGCAACCATACACACACTGATACACGGCAAACACACCTACGGAATGAGACGAAGCGAGAATGTGTCCTCGTCATTGCGTCTCTGAATTTATATAACACTTGTTGAGTTTGTTTTCCCGTTCGTGTTTTGGTGTTTTGTTCCTTTAAAAATTTATTTTCACGTCCGTATGTACTCTAGTGTTGCACTTACTGTCTCGGAAAATAAAATGGTTTCTAGAGAAACTACTGAAATGGCTCTGGCCATCAAGTCCTTAATAAATCTCAATTAATCTGATATGTCTGATTTTCGTTAGGAAAATAGGAAGATTTTTAAATAAAGTCTGCTGTTATCCACGCGATGGGGAAGTATAGGTATATAAGAACTACTACTACTATTATTATTATTATTATTATTATTATTATTATTATATAAACTTTAGTTATATTGCATGGTTAAAATGGTAAAGACCAAGCAATAATATACATTTTGTTTTTATGTCACAGAAGCTGGCCAAAGTCAATTCCATTTAAAATAAATAAATAAACAAGAATAGTGTTTTTAAATCAGCTTATTAAAAATTTCGAGGCATTTTTTTCAACCTCAAACCCATGAAACTGCAAGAATTTCTGTGTGAGATAAGTTGAAAACATTGAAAGTATTCTTAATTGAAGTACGTCAGATAGATATTACTTTTGTCATTCAGTAGAATAATTACGAGCTGATACTGAATTAATAAATTGTTGAAGCCCGTAACTGTTAAACGTAGATGCATTTTCAGCAACAGTCTGTACCGCTCCCAGTTAATTCCTTTTCACGAACGGGACTTGATGAACCTCCTGAAATCAAAAACCACATTAGAGACGCATCTGAACTGGCACATTAACGGCAAAAAACGTTTATTAAACGTATTATCTTAGGGAAAATTTGCAGACTCATTGAGCTTTGAAAAACATTTACCTATCAATTAGATATGACATCTAACCGGATCACCTTGAGGGCTTCTTGATATCTTTAGGTATACACTTTTTGTTTTTAATTATAGAAAGTTGAGGATGATGCCTATTTTAAAATACTTAAAACATATCACTGTACTTGTCTGTCAGTTGCGTTTATTTCACGCAATAAAGTATTACATTCCAAACATTAACAAGAAATTAAAATTTACAGAAGATAACCTAGCATTTCTGTCATTTACCTCTTATTAAAGCAGTACTATTGTAGTAAATAACTGTGTTTTGCCCAATTTGTTTACAAAGTAAATGGATAAAAAGTCAAATTCAAATACTATTTTAAATTTTACTTTAGTACGACAAGACAGATTTCTTTGGTTGCAATAATTATATTTTTCAAATATAAATTATTTATAGAATCGAAATATTTTGCTTTAGAAATTCTGCTTCGAATATTCGGAGTATTTTCCAAGTTTGTAGCTTAAATCTTTGATAATTTCATCAACGGGATTTTTTAAAATAACAATGATCGATTATTCTCTCAAACAGCCAAAGTCAAAATGACTTAATATAGAGCCTGAAAGAACGGTAATCTGATTCGCTCAAATGCATACAAAGCGTCTAAAATCGTATCCGATGCTGTTTAACTTTTTCGGTACGATTCTGCACTAAAATAAATTTAATAACCGAGCCTGGGCCGCTATATTTGAAATTTTAAATAAAAAACCAGTTACCCTAAACCATTTCACTTATTAAACTATTTAACGCATGCTCGGATAAACCGTTTAACTTATTTTAAAAGCGAAACGCATATAAAACATGATCAAATATGGCCTGGAATTAAGTTTAAAATCTCTTAGCGTGTTTATTAAACTTCAGTTTAATTCCTTTGTATATTGTTATACGTTTATGGTCATTTCTTCAGTAGCCTGTATAAATATACTGCGAGTCAGATATAAATATTTTTTAAAGCTAGTGTGTTACAATTTTTATTTATAAAAATAGTTCATTTTAAACCCAGCGATACTATAGTACAAATATATCAGAATCATAAATGAAACCTGACAAATAGCGTCGACTGTAGGGTTAGTTCACATCTAACAAAGCAGACGCTCGTGGTGCAGTAAAATGTATGCCGAATTTCTAAATATGGTTCAGAAAGTGTATATAAAATATATGCAGAACAAATAAAGAGGTCATGTTATTACAATATTTTGCATTAGTTAATTTAGCTCGTTTAATACTTATATATTTGCAATCATTAAAACTACTTATCATTGAATTTTATCATTAAATTTTATCTCTGTATAAAGATATTTTTTGTGATTATTACATGTGCTTTCTGCACCCAAGATGTAATTAAAATTACAACTTGATTAATTAATATATGCAGTTTAGTATACTAACTCGTCAAATATGTTAGAATAAAACTGTTAGATTACAATTTGAGATATTAGGGTTTTGAAACTGACTTTCAAGTCTATCAGAGTATGTATAACAAAGGATATATCAAAGGATGTATTTTAAAATGATATAACAGCCAAACGTATTGTATCATTAAATCAGTATATACAATTATATTGTAGTACATATATGCAAGCGTTAGAATTCACTAGGCAGTTTGTATGCGTACAGCCTTCTTTTCTGCGGCTTTGTAGTTATTTTTGAGTGCACGATTTCTCGAACTCGAGGATAATACTTTTATAGGTGGTTATGAGTCATTTCAAGTTATTAATTCGACATTTACTTGCTCGACTGAAAGCCTTAACGAAAGTTTTGCCAATCCATTCAGCCGGAAAGTCTTCTTGGAGCCTGTCTTGTTCGGAAGTACAACAAAATGCGTCTCAGGATCCATTTGACCCAAGGAACTATATTGCAGAGATTGCTACAACTATTGAATTGAATTTAGCCATATACAGCGCCTGAATATTGCGTAATCCTGTGGCCAAGCATACTAAAACACTATTACGTTTCACGTTTCATTCAGAAGCACGGTTCGTAGGCCCAAGTGTAGATAAAGATTCATAATATACTCCTTTACTGCTTATGGCCAGATTGAAGGCACGTATTGTACGTTTTGTTTAGTTACGGAAGATTCTTACCTTACGAACAATTTGCTGTTCTAGCCCTGCTGTCAGGACGCTCCATGCAAATAAAGACGTCTGTTTTACGAGTAAAGTAAGAATATAAGTCTCTTTTCAGTACCTGAACGTGTCTCCCATATTTGGTACATGTTTCCACAGATTTATTTACACAACTGATTATATGGCTATGTTGTCTGATAATTCCGAGGTAAGTCAGAATGTAATGTTTTAAATAAATTGCAACTACATTATTATTATTATTATTATTATTATTATTATTATTATTTTGTTACTTAGTGGCAAAAGACGTGCTAGGCATTTCTGCTGCTTCGTTTCATATTACTCAAACAACTGTCTAATGACGTAATATACATAAACCTTGTCAAGAATATAACAGAAAGAACCAGTTCTGAGTGAAAATTCCTCATGAGACCATTTGGGACAAATTCATTCGTTTAATGGTACGTAACCTATCGTGCTACACATTCGGCACGCTTTTGTACACATTTATTTGTAAGAATGTTTTGGGGAAGGGTTTACGATGATGTACGTGCCTGCATAATTTTGAGAATGCGTTTTATCCTTATATTTAAAATGGAAACGACATTGAATAGCTAATTATAATGTCATCAAAACGTTTGGGTGTGTGTAGTTACAGATATCATTCATATAATTGGGATTCATAAATCCAGCATATAATGTAATTATTAAAGCTTAACTAAAGATACATATACGGACTGTAAATGTATAATCTTGTTTTCTTATTTTAAGGTATGTCCGGAAGACCTGCGTTAGCCTCGACCCACGTTAGGTAGCGTATAATAACAATGAATGTGCAATCGAAAGTTGTATATAGGAAGTGATACATTGTTGACGGTTGTATGAAAAATATATAAACAATTAATAATTAAGTGGCCGTGGTAAGTAGCGTGTTGTTTGTTTTTAATTTGTATTGCCAAACTATCGCAGGACTGGATATTGTCAGTTTAACACACGCAGTTTCATTGTAGCAATTTCCCCTGCGAAATAAATTATTTGACTTAGGGTGGTAACCTAAGCTGATAGAGCCTGATACACGACTTATAAAACTCTGTCTGTGTAGCCTATTTGTCTTTATTTTCATACTCCGATGATTTTGCGTTGTTGTGTTGCCATTAGTTTATTAGCGCTAATTAGGCAAAACCACGGTGACTGTTTTAGAAAGTAGTGCGACATTCTCGGATTTGCAGTTTCGTATGCTACGATTCTTCAGAAAGGGGTGTAAACGGAGCTTCCCTGATCGGACGCCGGATTTTACCGAAGCGAAACCGAATGTTTTTTTTCCCCTTCCTCCCTATTTTCATTCCTATTTATTAAGTATTGCCAGCGGCCGGGGCGCACCGCCGTCCCACACCGGGCCCCCGCCGGCTCGCCGAATGTCAGCGGGAGCTCTGGCGGCGACAGGTGCGACGCGCGAGCTGAAATGTATCTCTTGTGTCTCCGTGCGCAGATCTCGCGAGAGCGGCGGCGTGGCGTGGTGGCTGGCAGTAGGGCTGCAGCAGACAGAGGGAGAAGGCAGGCAGGCGGCAGGCATCATGGCGGACAGAGACAGTGGAAGTGAGCAGGGAGGAGCGGCCACGGGCCCGGGCGTCGGTTCCCTGCACCCGGTCACAGGAGGGGCGGGCTCGGCTTCCGGGCTGCAGCATGAGACGCAGGAGCTCGCCTCGAAGCGGGTCGACATTCAGAACAAACGCTTCTACCTGGACGTAAAGCAGAACGCCAAGGGCCGTTTCTTGAAGATAGCCGAGGTCGGGGCCGGGGGAAACAAGAGCCGCCTCACTCTCTCCATGTCGGTGGCTGTCGAGTTCCGTGACTACCTGGGGGACTTCATCGAGCACTATGCCCAGTTAGGACCCAGCAATCCGGACATAGCGCAAGACGAGCCGCGACGGGCGCTAAAGAGCGAGTTCCTGGTGCGGGAAAATCGGAAATACTACATGGATCTTAAGGAGAACCAGCGGGGCCGGTTCCTAAGGATCCGACAGACCGTGAACAGGGGGCCAGGACTAGGATCCACGCAAGGCCAGACCATCGCTCTCCCGGCGCAAGGACTTATCGAGTTTCGCGACGCTCTGGCAAAGCTGATCGACGACTACGGGGTGGAGGACGAGCCGGCCGAATTGCCCGAAGGGACCTCCTTGACTGTGGACAACAAGCGCTTCTTCTTCGACGTGGGCTCCAACAAGTACGGGGTCTTCATGCGGGTCAGCGAGGTGAAGCCGACGTACCGCAACTCCATCACGGTGCCCTACAAAGTATGGTCCAAATTCGGCAACACTTTCTGCAAATACGCGGAGGAGATGAAGAAGATCCAGGAGAAGCAGCGGGAGAAGAGAGCGTGCGAGCTCCAGCAGCAAGAAGAGCTGAACCCCGACGATGGTGACGAGGATTGATAAACGGGGCAAAAACATGCAAAAAGAGTACAGAGTAATCAAAATAACAAAAGAGAAATTATTATTAAAAAAGAACTTTACTGTAAAAAGAAACATAAAGATTAAACTGTAACTGTTTAACTCCAAGGGAGCACCGCCCACAGAACGAACACAAACTGACAGTCACCCATCGCTGGATGTTACCCACTTACCCACCATTAAAACAGTAAGCAGCTGCTAAACAAAGTAATAACATTATATATGAACTGTGTTTCCTACTTGATTAAAATGATAAAGAACTGAGTGATTATTTCCCTAATTAACCAAGAACTTTTGTACACGTTCGAGCTATTATAAACGTGTTTGCAATGTTCAAATGGAGATATTGCCGAGTTATGAGAAATGTCCTTTTCATGTGAGCTAACATTTGACTTCAGCACAAAGCAGATATTTTAGATTTTTTTTTAACCAAAACGTTCAACCTTTTTAAGAGAGGTTGTCATATAGTAATGCCACTCTAGTTACCTGTGAGTAGAATGTGTATGTGCGCGTGTGTGTGTGTGTGTGCGCGCGTGCGTGCGTGTGTGTATATATACGTATATAAATTACGTGCGTGTGTGTATGTGTATATATATGTATAATATATAATATATATATATATATATATTTAATACACACACACGAATGGTGTACACATGCATATGGCACTCAGTGAGGGGGAAAGCATGCTATCGGAGCTGTTTAAATGTCATACAGGCTGAGGTGGAGTTGAAGGTAATGCGACTGGCGTCAGAGCCATGTCCGTATTCAGCTGGTTAGTGCACTCATTGTCAAAGTGAACAGGCATTTAAAGGAGTTAACATCTTATAATCTCATCGTTGTTTTTTTTTGTTTGTTTGTTTTTTTTTGTTCTGGTTGACATTGTAGTTATGCAGACGAGGAGTTGCGCTAAACCTTTGTGTCGACTTATCATGCAGTGTGTACCTTTTAATTTTATTGGCAAGTGCAGTGACAACATGCAGCAATGTCCAAATGAGACTACTTCTTACCAACAGGTTATTAATTACAGTATTTACTGCTGAACTGTTAAACTCGACCCCGTCCCAAACGCGGAAATTTTGACAAATCTGTTTAACAAAAGTGCTAACTTAGTGTGTATATATATATAACTTAGTGTGTATATATATATGATTTTGTGAATCAGATGGATTCAGCCTTAAATGGGGAAGACCCACATTTTTGTGGGGTAATATTTAAAGACAAAAAAAAAACTCTAAAGAGAAATCAAAGGTCCAACAGCAAAAGCTGAGTAGCACTGAGTAGGTGACTGCTGCATGTTGATGGTACCCAGCCACACTGCTGTTGGAGGCCACCTCTTCAGCATTTAGACAGCCCTGGTGCCTTACACGCTCCACATGTTTACATGTTGGTCCAGTGCTTTGGATTGATGCTCAGCTTCGTCCGGGCTTCCAGCTGACCGACGCCGTCGCCCGGCCCGACGGGGGCGGGTCTCCGAGAAGCCTGGAACGAGGCGGGCGGATTTCGGAATACCGCGTCGTTATTCCCGAGCTTTCCAGGCATAAGCCTTAATGTAAACATGGATGTTGTCACCTAGAAAATCCAGAGGCCTGCTCTGTGTGCACAGTGGGGGGGGGAAGCAGAGCGGATCGAGAGACGCTGGCCTAGGTTGGGAATGAACGATGCCTAGACAGCCCTTTATGATGTTTTCTGTGTGTAGATCTGCCAGTTGGACAACACGTGTAATTTGTAAGTTGCTAAAGACCTCTATTAAGGGATTAGTTAGCATGTCTAATTTGTTTTATATTTTACCTTTTTTTCAGCATTATTCCACATTGTCATTTTGAACATTTGGCTCACGAAGGGTCCCCGTGCTACACTTCATTACTGTGTGCAATATTGTACGTGCCAATGGTGGCAATATATGTATATCAATTAAATATATGATTAATATTTGAAAGCATGAGGCTGAATCCCACTTTTATTTCTCTGCAAGGCTTAGAGCCTTTATCTGCACTTGATAAGGTACTACTTCAGCACTGACAGTGCGCCAACCGGGCTGAGTGAGTTCCAGTGAAGCGCATTTAGTCACTGTCCTGCCTTGGAGGGTTCAGGTGTTCGGGTGGAGCAGCGTTGCTATGAAGGGGGGCGGGCATGGGNNNGAGAGGGAGAGGGGGAGGGATCCTGATGTAGGTGGCGTGACACAAGCCGTTGTGTTTTCTTACATATTGTAAGTAAAAAAAAAAAAAAAAAAAAAACCCCGGTGAGGTAATTATGGAGGTGTGTTGTGTACTGTCTTCTGTTTACAGTGATATATATTTCTTTACCTGAGATTTTTTAATTAAAAGTCAGTGTTAGTGGCCCTGTGTTCTCCGTCTGAAAGTCTGGCCAGTTCGTTGGGAACGCATCTCAAAGGATTGTCTAAATCATGTGTTCAATATTATTCCTCTAACTTGATTCCCAGTTGAAAGTGAGATTTATTTTAAAAAAACAACTAATTTCCTAATGAATAAAGTACTCTTTGTATATGTTTTACAGATTTTTAAATAAAGGGTGTGTAAGTTACCCACAATTGAAGAAAAGGCAATTTTATGTTTAGGCCTATGTATGTTTTTTTTCTGTTTTGTTTTCCTTGTGCACCTTATTGTAATTTGACAGAAGAGTTCTTAAAGCCCAACACAGCTATTCCATCCCATTGCTGTTTTGTCTGTCTGGCTGTTTATGGAATGTTGTGTTCTGGGAGAAATGCTTTTTTTGGTGCTGACCCTATACGTCTCATCTCCGCTATCTGGTAGGATATCAGAGGAGTTGTGCGGATTGGTAAATGTCATCCGGGCTGACGGTCTGCTGCAGTACCTAGCTGTTTGTGTAACCTCTCTGTTGGCGGCTTTTTGTTAAGTATATGCATCGTTCATTAGTTCATTTGTTAATTTTTCTGGTGCTGGAACGTGGCCTGTATTAGTGTGGTCTTATAAAATGCCAGATTTGAGAAATGTCTTTGTGAGAAAGTGTTGGCAAACATCCATGTTCATAATTTAAATATGTGCACTGTAAATTCGGTCATGGAGCCAAAACCAGATAGTTTTCTAATTAAAATGGTCTCCCGTTAAAAAAGAAGACTTAGCCATTGAAATTAACCTTGTCTTTTTATTTATTTATTTTTTTTTTTGTAAAAACTTGTATTTCTCATCAATGCCAATTTTATGGTTGGATATGAGTAACTACAACTACAATAGACAAATTACAAGTTGAGTAAAGGCAAGCTTATATTGCAATAATTAAACAGAAAATTTCTAAATGATTGTAACGATATTTGTAAAATGTGTAACGGCTTTTAACGTTTTGTGAGACAGTTTGGCACATTCCAAGCGCATCGTAGACTAGCTTGTAAATGCAATGAGAAATTTTAAAGTAACCATGTATTCATTTTGAATGCATAAAGATGCGTCTCTGTTTCTTGGCGTGGTTGTTGTTCGTGGGGGGGGGGGGGGGGGGGGGGGGGGGGGGGGGGGGGGGGGGGGGGGGGGGGGGGGGGGGGGGGGG
>JAODUD010000048.1:1970249-1983273 GCA_026784285.1 Stomatorhinus walkeri | reverse complement strand
GCAGACTATCCTGACACATCCTCACTGGCTTCTGACATGACTAATGACGCCATCCTCTTCGTTTCGAAACCATGGTAGGGGGGTGACCGTGACGGGGTGGGTGAGGCGGGTGGTGGGCGCGGAGGCCCTGCGGGGACACGGCGGGGACGGGGCGCAGGCTTGGGGAGAGCAGGCGCGCGGCGGTGACACCTGGCGCCTCAGATGATGAGCCCCGTGCCAGATGGACTGGGCGCGCCAGTTACAGGCATCTCACACGCACACACACACACACACACGCACAGACACACACACAGACACACGCACAGACACACACACAGGCACACACACACACAGAGCCCGGACATGGACCGATCGCCAATATGGGAGATTGTGTTTAGGGGGGATATTTTTTTTAAGCCGGCTCATTTGCTGAGCGGACGCGTGGGGGGGTGATATAGAATAGAGATGGCTGACACTTGTCAGTTTCAACTGGGGGGGTAGATATGTGGAGGGGAGTTAGGAAAGATTAAAGGGAATCCTATGCTGTGTGTGTGTGTGCGTGTGTCTGGCCACAAACATCCTCTATTCCACCACCTGTCACTCCCCGATATCACAGCCTCATTCCATCCTATCAGCTCTTAAACCCCACCCACATCACACCCTCACCTCCTAAGCCCCACCTTCCTCCCTAGCCGATCCCAGCGCCGCCCAGCACCTCATCCCTCCAGCCCCTACCCGGTCTAATCCCTCCATCCAGAGCCCTTTTTTAACGCCCGCCTCCAGGAACCCTTAGTGCCTCGACCCCTCGGTCGCGCCTCACACCCTTACCTCCAGTGCAGCGGACGGCTTCTTTTTAAGTTCCTCGCACTTGCGAAATTTACAGATCTGGTGGCCCGTTTTGCGGTTCCGGCAGCTGCTGCACTGCTCGCAGTTTATGCGCCGGCGGCACGGCGGGCACATGCCGCAGCGTTTCCGCTTCTTCTTGCCCGAGCTGATGGCGGAGGCCAGCTCGCTCTGCATGGGGTACTCCGCCAGGCCGGCCATGTGCAGCGCGCTGTCGGCGAGGAAGACTCCGGCGGGCGTCATGATGAAGAGGCCCGGGTTAAAGGGGAAGCCGCCCAGGTAGGGGAAGTCCGCCGGGCCGCCAATGGCGTCGGCGCCGGACACGCCCTCCAGGTCGCCCAGGCCGGCCACCGCCTGCTCGCCAGGCAGCAGCATGTGCTCCATCCCGGCGCGCTTCAAGAGTGCTGCTGCCTGCGCAAAGTGGAGTAGCCCATTCTGTGCTTCAAGAACCTGGTCCAGGGTCCGCTCCACCTTGCCCGGCGCCACCTGCTGCTTGGCCTGCACCGTGCCGGAGTTGCCCTTGGGCTCCCCACCCAGCGCGCCATTCTGCAGCAGTCCGTTGGAGCAGCTGGCGGTGTACTGAGACAGAGCTCGTGACTTCTTCAGGCTCTTGCTGAGCGGCTCGCTGATGATGCCGCTCCGACTGCGCCGCTCGGCCACCGGCGCCTCCTCGCCGCAACTGCTCTTGTCCAGGCTCTCGGCGCTTTGGCTCCCCTCTGGTCGTCCGCCAGACATGGTCCGGCGCGTGCGGAGGAGGGGCGTTTGCTGGCGGTCTTGTTCAAAGCCCAGGTGAGGGCGATACCTCCCCTGCAGACGGATCGGCCAATCGAAGCCCTTGGAGCCCTCGACCCAGCTCTAAATCCCCACCCTCATCCACATCTTCCCGCAGATGAACTGAAAACTGCGGGAGGAAGACAGGAGAGAGAGGGAGAAAGGTTAAAGCGGGACCGGCCGCTGAGAGAAAGCGACCGAGCGGCTGGGTGACGGGCGTGCTGTTGGAATAGACCAGACCGGGCTGTTGGATAGTTTCTGTCCAACCCTCAAGCGCCCTGTACATGGTCACCGTTTGCCAGGAAGCAGTCATATAAGCCAGGGGGCAGGTGGAGGGAGTGACAGACCTGGCAGATGGGTGGGGGAATGTCCTGTCCTCCCTCTCTTTCTGAATCAACACACCCCTGTACATCTATCTACCATTATTAACATAACAGCCCAACATTAAAATCAGCGGCAGGGCACCTCACACACTCCCCATTCATGAATCGCAGCCCGGACACCTGCTCACCTCACTCTTACAGGGGCCACTCTGAAGGAGTCACTCTTGCGGACCCGGTGGTACAAATAATACAGGCACACATACTAGATGTTGAGAGAAAAAAAAAAAACGACGTCTGGCTAAGTTTACGTCCGGAGTGTGATCTGACCCAGATAAGCATCACTCCCTGGTACATGGTACCCTTTCCCCCGCACGCAGGTACAAATCCATGTTTGTATACCTTAGTTCCTCGTTTCTTAAACGCCATCTGGCTGACGTGCTTCTTCTGGAAGGTGTGCCCCCCCCCCCCACCTTGTTTCATCGCTCCACTGAGCTGAAGCGATATGAACCATCCCTACTCATGCTTTATCAAAGAACATATTATTATTTATTAACTATTATTATTTCTTCCCCGCCTAGCTATCGTTAACCCCCAAAACCTGCTCACACTCAGTAATTAGGCGGGTGTTTTTTTTTCCTAGGGCACATGACTTGAGCAGGTCACATGACTTGAGCAGGTACCCCCCTCCCCCCATGGTCCCCCAGGACTTGAACCTACACCATCCCTGTCAGCAGCTCTTTCTGGAAAGCTAGCCCGCCACCATAGCATGGTCCGTAGCGGCCAGGCCCCCGGTAAAGGCAGCCGAGAACCTTTGGCTGGCGGAACACCTGCCCTAGAAAAGCTCTGCATGACGCAACTCGCGAGAGGCCCAGCGTTCCGGCACTACCAGCCCGTCACCGGGGCGCCATGTGAGGCGCCGGAAAAAAATAAACCCTAAATTTTCCTGACCTGTCCTTCAGAAGCCACACGAGCGCGGCGGAAGCACGCACACACACACGCAGGAGGGCATGGCCACACACACACACACACACACACACACACACACACACACGCAGGCACGCACTCGCGACACCGCAGAGAAACGCCAAGGAAAGGGGCCGTGCTGGACCGGCCCTTATATGGCAGACAAAGGCGAGGGGAAGGACGGAGGGGGGGGGCACAGTGTGTGTAAATTGGAAGGCCAGAATTAGTAGGAGGTAGAGCTTCAAAGGCGGGAACGCAGCCCCCGTGTTCCCAGCAGCACGGGGGCCTGCGGCGCCAGCAGAACCGGGCCAGGCCGCTCGCCGCAGCACAATGCGTCTGATCAGGAGCGAGCCCCCCCAGGCCCTCGCACCGCCGCCACCCCCCTAGTGCCCTCCCTCTCGCTCCCTTCCTCTTTTACCTCGTTCTTTCTTTCTTGGTCCCTTAGTGTTAAATGATACACCAAAAAAAAAAAAAAGATGAAAAAAGAAAGGAAAAAATGGCGGGACAGTGTGCAGCCTATCAAACAAGGCCGTCCCCCCGCTGATCGGGAAACGGGGCTTCCTGTAATACCAACTTAAACTCCCCCACAAAGTGGTTTGCAGGTAGAAGGAGTCCCTGTGCAGGGCCTCCCCATAGGAGCAGGGGGGGGGGGAGCTGCACCATCGTATAACAGCATCAGATGCAAATGCGCTGCAAAAAAATAAAATAAAAAAACATTCACACTAATGTCAACAAGCAGCACTTTAAAAAGGGGGTAACTCTCATGACATCACATCAAAGTAGGCTATAACGAACGGATGCCAAACCGTGGACAGCCATTAATACATAACCTTACATATCCGAGTTGAAACAACGCCTGTGATTGGCTGCTGTCACTGTGGAGTACATATGCCTGACATCTTGCCAGATTTCCCCAATAATTAGGCAAGAATGTGTTGCTAAGGATTCGGTTTAGTAAAAAAAAATCAAAACAATTTGATCTGGGGGGGTGGCGGTGAGGACGGCGGATCAGTGCAAGGCACTTACGCGGGGTCACGTTTGGATTTCTGCACTTTTCCCCGCTGGGTTCTCCAAAGGAAAGTCAAGCGAAAATGGTTTAGAATACAGCTCCTTAAGCCCGAATTTACTGTACTTCTGAAAGACAGGGATTCTTGCACTGATCCTTAGCTTAAGGTAGGAGTCACAAAAAAATTCCCCTACATTTTATACCCAGTAGCAATAGTGAGCTGTGAAATTATTATTATTGTTTTTGCGATTGTTTTTAATTAGGGAAGCTTAATTCAGCGAAACGCAACCTATTTCATCATGACACCAGCATGAAAAGACAGAATGACTTTGCTAATTACACAGTCCTACAAAAATGTTGGTCGGATATTTCCAATCTGCTCGCTACGTCTTTGAACTCAATTGCTTAACTAAATGGGGTTTCAATTACTTGCTTGTTTGTTCTGCATTTTGATAGATATCGTCTATGTCATAATTGATTGTAAATTGACCTGAAAATGGGGCATCTTAAATTAACTTGCCACTGCTACAGTTGTCTTCCTCTCTTTATTATAAATGATTAGCCCGATTCATTACAATAATAGCAGACCGGCTCAGTTATCAGGTTGAGAATAAGATCCAGCCGCTTCTTCCGTGCGATTCAGCATCGGCGTTAAATCTGACATCCAAACTGTAAAAAGAAAATCGCCGGACCATCTTCTAGTTTAGCGGCACGATCACCGAAGACCTTAATGCCTAGTATGAAGGCAGATTTCCGCCGAAATGTGACTGATGTGACAATTGCCGGATCGTCTCGGAATAGCTGAAAATTCCCCCTTCATAGGCTGACAAGTGTTTACGATTAAAGCACATCAGGCATATAAAACGCTAATCGCTTCATGATCAATCCGTCAAATTATTACGAATCCCTATACACTTACAGAAGCAACAGCCTGGTATTCCCTAGTTTCGTCAATACTTCATGTGCGCCCAAAAGCCGAAACTGAAAGCATTACTTAAAAATATCTTTTCAGCATTTTCCTTGTTGGTGGTGGGGTGCCATCCCGAGCGTCCCGAAATCATAACGGAATAACCGAGCATTAAGTTGCTACTCCCTATCTGGTGGGGGGTGTGCAAGTTATACATTTATTAGCTCAGGTAATGCACAGCCTAGCGTACTATTTGGCCCCAAGCGCGCGTTCACGCCCGTGCGCAAGCAGGCGCGTTCACACACACGGACACACACGCAGACACACATCGGACCCAGCAGACTGCCCAAACGTTAATAATGATCACTCTTATTATACAAGTAACGCTGCATATTCTTCCATCGCACTTCTGATTGAACGATCCCAGCGCACAAACAAGCCCCGAAGCCCCCAGTCTAACAACTGAAGTTAAGGCGCCGTTTAATTGCAGGCAGGAAAACACGCAGCGAAGCAGGAGCCACCGAGCGCGGATTGCGGCAGCGCCGGGGGGTCGCAGTAAATCCCCGCACGCAGCAGCGCTCGGGCAGGGGGGACATCGCGCTCAGGCGGCGGCCGGATCCCTCCACGGGGAAAACAAAGAGCACGGAGCGCTTCACCAAATCCGCCGAACACGAGCGTGCTCTCCCCAAAGTAAAATGAAATGCATCGGCCGTACACATAGGTATGCTGCTACTAACTACATAGATAAAGAAAGCATTTGTACGATTAATACATTTTCGTAGATAAAATGTACGAATTCCCCGGATACGAAAAGTTCATTCTTAAAAGCGGGGGGAAACTTACGATAATATTTAAGCACTTGACACGAAAATCACGACTATCATAAATCACCATCACGGTAATCAAATATAAGTGACATCATTTATTTCGGCATATATAACGAGAGCGTCAAGTTCAGCGCCTATCATAAACAGAATATTCAACACTCCACATTTTTACACACTGGCCAGTTAAACACCAAATAATGCCACGATATTTTTTAATGAGTGTTACAACAATAACCGCTCTAGGAACACGTTTTAAAAGAAGATAAATGACTTAACACAAAGTGCAAACGTAAATCTCTAAAACGTCAAAGTCAACGGTACCGTTTGTCTTAAACACGCACATGCAGTAAATGAGCCCGTTAGAAATTTGATTTAACATTAAAGCAACACAAAAATACCTTTTGTCTAGACTCATTGATCTGAAACCGGGGTCTCTGCGGTGCCAGCACACGGTCTGCAGCGGCACGTTTGGGGAAATGAAGAAAAAACATTCTCCTGTCCTCCCTGTTAACTTGATCGTTAGGAAGATGACATCCCAACTTTCAGCAGACTTCAACAAACTATGATTCCCCCCTTCAATGTATCTGCATATTTGCAAACACAGGCCCTTTTCATTCGCACCTACCAAAGCAGATCCGAGCGGAGGGGAGGGATCCCACTGTCCAGGCGCCCCGTCTCCGCGCCTGCTGCGGAGATTGATGCCAAAACCAGGGAAAAATTCAAATTCTAGCCCAATAGAAATATTACCGCCCTCGACCGAAATAAAGGCGAGGGAAATGGAATGATAAATTGCCGTAAAACGTACTTTCTCGGAAGCGAGCTTGTGGGCTCTCCAACCTTTCGGATCTTGCAATCCCACCTCTACATCCCTGCTTGCGGAGAAGAACATGCAAACACATTTCATAGATTTTTGGTGCTTGACGTAAAAACCGAACTGGACTTCCCGCAACGTAGCCACAAAATAATAACAATAATAATAATAAACACCAAATGGCGAAGCGTGGTCGCTACGAAAGCATCACACCCCGTCCGTACGATTGTAGACCTGTGCAATTGTTTGTTTTTAAGCGAAACACGTGTTGATTATTACGGATGAGAAATGATTGTTTCGGCTGATGCGCGTGCCTGAAGGTGCTTCTCTGCCTGGTTGTCGTTCACGCAAAATATGTTTTTGTTCTTAGCAGAGAGCAGCTACGTTTTCAGTCATACCTCTTTAAGACGGAAGTTTTCTTTCAAACACTTTCACTTCCAAAAGACATCAGCTGGGTTCTCCAGAAGAGTACATTATTTTAAATTATGCACTTGATGCGCCGACTTAGTGAAGATTAATTGCAAAGCACAATGGTCTTTACTTCTTACTAAGTGTTTTATAAGTGGGATAAGGGTTGCCATGATAATATTATTAAGGCACAATCCATCATTTTAGCAACAACTGCTACTGAAGCGTGGAAATGATTACTTAGACAGATATGTCTGTATTAAGGCACCACGTGTCTGACTTAAGTAAGGAAAAATGCGCATAACTCTTAATGACGTCACATGCCGGAGAGAAACAGGACTTTGGGGTCATGTCTCTTTTCTGTTTTACGTACTCAGAAGCCCATCCGTTTCTTTTGCTTAGACATATGTTAAGCACAAAAAAGTTACAGAGACTGCCTGAAATGTACCCGTGTGCGCTAACATTAATCTCGTTGTCGATATTTTAGTTAATTCAGCCACATGTTTTAAAATAAGATTTCAAGTCAACCTAAGGTTTAATGCAAGACAAATAAATAAACCGCAGCACTTAGGTATGGGGGGGACCGGTCATTACCCGATAAATTTTCACACACTGGGTGTAAGAAAGCGCCTGTTGGTGTATTTAAGCTGCGATGGTCTAAGGTGCAGTGGCGCGGGTCCGGCCGCGCGCTCGGCTCCTCTTCTCCCTCAATAGCAGAGTCCACTCCACCTCTTGTGAGTGTCCTGTCTGCTGGCAGGCAGCCAACTGAAGTGTGTGGAAATGACACCGCCAGGGCGGCAGAGATTTTCCTTCATTTCTCTTCTTCCCGATCGCAGACGGGCTGACATTGGCTGGAAAGTGGAGCAGCTCGTCAGGGACAATCAATGCGAATCGATCGTGCGGGTTCAGGCTCCGTGCTGGAAAATAACACAGCAGCCGAGCTCGGGAGGGAGCGAGATAAGGGCTGGTGCTGTTTGTGCGTGGGGGTGTTCAGCCGCTAGCGGCGGCCAAGCCTGCGCATTCAGGCTCACTGGCAAACGAAACTAGGCGGTAATACTCATCTTAAGGCTGCCTGGACGCAAACTGAAGCTACCTTAACGTGTATTGTCGCAGCTTTGTCGTTTGGTTACTCTAGAAACCAGTAGAAGTGATCTATTCCGGTGTGTCTTTTGACTTTCAGCCGTACATTTCGGCGTGTTATAGTTTTCAACAACTAAATTCAGGACATTGCTACTAGTGTCATATAGCAAACAGGGATTGCAGCCTGTGTAATAGTTCTTGGTCTCGCTGTTAAATTAAGTGCCCCTAAAACGTGATTCATTTTTATTCTCGACAACTATACTGTTGTTGTTATGAGCACAATCCAACGTATTACTGTTACTGATATTATAGCATGCGGCCGCATATGTATTCTGCGTGGGGACATGGCAGTGCGTGCCTCTGGTTGATCAGATAACCGAAGCGATATTAGCGTGTGACAACCACGTAAGTGACGTTGCTGAGCCGCCAGGCACGACCCCACACGACCCTATAAGCGCAACAGAATAAACCTGAAACTCCAGCCATATTCTCTGCTCCATCCCGTCTCGGCGCGCTCTGCACCCCGCGCGCGGACAATTAAATCTATTTCACTAGGAATTTGTTATGTTTAATATACTTTGACAGTCTAACGGCTCTAAGGGCTCCAGGGGATTCCTCCCTAATTGTCTCTAAATATTTTAAAGGCATTAGTTTCATTAAAGTTATATGAATGGCTTTCGCGGATCTCTTAATGCAGCACTTCATCTTGATAATATAGGAAAGGTGACGAAAACTGCCGCCTTCCTCGGCTCCTTTTAAGACCGTGATGTTTCGCGTCGTTGGGAAATAACGGGGACAAGTTCTGTCAACTAGATACATCCGCACGATGGTCCCTGTAGTCGTTCAACGCGTCGGCGTGAATAAATTGGATCCGCATTTCTCCGTAATCCCTCGGAAGGAAGCCCGTTTAGTTCGGACCGCTTTAGCAGCCCGATTTTTCTACCGTTTTCATGCGACACACACCCCAGTTGGCCTCGCTTCCGTTTTTCACTTTTGGAAATGATTGCCATATAGCCTAGTGGTTCACCACTTTTTTATGGTCAGCTCTGGCCAACTCCCGATTTTTATCAGCAAGCAGAGGGGAAAGCAGTACCGGCATGGGGTCCATCCACACTGACCACATTCTCTATCTGCGTCCGCCCCGCCAGCATTCCCGTCTTTTCAACCCCCCAGTAACATCTCACTGTCATGGAAAAAAAAAATAACCAGAACTGTAAACGGAAAAAATACATTTAGACGTCAGTCAGTAACGGAGGCACTCTATCAGGATAAAATCTGACGGTTAGGGTAGGAATATAGCCTAAGGACTAATGTGCGTGTGAATTAACTCACACGTGTGTGTGAGATGACTGATTAACCCAGTGAGTTAAGGAATTTGATAACAAAAAAATCCATTGACTATCATTACTTTATACCAGACCCGTTTATTACGCTTGGGGGAAGCTGTGCTGATTCCAAAATCGTAGCCAATGGTAAACCTATAAGATTATTACAAAAAAGAGCTGGAATTAGGGTCAGCGGACGTGACGCGCCTCTATCTGAGCGGGTTGTCAAAAGGGTAACGTGACACTCGACCTTTATCGTGCAGGAATATCAATATCTTGTAAAACAATTGTCTATAATTGCTTGTCTGTGACCCTCTCCTCGTTTACAACAACACACGTCTGTACATTCATATATAAAAACGAAACCTCGCTACGCAGTAAAAGCACAGCATACATTCTTGAATAAGCAGACTAGAGACCACGGTATTTGAGTACAAGGACCACCGCTTACTTCTGTTTCTGCTGATTCATCTCACCTGGGACACGTGTCTTCCTATTTACATTCTCCCTCACCCCCTCCCCCACATAAAGTCTATTTCAGTTTTCATGTATTTTTTTAATATCCTGTTTTCTCATTTACTAACATGTTTTACTTTGGGAGAACATTTGCGCATTGTTGTTTAATAGCGTCTCATGTTTTTATATAAAGACATCTAATCCAATACATTATCCTATGTCTTCATTAATATTTTCCTAGTGTAAAAATCTACCATCTCTACGATATTTACACTATTTATTATATTGGTGCTTGCGGTTTTTTATCTTTATATATGGTGTATATTTGTAAAAGGCAGCAACTGACGGCCGATCGCACAGCTGGTCGGGGTGCGTAGGTTCAGATAGCAGAGCCAGATGTGCGTAGGTAGGAGAGCGCAGGGAGACGCGAGGCCGGACGCCATGGCGCGGCTGCTGTGCAGCCCTGGCCTCAGCCACCCTCCTTCCTTTGTTGTGTTCTCTATGTAAGGCACGGCGGCCACTGAGCCCTTCCCTGAGATGGGGGCGGGTGGGGGGGATTAGTGTCACATGGCCTCCTCCAGCTAGACACATGACCAGCACCACAGGAGTGCCCAAGGCCAACTTAAAAAAAAGCGTAGCGAGAAAGAACAAACGTCCGGTTTCTCAGACGCTGAGGAATGTTGTCAGCTAGTCCTCGAAACAAGCAATCCCCGCCAGTCCCCGTGAGGCCTGCTCACCTCCTTCGGCTCCCTCTATCTCCTCCTATCCTCGCCCTCCTCACTACCCCCCCTCCTCAACCCCCCCCCCCCCCCATTTAAATTTTTTTTTATTTCCTTTTTAAGTATTCCTTCCTCTGCCCGTTGTTGGTCTGGTGTCCGTTACACTTCTGGAAAGTTAAATGTGCACTTTCGCTATAATATTAACGAACCGCTTTTTTTATTAAGCCTGCACGTCTACTCAAACAGGAGCGCGCGATGTCATGCAAGTCAATTGGTATACATTTTCTTTTTTTGTCAATACATGTGTCGAAGTTCAAAGGTCTGCAGAACTGAGTGTAGCTGTCATCAGTGCTGGATCATTGTGGAATCTGGTTTCTCAAGAACCTGAACACAACACAATACGGCTTGTGGTCTGATATGAGCCAATCACTCCATTAAAAAGCATGAAGATATCCTTTTGACTTTTAGGCACACACGGACGGTAAATCCTGTATCACAGCGCCATCTTCAGGCAGAAGATGATAAAAGACAAAAGCGTCCTGTTAGGCATTTTCAGGTTGAACGGAACTTCATAGAACAACGAGTCGACTCCCCCCAGTGGTAAGAAGTAGGAAATGCTGTTTCTGCCACAGATCAAAGGTCTGAGTGAAAATGTGGGAAAATTATATGAATATTTACAAAATATAAAACAGATTACAGACATGCTCGAAACTCAGCAGCCCGGCCGTGGAATGTATTACTGCCATATACAAATACTACGATGCTGTTCTACAAATAAGCGTACCACAACGCCAAGCTTCCTTAATATTCAGTTATCCGTCGGTTTTCGCGGATAATCGCTTCCAAGACCCCCCGCAGATAGCAAAATCCGCGGATGCACACGTTCCGTATATAAAACGGCGTGGCACACTGCTTATAACCTGCCCACATCCTCCGTACACTTTAAGCCATTTTTAGATTACTTTTCATACCCAATATAATGCAAATGCTATGTAAATACTTATACTGTATTGTTTAGAGAACCACGACAAGAAAAAAAGCCTTTTTGGATTTTTTTCCTGAATATTTCCTATTCCCAGTTTCTACGACTTTCCCTGAATTCACTTTATGTACCGAGGATTTGTTCCTGCAGTACTGGTGCTTACTTTAACAGATAACATAGAACATAAATTAAGAAAAAAAGTAGAAACAGTAGAATAAAATACTTCTAAGCTGTACAATACACTACCAATAAATATAGACTTTATAATCAAATGAACCAATTTACTCTGTTAGCGTGCAAGGCTATTCACTCTCAGCTAGTTCCACGTTAAGGGTGCATTTATCGCCCATCCAGTGCGTGTCTGCAGTACAGGTACGAAAGGAGGTCTACCTTATGTGTGCACTGGAATTTGCGTATTCTCCCAGTGTTGCCATGGTTTCCTGGGCGTACTCCAGTTTCCTCCCACAGTGCAAAGACATGTGGCGAGTCTAACTGGCTTCTCTATCCTATGCACAGTGTGTGACTCTGTGTACGCGCATGGGTCCTTTGATAGACTGCCCCCCCCCCAGCTCCATGGGCCGTGCTGCATGTTGCCATTCCCTGTCAAGCTGACGTTCACCTACATGCATGTCATATGGAAGAAGAACATCTCCCCACAGGGATCAATAAAGTGTTACTGATATTTCTCACAGTACCCTGGCAAATTCAAGTGGGCAGGGTGACATTGTCGGGGGGCAAGTAGCCCGACTGCATGTACTACCCTATACACATATAATAAAGCATTGAGACGACTTCTGTACTAATGAGAAAAGGCTATCAGAGCTGATATGAGGTTAGACATTCCACGCCAAGGCTGGGTGACATTGAAGCATCTTTCCTTCAAGAATGAAACCCATAGAATTCTGCATCTCCCATCACGCAGGCATCAGGTCAGACCTTGCAGCTCGAGCGCCTCATTTATGAAAGACGACGCGTCGGATGTCGTTGTGACTGGCGTTTCAGATTTAGCCAGCCCCGTCAAATGAATTCCCAGAGCGCCGTTCCTTAGGTTTCTCTGCACAGTGGGCAGAAGCACTTATTTAGGTATCAGACCGCTTACTAGGTCTTTTCTCTCTTGCCTCTTTGGTTACAGGGCGGCGCCGCATAACACCGCTGCCGACTGATGAGTGAGCCCCAGGCAAGCTCCTGATGAGGAAGCACTCTACAGGCCCCACCCAGGGGACAGGAACCTCAGGAGCCCCACATACTAATCAGCATTCCGTTCGGTTCCTGTACCGGCGCCGTTCGGGTCCGCTTTTTCCGGAGGAGAAATCAGGCAATAGCAGAGCAATCATCCGCACAAGGGGACGCTCTCCTTCCTGCAGGGCTAGGGCAGGAAGGCATTTTCCTCTACTTCTTACATTCAAGCCAAATCGCCTAGAAAAATAACTTGAGGATGAGCTACAGGTGATATTGTACATCCAGAGGTTTACTTTTCACGTGCAGAACAAGACAAACTGTATATAAACTGCGGTCAAACTGTTCATGAGGGAGAGTCTCACATCCGGCAGGAACGGCAGCGAAGCGGACAGCAACGCCTTACTCCGCATCCCGCAGGAACGGCAGCGAAGCGGACAGCAACGCC
>JAODUD010000048.1:1892617-1914359 GCA_026784285.1 Stomatorhinus walkeri | reverse complement strand
TTATTTGCATTGCATTGGCACTACAGTATATATAATACTATATAGCTATGTTTTATATATATATATATATATATATATATATAACAATTTTAATTACATTTTTAAATCATAAACATATAAAATTATACTGCTGTTCAACTTGTTTTGCTACTAGTATTAATGAATATAAAATATTTATAAAATTAAAAAAAAAAAAGAGTTTAAAAGCGGTAAAATTTTAAACTATGTGCAATGCAGCCTTACCTGAGAATTTGTCATTTATTATTACAGGTTTTTGGGGGTCTGATGACAAGCCGTGAGGTAATTACAGGGGGCCGGCTGTGCAGTGCTCTCTGTCTGCCTGTGCTGGGTGTGTTCATGCCACATTCAGTGTGCTAGCAAACTCCACTCTCTCTCACTTGCCTGTGATCAAAGAAGTAAAAATGCACAGTTTATCTTTCTTTTTTCACACAAACCCATTTTGCCATCACAGTAACAACAACAGACAGACTGAACAAAGACAGTAATTTGTACAGCATCTGCAGAACGCATCGTTGCATGCGGTTAAGTTCCTTATTGATATGTGAGATTATATTTGTGCTGTGTTTTGGTATTTAGTAGATTTTAATCATTTCTCACTTCAAATTATATTTGTAAGGTTATATTTTTGATTTATATAGCTTTTCATTTATTTCCCCTTTTGTATGTTTCCACGTTTTCATTATTTTGCTCTCTTTGAGTTTCTTTGCTGCTGTACAGACACCGACGCTCTTAAAGGTGTGAAGCCTCGTGCTCATTCTTTCTGTTCTGTTGATGTACAGAAGTTGTTCAATTGTGTGAATGAATATATTATTCAGTGACGAGCAACATTCCGGCTGCCGGAGCATGATCGCATGGTTTATTCCGACGTAAACAAATCTGATCCGAATCCCATGCCTCACTTTTAAAAGGCAAATATATTCACATTATAATTCTTGACAATATTCCTCTTATTATTATTATTCTTACAGTTAAACTTACTGTTCCTTATTCTTCCACTGTTTTCTGAGCTTTGTTTGGTCTCAATGTGGTACACTTTGAGAAAGGAATTTCATGGAATTTAACTTGTGACAATTTTTCTTGTATTTTTTCGCATACGACTCCCTAACAATACACACATTGTAAGCATGCCCTATGGGACACGCCTTTTTTACTCTTGAATAAAATATGCATGAAGTACTGACACGTCTCGTGATATTTCCTTATTTCCTTACACCAGCAAACACATATCGCTTCTTTACTTGTTCATTGTTACTCGCTCACCTTACGTTGCGTTTTTACTCTAAATAGCAGCGAAATTTATCTGACAGGCATTTTACTGTGTTCGCCACAAACTGCTGTCATGACGTCGTGGAAATCATTCTCTTTACGAGTATTTCTTCTGTGATGATCAAAAACATTGTTGAACGTGAAGAATGTCATTCATTTTTCACTAATAATGTCAACTCTTCGGTAAAATCAAATCTGCAACAAAGATAGTTAGCGATGGCCAAAATGATGCTTCACGCACCATTTGCTGTGTTTTCTGTCCCAACTAGATGGCGCTCTCTGTGCAAAAAAGGGGGGGGCTGAAAGAATGCCCCAAAGCAAACCCAGAGCACCATCTAGTGGGGGCAGAAAATACAGCAAATGGTTCATGATACCTCATTTTGGCCATCACTAGTTCAGCATGGTTGTTTAATTTATTATTATCAGACACATAATTAGTCACTGTACTTCAAAGTCAGCATGTTTGCAAAGATGCAGGTCCTTCATTTGGATTGGGCAGAGGCTTGTTGGTAGACTGGTACGTAGTGGCTCGCTCTTGATGGATGCTAAATGAACAGTTTGCTGACGCTTGCATACATTCTCCCTTGGGCTTGTACTGTTTATCAATGTTTTTGGTTCCAAAAGTGTCTCATAATTCCATCGAATTATAAACTCGGAAGCAGAGCCAGACACTTTTAAGTCATAACTTCCATAAAGCATTAGGATGTAAATTTTAAGGGATGACGTTCACAATACAGTGACAACATCTAAGATTAAAGTAGACATGTGGTTGTGTAGCAGTACTTTGTTTCTCTACATGATCATGTAAGTAAAGTAAGTAAGACACAGTCACTGTTTTAACTCACATTTCACCTGGATTTCATCCGTAAAAATTTACAAAATAGACTTTTGGATCTAAAAAATGGATCTCAGCAATGCAGCAGAAGCGTGAGCTCATCACCTCGCTTGCAGCTTAAAGGCTGCTTCAAGGTCTGCTTTAAGATCTCAGCGATGCTGCAGAAGCGTGAGCACATCACCTCGCTTGCAGCTTAAAGGCTGCTTCAAGGTCTGCATTAAGATCTCAGCGATGCAGCAGAAGCGTGAGCTCATCACCTCGCTTGCAGCTTGAAGGCTGCTTCAAGGTCTGCTTTAAGATCTCAGCGATGCTGCAGAAGCGTGAGCTCATCACCTCGCTTGCAGCTTGAAGGCTGCTTCAAGGTCTGCTTTAAGAGCTCAGCTGATTCTTTTCCCAACTTCAGTTCATTGTGTCTGACCCCAAAATCTCTCGTGTGACTATTATCTTATTTGCCTTATGTTTTACATTTATTTCTCCAGTTGTGATTATAAATTTAAAAAAGCTTTTTTTTAAAAAAAAGGTGAAAATCATCGAGATATAGAAAAGCATTTATTGTCTTCAGAAACAGGCGAATCAACATTTTAGCATCTTTTAACCGAATTCAGTGTGTATTTCTGATGAATTTGTCAATATTTTCCATTTAAAGGGACAGTGTCAATATTTTCCATTTAAAGGGACAGTGTTACGCGCAGGAAGTTTACACAATCTGTCAGTCGTGACTGTGTGGCCATGTGTGGGAATGGCACAGAGCCACTGGGGCCACAGCTGTCTCACACTCGACCTGAATCACCAGCCGTGGACCAGTTTGTTTGTCTTTTCCACAAGTCTGCTGCATATTTCCTGTCATTCTTCCACAGGAAGTCGATAGAACAGCGGCCACTCCCATCCCTCCCACCGGGAGGCGCTCCGGGGTCTGGGTCTGGGCACTGACTTGGCACTCGACAATCACAAAGGGCCGGAGGCTTAAGGAAGACACAGACGCATGCAGTAGTGGCGCGAAGACACCGCACACACTCGAACACACACACACGGGCTGCAGGACACTCGCACGCCATCACCCTCTGGATTCGGAAATGTACCCATATTTTTTCTACTCCACCCTGCTCCTGACTGGACATCTATGTCACATCTCGACAGGTTAGTCAAGCAGAAGAGTTTGTGTAAAGGCAGCCGTGCCTGATTTCCTGTCCCCCCCCCTATTTCTCAGCTAAGAGCCTTGTTCGGACTTTGGGGTGACGTTCTCTCTGGGGAGTGTGTCAATGTCCTTAAAATCTTTCACATTTTGGATGCTGGAGTGCCGTTAAGCTGTATCTTCGAAAGCTAAGGAGTGACGGGGATGAGTGAACTTGAACGAACGCCTTAAATAAAATATTTACATGCTTTAATTCCAGCTCAAACTCCCCGGGTACCAGTTGGCATGACAACGATAAGTGCTCATGTCACTACGTCCTCAGCGCGTATGCACTTCACTTCAGGTATGCCTTGTGCGTCCTACAAAATTCAACACCTTTATTTCATTGTGCAGCATCCAGTGGCTTTTAAACCCTAAAGATGTTCCAGCAATGGTGGATTTCCCACTAAGGCCTGTTTTATCACGGGTGCTACCGTAAAGCCTGTCACCTTCGAGTCGATGTGCTCTAGAACCTGATATTTCGAAACGGATGCGACAAAGAGTGTCAGTAGCTGAACCTGGGAGGTTAGATCAGACTTTGTCATCCTCCTTTCAGAGACTCCGCCAATTCTTGGGCTATCACCCTCCCCGTTTAGCCAAAAAAATGTGACGGAATCAAAGAGTGACGACAAGATACTGTCTGTGACGGTGAAATCTGACTCGATCCATCGCACAACGGCAGAAACACCAGGTGACATTTCATCGTATATGTAACTCCTTATTTTTCAATTTCATAGTTTATTCTTTTAGTTTACTTTATTTTATCTCACCCTCTCTAAACCTGCTATCCCACTGTTCTGTTTTAAGTCACTGAGTATCATAAAATAATATTTCACCGCATGTTATACCGTCTATCAATGGTTTATGACAAACAAAATCTCTATATGAATCTTTTCAAAGTTGTGCCCTGCTTGGGTAACTGTCCCGAAATTAAACAATTCTTTCCAGTCATATATATTTATACCTTTATGCCTGGTTTATATATTTGGTGTAGCAGATTGATGGTATCAGAACCTTTGTTACTACGATCGAGAAGAAGCAGATGGTGTGTCTCAGACAAGCTTTTCTTTTGGGCTTTGCCGCTAAATCTCACCCTGGCCGATAACATCTGCTCGACTCTTCTCCTGTTTCTACTATGAATGTGTCGCATGTTCACCTCTGCACAAGTACAGCGGCCACAACGTTAAGGAGCGCTGTCGGGAACAGCAGCCGGGCGGTCACCCCACCAGGTAATATTTTTTCATCGGGCACGGGGATGAGTCAGCTACAATGATAGGAATTAGCTCTGTCATGCTGTCATATTCTTTTCAGAGATGGGGGTGTAACAGGGGTCCTGGGTACCTCCATCATTTTATGAGTAAATGTATAATTGTCTGTTTATCTTGTCTCGCTTCCCCTGTAAGGTCATTCGAACATGTGGTGTGTGAGGTAGCCAGTGTGGATAATCCATGCTAACGATTGGCTAATGTTACAGGAAACACCAGCACGGCCAACCGTACTTCGGCGCGGGCGACGCCCACTTCAGGCAGGACCCGCCCCCAGGCCGTGACACCCTCCCATTCCACTAGATCAGGTCATTTCCTCCATTGTTTCAGTAATAACCCCTACAAAAAAAATTGGAGGTGGCATGAACACAATAAAACATCAAGCAGAATGGATTCTGGCATATGTATCCTGTTATCTTGGACACACAGCCCTGGAACCCGGTGCTTTTCATGGGCTGAAGCCAGAACAGACAGTTTAGGGGAAATGGACTGCAGACTCTATGACGACATTTTTCCATTCAGTGATGCAACTTTGATGAGGAGGCACACTTGTCCGACGATGGGCTGCGCATCTGGATGAATGTACTGGGAAGGACTGGCTATGCTGAGCCGGCTTCCACCGGTTTTTGTCGCCCTAGTGCTGACAACAGCTGCAAGGAAATCCGCAGCAGTGCCGGCTTCGCCGCACAGCACCGCAGGGATCGCTCCCACCCCGGTTCCGGAGAGCAGCCTGGCCACGATCGCCTTCGGTACACACCAAAGCGTAAAGTGTTTGTTCATCGCGCCCGACGGCTACGCAACAGCTCAGCCGCAGTTTATCATTAATTATTCAAAGAGATATCATTTTACTGCAAGGCACATTATCGAAAATGAAAAACGGGGTCAGTCTTCGCATCCAGCTGTTTCGCCGTTCTTGTGTCGCCATTTATTCTCTTCCAGGAGTGATGAGTTTCATTCTTGTCCTGGTCGTCGTCATGGTGATTTTGGTGACCGCCGTGAATATGAGAGGACGGTGCCAAAAAAACAAGGGTGAAGGCAAGTGTTTGTGCTCACCATAATCCAGAAAGCTCGGGAATTTTCTGAACTGTTAGGCGGATATCACGTAGTGAAAAGATATACACAAAAGGAAGCCAACCCCCCCCCCCCCCAGTCTGTTTGCAGTTTTAACCAAAGTACTTAACCCAAACTGCTTCAGCTTCAGTGTCTATAGCTACGTCTGCAGTGCAACAAAATATATATTAATAGTATGGTGACCTTAGAAGCCTCTCGTAGGAGGAGTTGACTTGCTGGTGATGATGTCACTATCACAGCCTTGGGAGTTGGGCTTCAGGGCCTAGCAGGTTAACTGCAATGTCGAGGGATCTCAGAGTAGAGTGGGTGAGCTCTCCTTCTGTTTTACAGGTAAAAATATCTGTGATTCTGTGGTGTCAGAAGGGTATGTACACCTGCTAAGATATGCCTGCAACATTCAATGCAAAGTTAAAACCATTATCAATTTGTTTCCTGTTTGCTGATTGTATGCTTAATCCCCCCCCCCCCCCCAGCAATGTCCCAATCACCGGCAGGAAAGAGAGCATAACTTTGATGTCTGTGAAGATGATAAATGCAGAAACAGGTAAGCACATCCCCATGCGCGGGGTGGTGAACAGTATTCAGGGATATATACAGGGGTGAGGTAACAGAGGCACTGTCCCCTGCTGAAAGCTGATTGGCTCCTAGAGTGCCTCCTCAACTGTCACTCACTGATTCAAAACATATCATTGGCTAATGATAAGCTTAAGCCCTCTATATGAATTATGCCCCCTCTTCTGCTGCCCACGTAACGTTATTCGCGGGAGACATGGAATGGGCGTGTGTGTGTGTATGCGTGTGTGTGCGTGTGTGTGCCCATACAGTACGAGCATCTCATCTTGTCCACGTCCCTCCAGATATAGACACTCCGCTGATCCCATCAGGTAACAGCATCCTCCAGAACAGCGAGGACCGGGAAATTCTTAAGGACCTGTTGAACAGCAAGGTGGGTGCCCGCACCCCACCTCACACAACATAATAAACTTCGATTTTCCAGTACTTCCCAACATTGTACAACATTATATACCCTTTTATCTGTTTTTCCTCCTGGGTGGGGTTGGGGAGTGTGGCCTGTTATGTTACAGACAAAATATTTTGAGTTGGGGTTGCGTTTTTGATCACGACATTGTATTTTACTTTTAGGTGTGAACTCAGTGTGATCAGTCCTGCTGAACAAGAGACCCTCATTGTCACTGTGAGCAATAAACAATTGATACATGCACAACTGACGTGTAACGTGTCCAAATTTCACATGATTTCATTTAGGCCACTTGACACATGCCTGAAAACGCTGACGCTGAATTTTTGGTTTTATGTTCTAATGGCTTAATGTTTACAAACTGGGCCTTCTAGAGTGGCAATCCTTTTTTTAGATGTATTTGAATTATTGGTTTTTAATAAGCCTGTCATCTCGCAGTAGGTGTACTATCTGCATACTTGATTGCCTTTATTTTTTCATTCTATTCCTATGCACGTACACGCACGCGCTTGGACAGTGGTCAGGTTAAGCTATTTCCAGCTGGCATCGGTAATCGCGGAGGGGGGGGGTCCCAGTCCACCTGCCCATGTATGGACAGCGCTGGATCCACGTCCCCCGCCCGGCGCTGGGACGCCGCCGTCGCCGAGGAGAGATGAACGGGACCAGCTTCCGCTTCCTGCTCAACATGGAGGAAAATGTCAGCTTCGCTTGGCGGCGGTGTTAGATTTCCCTTCGCCATGCAATTATTTCGCCTGCTTTCGGCACTCGGGTAGCGGACGGGCTTTAAGTGCGAGCGTGTAATTATGCGTCGTGCAAAACACGGCTCAAGCAACCAACGCTGGGAAAAAAGCGGCACGATCGGCGATCCACAAACAAGGTTATGCCTCTGGACGTGCATTTAAACATTAAATAGCCGATCGGGTCTGTTCGCGGAAAATCAAGCCCCCGATCCTTCCACTGCTAGCTGCTTCCTTTCTGTCGATATAAAAGGGGGTGATCGCGGTTTGAAAGATTCGCATTAGAAATGGATAAAGAGGAATCGGAGCGGCTGATAGAGAAGGCGAAACAGTGTCTCCGCTTCGGGCGCAGGGACCGGGCGCTTCAGCTGCTCTATGAAGCGCAGAGGGTCTACCCCAGCACCCGGGCGAGAGGTAATGCTTATGGGGACGCTGAATGCGCCCTGTCGGCGTGTGTGCCTGTTTTACTGTGTGACGTCCCGTCTGGATGCACACCTCCTACCTAATCCATCTAATCGTCCTCCTGCGAAGTGTCATGGAAGTGCCGTCACGATTCATTGTGTAATACAGATAAAGGGGTGATGTTTACTGGTGAAAATGTGCCAGGTATGAACTGACAGACAGATGCTACAATAATATTGCGACTTGCCCTGGGGCCACTTTGCCTGGAATTGTAAGCACAGAGAAATTATCCTTTAGTAGATCTCTCATTACTCCACTATGACTGTAACTAATGGGTAGGTACGCTGGTGATTAGTTGAGGGAGAACTTGCCAGTCACTGACCAAACTAGTGGATATGTAAACTAAAGGGGAATTAAGCCAATTCACTACGATCAGGAGGACATTAATGCTAACTTTGCAGTGGTTTATAACTCCACTCCGAGGTATTATATTCCACACGTCATGGGAGACTCATCGTGCAATCCCAAGACATACAGTTAGGTGACCCGGTGTCTCTGTTTGAGTGTTATGGACTGGTGCCACACCCTGGGTGCCCTTCTGCAACAGAGTCCATATATAAAAATGTTTTGCAGTTTGATTTACAAGATTTCAAAAAGTAATTTTCCATGTGTGTCTCCATCCTCAGCTCCCTTATCCAGTACGATGGATTTATAATTCATCAATATGTCAGAAAATGAACATATTAAACTGACCCCTTCAAAGAGACCACCCACATTTTTCCCAATGTCTGATACATCTTACAGTTTGACATTTTAACAGCTGGATATTCTGGTCGCGGTCTGGTAGTGAGGTGGAGCTCCTCTCGGAACCTGCAGAAAGTAATTCTCTGGTTACACCTCCTCGCCTGACGCCTTTGTTTGACTCCATCCTTGGGAGTCAGTCTGAAATGCCGGGTTCATTCTTCCTTTACTCCTCACCCCCAGAGTGTTTCCTGCAATATATACCAGGAAGTAAATCAGGAGAGGAGGGACATGTTGGTGACCAATGCGGGCACGACAACAGTGGAGAAAGCCGTTGTAGTAAACAAAACCGCTTTTATCGCACAGTGTAGGAAGTCGTCGGTCTCATTCCCAGTGATCAGAATGTCATACTGTAAGAACTGTCCAGTCATCTTAGAGCCGGATACCTGCTGAATTAATTATAACTAACGATTCCTAATTTTTAGAGCTAATTAAGTCTCTGTTGTGATTTCCCCGTCTGTGCAGAGTAAAACTCACATGCTGCGATTCAGACACCTGACTTCTTACATCAGCTCGTAAGCTGTGGGTAACAGCATAAAGGTCCCTGGGGACTTTGTGAAGGTGCCAGTTAACATCCCTGGTCTAACTGCAAGGACACAAAATGTCCATTCGTCTTCTGACCGTTTGTCGGGGTGTGGGGGTGGAACCTATCCTGGGTAGCAAAGGTCCTATTGCTGGGGTACACCCCGGACGGCACAAACAGGGCCCCACCCCCATTGCAGGGTACATCCACACGAAACGGCCTGTCTTTGGACTGCGGGAGGAATCCGGACTTCGCCAGAAATAACCCAGGTGGCACAGTGAGACTTACAGTCTCTTCATGGACAAAGCGGGGTGTGATTCATTAAAATAGTTCACATTTTCATTCTCCATAAGTATCTCTGGATCAGATGGATGCCAGCTCTAGCACTTAAGTTATTTTTATTATTCTTACGATCTTCCTGCAACCATCAAAGGTCAGTGTGTCAGATAGGGCAGGTGGCACTCTGCATGTGCTTATCCTTGCCTGAATCTTCACCATGTGCCTCCCTTTTCCCCCAGTTTTAATTGACGCAGTCCTGAGGGATGAGAGTGGCCCCACAGAGGAGGTCCACGCTCACGATGCTCGTGGGTGGAGCTCGAGGGAGGAGGATAGCAGCAGGGGAAGCGAGGAGAAGTTCAGCGAGGACCAGCGTCAGGGGGTCCTCAGGTGAGGATTTTTACTGTCCTCCGTACTTAGTGCTGGAGCTGGTCTTCGGCAGTGGAAGATGACATAAAACAGGTCCACGCGAACACAAGTACGGTCAAGTACGCAGATTGAGATAAACCCCAGGTCTACAGGTTACATTTGGTAACATGTAGACAAGCAGTTGTAGCTCAGAATTTGGGTTAAGGTTCTTCTCAAATGTTTGTCTCCTTCAAACTTTCAGGATAAAGAAATGCAAGGACTTCTACGAGATCCTCGGTGTGGTGAAGGATGCCAGCGACGAGGACCTGAAGAAGGCCTATAGAAAGCTGGCGCTCAAGTTCCACCCTGACAAAAACTGTGCTCCTGGAGCCACAGATGCTTTCAAAGGTAACCCCCCCAGCAGGGGCGTCATTTAGCAATGTGTGTTCTGAAATGTTGTTGTATGAATGTATTACTGTCGTGTCATCAGTCAGTATTTATTGCGACTTTTGTAAATTGTAAATTATACCAAAAAATATCGGCTGTAGAACTTTACCAATGCAGCTTCTGATGTGCAGCTTTACTAAAAAGAAAACCGCGCCCCCTGTAACTTACGCGAAGGGCTATTTAATCCTTGTTCACGTGAGGCAGACTTGCGAAGGCTTTGGTGAATATACTTTTTGAAACAAGAGAAATTGAGTTGAAGACGAGCATGCTTGAGAACCAGGAACCATCGAAATGATTGTGACCTGGTCGCCGTGGTGACCGCAGCCATAGGGAACGCGTACGCGGTCCTGAGCAACCCAGACAAGCGGAGGCAGTACGACCTGTGCAACGAGGCGCCATCGGCTGAGAGCCCCCGGCACCAGACGGCCCACCCTGCCCCCGGACCCCACCGCAACTTCGCCCGAGACTTCAAGGCGGACATCTCGCCTGAGGAGCTCTTCAATGCCTTCTTTGCGGGCCGGTTTCCCACAGGTTAGCAGTCTGCCTCATCTTTGGGTTTATATGCCTCCTGTTTGGCCTGAAAAGAGGCCCAGTATCCATCTCGCCCAGAATTAGCCCAATACCCTAGTAACACAGCATCATAAAGAACACAATAGCATTTTAAAGCTTATTTTTTTTTACAGTTTACTGTAACACCTAATTTTTGCACATTGAATTATTGTTATTTAGATGTTTGTCCAGCACTTGTGTCCAATGCAACTTGAATGATTGAAATGTAACCGAGGTCTCTGACCTGGCCGCATTCCGGTAACAGTGCTGTGTAGTCAGACACGTTTCCAGTGCCCTGGCCCACTCGCTCTGCGTTTTCCACAGGAAACGTCCACGTGTACACAAACAGGGGCGCCGCCTACACCCACTACTACCAGCCGCGTCGCCGGCGTGCTCAGGAGAGGCGCGAGGAGGAAGCGGAAGACAACCGCAGCCAGGTAAGCGGAAGGTGCTTCGTTAGCGTAGCTTAGCAGCCATGTCGGATGTGGGCAGCTGAAGCTCTTACCAGTTCAGACAGTTGAATTTATACTGGGCCCTGGGTTGCTGGCTTGCCTTGTGCCCCGGATGCTGGACTGATTCATTAAACCTACTGTTGTGTTCAGAAATAGCCTCACCTTTGCAGTTGCAGGTGTGTAATATTTGCTGATGTGTTATTTTGTACTGAAGGACAATGATAATTCACTGGTGGGCTGTTACAAGGCCGTCTGCCGATTGAGACAGGTACACAAGATGCTAAGGGTCGCAGTGCCTCTGTTTTTACTGAAGACTTCAGTCTCTCATTCCGTGTGCTGTCCGTGTGCTGTCCGTGTGGGGGGGGGGGAGAGGGGTTCTACAGGAGCATCGTGAAGCCAGCCGGATGTATTTGTTTGGTCATTAAGGAGACTTTCAGCCCAGCCTGACCCCTAGTGTGTGCGTGCGCGTGCGCGTGTGTGCGTGTGCGCGTCTGGTTATATGTTATATATGAACTCTGGGTGCAAAATCAGTATGAAGCCCGTGACTCTTGTGACATTGCTTTGTTTCCCACGGCGACGGCGAGGTCCAGACCTCGGTTTTATCCCAGTATTATTCCGGCTAAGCACCGTGTTGACAGAGTGCAGGGCCATTTAAAGGCATGCGAGTTGCCTAAAGGCAGTTCTGTTGCGCCGGTAAGCTGGATGGTGTCCAAGGCGGAGTGCTGGTGTCTTTGCAGAACACCTTCACCGCCTTCCTGCAGCTGCTCCCCGTGCTGGTGCTGATCCTCATCTCCGTCTTCACCCAGCTAATGACCACCAACCCCCCCTACAGCCTCTTCTACAAACCGTAAGTCGCCGCTCGGCCGCAGCACGGTCCGGGTTCTGCGCGGAGCTCGGCCTGCAGAACCACGGCCCTGTACCTGGTCCGCTTTGGGAGAAATCAAGAACCTGAAATCGTAGCAGTAAGATGCTTTCCTTCCTTCCTTCCTTCCCTCCTTCCTTCCTTCCTTCCTTACTGCTTGCCATCCCTCATAAACTTCTGTATCCCTTGCAGTTATGGCAGAAGAATTTTTCACTGCATTCCCCGGAGCACATGATATACAATATAACTCCTTACGAGGAGGCCCTCGGATCGGTTAACGCAAAAAAAGATTCTTATTGCTATCATTCTCCTTCTTCAGCATTTCTCCACTAACTATGGTGTTTTCTAACAGTCTTTGAAACATATTATTGTGTGACTTCTTAAGTCTAGTCCTTCACCCCTCGAGCACTGAAAAACGGTGGTTCTTATCCGTGTAACAATTTCAGATGACCAGGAATCTATATATTTTGACGCAGCTCAACAAGTACGGTATTTGTTGTGGGTTCTAATCCCACAGAGCACACATAAAATTGTAACCCATCTACAGTAAGTAGCTTTGAATAAAATCAGAAGTCTGTATAAAGGTAAAAAGTTGATGTTTTATCGGAGTACCCTCACACAGGGGAGCCTTGTCTGCTATTGTGGAACCAAGTGGTGTAGTAGATAAAACCAGTGAGATGGAAAATGATTGTTAACCCTATCAACCACGGCTTTAAGGCATTATTGCTGCTGCCAGTACTGGAAGCCACTGTTGTTATTGGTGTGTGGCTGTGTATCTATGTTCTGTGCTCTGTTCTGCATTAGTCTCTCTCCACTGAACAGGTCTATGGGCCTGGTAGTTTCCAGGGAGACGCAACACATGGGTGTCACATACTATGTGGACAAGGGCTTCCAGAAGGAGTACAAAGGGGCTTCTCTGCTGGAGCTTGAGAAGTCCGTGGAGAATGATTACATCGAACATCTGCAGAGCAGCTGCTGGAAGGAGAAACAGCAGAGTAAGTCTCCAGTTCTCTATCCATTTGAATCCCCCCTTTCCTGAGTAGGTGGGAAGGCTCGTTTTATAGATCCAGAACCTTATGACACACAGTTTCACCCATCTGACCTTTGGGAAGAGGGGGTGTCATTTAGCAAGAAATCTGACTTTGTAACAAAATGTGGAGGCCAAGCCTACAGCATGGAGACTGGTCCTCATATGAACGATTAGAATTTGGAGAGGAGTTTTGGAGCTGTCTCCCGTGGTGATGCATCGGTTCGTGTTCTCCCTCCTCTTCCTCAGAGTCGGACTTGGCCAACCTGGCCCAGCTGTACCGGGACGAGAGGCTGAAGCAGAAGGCTGAGATGATGAAGATGGACAACTGTGAGAAGCTGTCCCGCATAATCGAGCGACAGAGGGGCGAATGAGAGATGGCCCCCACACCCCGAATCTCCCCTGGGTGTCCGGCTAGCGACAGCCATGATCTCTGATCCTTATTTCAGTTTCTTCTTATTTATCGTTAACCGCTCACGTTACGCTAGGACGGCTGCGGACTTTCCAAGCAGTCCGAATTTATCTTCTCACCGAGCGGAAAAACAACGGCATGTGAATACGGGCGCAACTCTTTCTCAGCCCTGAGATTTGCTAGTTTTATCTCCAGAGCATGACTGTAGGAGACAAACAGTACCTTCATTTAGGGCTCCTAGAAGCTTGTCCATTTCCTTACATTAAGGAGTAGTGTCACTAAACTGGGGGCCAGTTCACATCATAAACCCCTCCCCTACCCGCAGCGTCTTCTCTTCGTAACTTATTGTAGCGTTTCCAGAATCCGTTTTATTTCTCCGAGTCGCGCGTGAGACTGGTTTGTTGTGCAAGCTAGCTATTTTATTTTATTTATGGGCCGAGTGACAGCTTGAATCCGGGCAGGAATACGACGCAGGGACGTGAAGGATCCAGGCCGGTGCAATACGAGCTTTCTTCAGGACAACACGCCTTTAGCTAACAACCCAGATACCTGTATGCTGGCCCAAAACTTTCAGGAATGTGAGGGGGTGGGTACTTTAAGGAAATACTAGGGAACCTTCCTATTAAGGTCCGTGAATGCTCTCACATAATATAAATTTGCACATTTGGGGGGTTTAAATGCCATTCTAGTGCACAATACTGTATATAACAGACGTCTTGTAGCTGTATGGTCAGGAATTAGATTCCATACTCTTACATTTATGATAATATATGATTTATGATAAAATCCTGAGTTCACTTATCTCTTTGAGAAGGAGGATGATTCCTGTTGCTCCCCTCAAACACATCCTCCCCCCGTCTGTCCGTCCCAGATGCATGTGGGATGCTCCGATCTCCAGCCCATCCCCCGTACGCCCAAGCTCACAGTGTGGCATGTGCACAGCCTGTTGGCATCCGTTGGATTGTTACATTGAGTTGAAGTTGTGCTTTTGGATTTGAAGTGGACTTGGATCCCTGGGTGTGTGCCCCGATCGCTGTGTTTCTCGGGGACACGCTCGTCAGTCGCGTGACTTTGTGCCGTTCTAATAAATCTGGAGACCCGAAGTTGCGTGTGTCCGGCGGAGTCTTTCCAGCGGCGGCGGGCAGATGCTGGCTTGTCGGAGCAGACGGTGTGAAGTTTTATGAACCATTTGTCATATTTTTTTACCCCACTAGATGGTGCTCTAGCATACACCAACGTAAACCAATGGCACCATCTAGTGGGGTAAAAAAATACAACAAATGGTTCATAAAGCTTCGTTTGGCCATCACTGCATCATCCGTCGCCTCTTAAGGGTTAAGAAATACCTTTAAATAATACATACTGTCCTATAAAATTTCTAAATTATAAATCAGTACAATTCAAAACATCCATATATGTATTTTGAAGGCTTGTTCTGTAATCAACAAACAGGTAAACTTTATTCCTGAAGGGAGGATCTTTCATAGTGCCTGTTCTCGTTTCTCAGCAATGAGCCCGATTTACCATAAAACAAAACCGTCATGCCTGATTAATACCACCGGTTTGCTAGACTTGAGTCTGACGGTTCATTCAGCCCACAACTTAATTAAGGCTGATTAATTATGAGCTCAGCTGAAAGCCAGCGTACCCAGGCTGGAATCACCCACTTCCAGTCTAGACAAACTCTCTAGTCTCTGGCCAGGTAATTAATCTTACATAGTGGGGAATTTGTCTAATTAACTTGCTACATACCTGGGCGCTCCTTTTAAAGGAAGGCGGTTGCACAGCCATAGTCAACGTAAGCGACTAATGAATCTCAGCAGCTGCACCTGCCATTGTGCATCTTTTACAGGGGGGGGGGACTGTTAGTACCACTGAGGCCCCCAGTGGCTCAGATGGCTTTGGGATATCATAATGCCCCTGACTTCCTGTTAGATGGCACTCGATATTTTCCTTATTTTGCATATTCCTGTCGAAACGGTGGACGGGTTATCATCAAACAGCCACGGGCAGAAATCGAGGAGCTTTTTAATCAGATTTATTGTTTATGACACGCGTTATGTTTTAAAAAAGTATGATCTGTACACAAGACAACAAGACTGTACAAAACTACACACTGCACTTACAACAGCACAAGACAGATACATAATCACAACGTATTTTTAAAATTGGTTGTAAAAGAGATAGACATGATCCTGTCTGACCCCCCAACCCCCCCGAAGTCAGACAACAGAGAAACACTTTCGCTAAGTTCACTTGGATTTTTTGTGACATCCTTGTTCTATCAAGGTAGAAACAGGAATACGGATCTGTATCCCCTGGGCGAGATTCTTGTGTGAATTCCAGAAAGAGCCGTCACGTTAGCGAGCCTTTTTTTGGTAACTGAGACAGGATGCGATGGGTGCGACACCCCTCCCTCTCTCAGGAATCATTTCTTCATCTTCATGTCCGCCTCGATGGCACAGCGGCGTCCCCTGGTGCCACCGTCCTGCGGAACAGCAGAGGGCTGAGTCAGCGCCGTGATGCGGTCAGATCAACACGGACAGTAGGGACACATTATGAGAAACTGCTGGAGCAACGTAACGGTGGAATTTCAGCTTCACCTTTGTCTTCACGCAAACGCAAACACACACCTGTACTCATTTCTTTGTGGGGACCATCCATTCATTTCTATGGGCAAACCCCTAATCAGCCCTAACTTTAACCAAAAGTAACCAGACAAAATTCAAGACTTTCGGCGTTTCTAGTTTTTTTAGTCAGTCACATTTTTATAAAACAGAATTTCCCCTTGTGGGGACCAAAAAATGGTCTCCGCAAGATTAAAAAAAGGTTTTATCACATTGTGGGAACATTTGGCCCCAGCAATGTAATATATGTAACACAAACACCTTACGCATCAATAAAGTGGTATAGACCATATACACCTCACGCAGTTACCACCCTCCTAAGATATCACACTGCACATTGAGCACAAACTGACTTTAATAAAAAAATTTATTCCATTTGCAGTCTAATTTGCATACAAATAATTTGTGAGATGTGAGGAATTAAGGGGGAGCTGTGGCCATTTGCAATTTTGTAGAAAAGCAGAATATAAAAATGAACTGAGAAATGGAAAATGTGAATAAATACGAACAAAAATGTGAACAAGGGCAAAGTGAACCGATTGTGTCAAAGGATCATTTTACATGACAATCAGGCTTGTACCACAAGGGGGCGCCACTTTATTTTTTTAATGGATTGTGACGACAGACATACTTAAGAACCGGGCAGAGCTGTGTGTTAATCAAATAAACACGGGGCTTTAACACGCATGTTTCTGAGATGCTGAGGTTACAGATATGTGCTGTATATTCTGTGAGCTAAACACTGGATACTTACAAAGAGAGAGAGAAGAAAGGCAGGAGAGGCCATGGGTACACTGTCCTGTGAGAGGACAAACGATACAGTCAGACAGAGGAAACACACACACTCATACCATCCACTGTTCTGAGAAGACAAACAATAGACAGAGGAAACAGACACTGTCACCATCCACTGTCCTGTGAGGACAAACGATAGTCAGACAGAGGAAACAGACACTGTCACCATCCACTGTCCTGTGAGGACAAACGATACAGTCAGACAGAGGAAACAGATACTGTCACCATCCACTGTCTTGTGAGGACAAACGATACAGTCAGACAAGAGGAAACAGACACTGTCACCATCCACTGTCCTGTGAGGACAAACGATACAGTCAGACAGAGGAAACACACTCATACCATCCACTGTCCAGTGAGAGGACAAACGATACAGTCACACAAGAGGAAACAGACACTGTCACCATCCACTGTCCTGTGAGGACAAACGATACAGTCAGACAAGAGGAAACAGACACTGTCACCATCCACTGTCCTGTGAGGACAAACGATACAGTCAGACAGAGGAAAACACACACTGACACCATCGACTGTCTAATGAGAGGAAAAATGATACAGTCAGACAGAGGAAACAGACACTGCCACCATCCACTGTTCTGTGAGGACAAACGATACAGTCAGACAGAGGAAACAGACACTGCCACCATCCACTGTCCTGTGAGGACAAACGCTACAGTCAGACAAGAGGAAACAGACACTGTCACCATCCACTGTCCTGTGAGGACAAACGATAGTCAGACAGAGGAAACAGACACTGCCACCATCCACACTGTCCTGTGAGAAAACAATCGACTTTCTCTGTGCAGTCAGACTAAAATCATGTCAGACACAATATCCAGTGAGTGAGGAGAGAGACACACATAAGATACATGCAGGTAGAGAGAAACAGGCACCCAGAGCCTGAATGGCACCAAGACACCCAGTGACCAGAGGAAAAGCGAAGAGAACCACAGGAAATGGGGTCGCAGGAAGACATAAGAGAAAGCTGGCACCCTGGGAGTCTCCCATGGGGAGTCACTCATGAGGGTACGGAGTGAAAACACCCATGGAAAACGGCAGACTGGAAGGGTGCATTATTCAGGGGGTTAGGGGAGCATGAGGCCACAAGCATTCGGATCATGACACGGAAGCGGGTGGGAAGAGGCAGAGCTTAGGGGCATAGAGTCAGGGTGTTGCTGAGTGTTATACTGACATATTACTGCTCTTGTGTCTGTGATCAGAAGGTCGCCAGTTCAAATCCCAATGTCAGCAGAGTGATTTCACCATTGGGCCTGTGAACAAGATCCTTAACTCCTAATTGCTGGCTAACCCCACCTTCCTACTGTATATCGCTCATTGTCTGCTAACTTACATACTCGCCTGCCGCCCCCCCCCAATATCCGATACAGCGGTTTTTGCTGGTATTGGCCCATTACCTATGGTGGGTATTGGATCGGTCCCATCTTTAATTATTATTATTTTTTTAGTAATAGTATTTATAGCATTGGGTAGAAGTAATTCAGAAGACGTTTTCCATTTCCGTGCACATGTCCTGCTTTTACCATGTCAGTGGGTACATTCTGTGAGGGTATCTTTGTCTGGCTGCTGGACATGTGCTGCAGGAGGTGGAGCAGATGGCCTTATGGGTAATGGGTGCGGGATGGAGCCATACCAAGACCAGGGCACTCTCACAAAAGTGCGCATGCGCATGGCAGATGCAAGCAAATGAGACACGCGGCAACAGGATGGCACAGTGCTCATGCAACTGCTGACATGGGCACCTGCGTGCCCCCCCCCACACACACACCCACAATTTCAGTCACTACAACAGGATGGCACAGTGCTCATGCAACTGCTGACATGGGCACCTACACCCCCCCACACACACACAATTTCACTTACGTCTCCATTGCTCTTCCTGATTAATACCCTCTATCCCTGTCCCTATCACAAACTCACCTTTGACCCCCCCCCCCACACACACACACACACACACAAGAGGTGTGCAAAGTGATTTCTTTTATAAGGAATCTGGTACAAAAATATTTTGATAAGTGTGAATATCAACAAATATTCTTCAAGTACAATTAAAATGTGGATTATTGATATATTTAGCACTGGAATTCCTGGAAAAACGAGATTCTCCTCACGCAGATTGTCTCCCCACACAAGCTGTCATCCGCGAATACGGGGGGACCGTAGCGGAACGATATTTTTCACGTTTTCCATCTTTTTTGAACTACTGGTATTCCAGACCATATCTTGGTGTCTCTCGGCATTCCTGACTATATCTTCTCCTGCTTCCTGCATCCTCTGGTCCACTAGGACTTCAGAATTCCACTTCATCACATTCAGTCAACCGTGTCTTGCCTTCCTCTCCCACTGGTCCTTCCTCTGTTCCAGCATCATGGTGTCTCCTGTGATGTGCTGGGTCTCCATGGTTCTTAAGTTCTTCTTTCTACATTTTGGAGGCAGCACATCGTCCGCAGACGTATGAACGACATATGAACGATCTTCCTCATGTTCGCCAGGCATCTCTGCTGCACTGAGAGCTTTTGCATATCTCACAGACCGCTGTCTGTAGTCCTGAAGGCTTTGTCTCCAATCAGGAGCTTTGACTGTTGGGGCATTGGGGGGGGTCAGCAGATAGAAAGTGTTCCTTTAGGGGTTTGCAGAAAGATATCCAAACTGGAAACAGAACAGGGTGCATGTTCCTCTCCCAAACACAGACCATGACCTCCTCGTGACCACCCAGCCCACAGGGTGCCAATGACATGCATGCCCACCAGGCAGGAAGAGATGTGCAAATAGACAGCTGATCAAATGACACAGCAGGCCAGCAGATCCGCTGTACCTTTGATCTGAGTAATATTTACAGTCCCCGCTCGGAATCCTTCTCCGAATCCCCTTCTAGGGCGCTTGCTGTCACGATCCTTAATAAAGGACGCTCGATGCAGCCGTCACCCCTTCAGACGCGGCTTTTCCTCCACACCGCGAGTAGGTTTCCTGGACGTCGCCTTGTTTTGTACCTTGACTGACATCTCGACTCGTTCAAACTGAACTACGGCGGAGCTGAGAAGCTGACAATTTGAGAAGCGGCTCGCGACTTTCAGATCTACGAGCTGGTGCCTCCCTAGTGCTCCTCTGAGCTTCAGAGGTCCACCTGACATGTTTCTTTGTTTTGTTCACACTGAAGAATATAAAGACATCAAAAATATATACATTTTTGGGACAAATAACAGACGGTTGTCCTCAATATTGGTCTGAATCCAATACTGTTAGTTCGATGATAACATTCAAGATGTCAACATTAACAATAAGTCATTAGATGTCCTCTCCTGACTAAGTAGAGCTTCTGCGGCTTACGAGCTGAATACGGGAAGATGCCTCCATCTTTAATTACACAGGAAACACAGGGAGGATCTATCAGTAATGCTAGGTGAAGCTGGACTTGCCTGCAGGAGCCTCTCTGGATTCGAGGGCGATGTTACTACAGTTGACAGCTCGCAGCTTGGGGTCAGGACAAGCACCGAAGGCGTCCCGCAGGTTGGGGGCGCTATCTTCGACTCGCAGGAGCTTCGTAACGGCTGTACTCTCTGCCTCCTCTCATTCGCTGATTTCAGCTGATATCTCGTTTCTCGATTCTGTGCTTTGGTGATGTCTTACTTAAGTGTTTAAAAGTGTCTTTAAAAAAAGATTCCTGCCCTAAGAATCACTTTTTCACACCTCCATTCTCTACTCCCCTTTTACATTCTTCCCCCGCCTCCCCTTTCCTCCAATCCTGTCCCTGGTCTCCTCTCTCCTCTCCCCTCCCCACCTTGTCAGAGGAGTCCTGCTTGCGGGCAGAGTCGCGCCCCCGCAGGCTCTTGGCGCTGATGCCCGACTCGGACGTCTGCATGATGAGCTGTGTGGCCAGGAATTGCTGCACCTGCTCCAGCACGTCGCGCTGCATCTCCAGCGCCATGTGGTAGACGTCGTGGTCGGAGCTGTTGTACATGACGGCGTTCTGGAACATCAGCATGATGTCGCGCTGGAACTCGGCCGTGGTGCGGATCAGGCCCGTCTCGATGTTCTTCTTGATGGTGGAGAGGTCCATTGGCCTGGCGAAGGGAAAGAAAAAGGGAGGGGGGAACCAAGGATGAAAAGAACGAAGTATGAGAACGCATAGAGAAGGGGGTGGGGATAAAGGGGGGGTGGAAATACAGATAAAATTGGGATGGAGAGAATATAACAGAGAAAAATGTGTATAGAGGATTAACACAGAGGGGATGGTGGGTCAGAATGAAAAGGATGTGACTGGAAATACGGAAAGCAGGAAGTGATTAAGCGGATTGGAATCAGGCAAATAAAGGGTTGAGGGAGAAGCAGAGCAGGGGAAACGTGCCTCACCTGTGCACGATGTTGTGGTACCCTGGTGCTATGTCGTCTGTCACTGGCTGCAGGAACACGTTGGCGTACCTGACCGGGACAACACAACACAGCTATTAATGACTGAGACTGGCTGGAGACCTTCCTCACCTACCCTGGGGTCCCACAGGCGACGGCCACCTGTGATTGGCTGCGGCCCTCCACACCAGCATGATGGCCTTCTTCCAGATCTTCTGGGCCTGGATGGCTTCCTGGTCCTCGCTGCACATGGAGCTGTTAACGGGGGCGGGGAGCGGTAAGATGCTGTCAGAGGGTACTGAAAATACACACACAGGCTGGAGAACTACAGGAACAGGCAGTAACTCTGACACAGGCTGGAGAACTACAGGAACAGGCAGAAACACAGACACAGGCTGGAGAACTACAGGAACAGGCAGAAACACAGACACAGGCTGGAGAACTACAGGAACAGGCAGAAACACAGACACAGGCTGGAGAACTACAGGAACAGGCAGAAACACAGACACAG
>JAODUD010000048.1:1875193-1886847 GCA_026784285.1 Stomatorhinus walkeri | reverse complement strand
TGAGACTTCAGGCGGATACACGCATTGTCACGTCATCGCCACTTTAACTGCGACGGCGCTCCAGTGAGACTTCAGGCAGATACACGCATTGTCACGTCATCGCCACTTTAACTGCGACGGCGCTTCAGTGAGACTTCAGGCGGATACACGCATTGTCACGTCATCGCCACCCTAAGCGCGTTAATCAACTAATCAATCATTAAATGAAACTGATTGGTCTGAATTAGGGGTGCGTGACGTCACATCACCATTAAACGGCACATGCTAAATATTCACCAAGGCAGCGTATGTTTTATAGGTAGAGACACTGAGGATAAAAAAGGCTAAATGTCTTTGGTGGTGTGACGGTACTTATTGCAGTTTAAAGTTATTAAACATAAGACTACAGGAAACTTATACGGAATACAAACATTTGTCACTATTCGCATACATTAACATGTTATGTACGCTGCCAATCTGCTTACCGCATTGTTGGTGTGTCTGTATAGTACAGAAAAGCCGGCATCTGGATAAATGTCTGCACCCGTCATCTAAAGCCCTGCCGATTATCGTGCATGCCCTATGACTGCCACATGATCTTGCAGCCCTAGTGTGTGTACTTCACACAAAGTACTATTTGATCTACTTTTAATTACATTTAATAGTGAGTGAGACACCGGAGGGATTGGATAATGTCCTGTACCCTGATAGGCGGCATCTGTGGCCTTCCGCTTTAGCTCTGCCTCTTCCTCTCCCTGCTTCTCCTTCCTGTGAGACAGGGAGGTAGTCATGCAGTGAGGTAACGCCCTCCCCCCACTCCCAGAAGACCACGGGGACAGCAGGAGGACATGTCTTACTGCACGATGCCCCCCCATAGCTCCTCCAGCTTGGAGTCCAGGTGTCCGGCTTGGATCAGCTCCGACTCCTTCTTCAGCCTCCTGCGGAGGCAGAGGGCGGGGCTCAATGCTTGGGACGAGAGGAGCGAGGTCCGTCTCCTCCTCTACGTACCTGTGCTTCTCCTGCGTGTCCCTGATGAGGCGCTTCAGCTCCTCGATCCTCTCTGCTGTGAGCTTACGCACGATCACGTCCTCCACCGTTTCCACCACCTCCCCCTTCTCGCCGCGCTTTCGCCTGGTGAAAATCATGACCTACAAACCTGAGCAACAGCCCATCCAGCGTCTGCCCCCCCAAGCCGGCTACACATGTAAGAATATCCTCTAAGGCCGCGTCTCCCTATCTGGGAGCTGCAGACAGTCCATGTTGTATGATAGTAAAATCTTTGTAATTGTATAATCATGTTTGTTATTAACGTATATTAAAGATGTTAATAGATGTTAGGATGTTAAGGTATGCTTAAATGCTGCTTATGAATGCATTATGAAGGCACACTGAGTGTTCTATGAATGCATTACGAAGGCACACTGAGTGTTCTATGAATGCATTACAAAGGCACACTGAGTGTTCTTTGAATGCATTATGAAGGCACACTGAGTGTTCTTTGAATGCATTACGAAGGCACACTCAGTGTTCTATGAATGCATTACGAAGGCACACTGAGTGTTCTTTGAATGCATTATGAAGGCACACTGAGTGTTCTATGAATGCATTATGAAGGCACACTGAGTGTTCTATGAATGCATTATGAAGACACACTGACTGTTCCATGAATGCATTACGAATATGTGATTAACGTAAAGCAGTACCAAACATGTTTTTAATATCTATAAATGTTGCAGTTTTCACTTTACAGTGTGTAAGTCTACAGTAGGTGCTCTTATTATACACAGACAGCAGCATCACCGAAAACCCAACCGTCACGCCTGCGCGGCATGAAGGGGTCTGATCAGACGATGGCTCAGCCACTTACTTTGGGGTTTCAGTCGTCTCGAGGAGCTCAGAGTATTGGGAAGCGCAGTGCTGAGAGAAAGAGGACCATCAGGAATGTGAGGATCAGACCTACGATCCACCTCAATGCATCACATAAAGGCTTTTTTATTTTGATGATCTTACATCCCTGAACCTGAAACACCGTCATGTGTCGGTATTAACAATGGGGATCCATTCTGAGAAATGCGTCGTTAGGTGAATCTGTCATTGTGCAGACATCACCGTGTACTTACGCAAACTGAGATGGTATGAATTACTACATACCTAGGCTACAGTCATTTTTATTCTGTTTAAATAGAAAGAGTATACCTTAAAAAAACGATTAAAAAGTACAGGAAGTACATAAACCAATAACGCAGTTGTCATTGTCACGTATTTTGTGCCATATATATAACTGGACGTGCACTAGGTCCGCTTACACTAGCATCACCACAAACATGTCTCCGGGTGATATGAATTTTTTCACCTCTGTTATAATCTTAAGGGACCACCGCTGTAAATGCAATCTTTTTGTTGACCGAGACATTGTTATGCAGTGCCTGACTGTAATTACATTTTCCGTCTTGCCTGGTTGACGGCTTGGATGTTTTCAAAGTCCTACAGGTGCCATCTAGTGGCTGTGCTTACAGTTGGTAAAGTAATTAATGCTGCCGCAAGCTCTTAGAGCTCAGTACGGATGGGTGTCGCCTAATCAATGGCACTGTGTTTACTGCCTGTGACTCATCCCCTACTCTCAAAAACACACGAAAGGCAGATACGGCTAACAGCCAAAAAGCACTTCTGTGCATACAGAATGATTAGCCTCTAATATCTGCGTTTTCCAATGCGGTCCTGGGGGACACACAGTTAGTCCACGGGAACTGGGAGGGAGCAAAAACGTGGACTGTCTGGCAAGGAGCAAAAAAGTGACCTGGCTGTGAAGGGAAACACTGTCCTACATTAAAAAAGCTGCATGGGGACTGAGGACCCATCATTATCTCGCCCCAATCTGAAAGGTGCCTTTTATTTCTAATATAATCAATCCTTTATTATCCCCGTGGGGAAATTCCTTTTACGCCTCCCTCAACTTGCTCTTTGTAGAGTAAGCTGTCCACCCAGGGAGCTGGGGGTTAAGGGTCTTGCTCAAGGACCCACAGACAAGCTGAGGCTGGGTTTGAACTGGCAACCTTGTGATTACAGGGACAAAGGCTTAGCCCACTGAGCCACATGCTGTCCCCAATAAGCAGACTTCATATTATCATGTGTTTTAAAAGGACAGGGGCAAGCAGTCTGGAAGACAAGTTGATGGACGCATCACCACCTAAAAATGCTGTTTGGGTTTTTATTGGCTTCTCCTCTAACATTTACACAGCAGTTCTATCTGAGCTCACACGGAACCAGGAACCATTATTAACATAAATCCATTCTTTCCCCCCATCTGTTTATCCAGCAGAGGTTCATGGCTAGATACACAGAGCACACCCCGAATGTCGCAGTGTTGCGAACTCCTCCGTCGCAGTGTTTCTCCACCAGGTCTTCGGGAATCCCCCCCCCCCCAGTTTCCAGCACACCTGAACCAAACAATCGAGCAACAAGAACACCGAATACCAGGTACAGGTGTGTTGGGTGATGGAGGAAGCAAAAATGTGGACCGTCTGGGGATCCCTGAGGGCTGGGTTTATTAACACTTAAAAAGTGTTAGATAATACACTGGGCTCCTAATCAGCAATCTTGAGTTAACTCCCCTTAAACCCGGACTGACATGCTGTTCAAGTATTAGCTTCTATCAGCATGTAACCTCAAGTTCAGTGAGCCTGCATATTCGGGGGGAGGGGGGGGGACTTGAATATGTGTGTCTCCCGTACCTTCTGTGAGAACCAGTCGGGGGGTCTTCCTGGCTCTGCAAAAGGTTTGATGGCTCTGCTGACAGACACCCTATGAGACAGAGAGAAATCTGCTATTGCACATGATTTCTCCAAAAAAAAAAAACCCTATGCAGTAATGTGGCAAGATAAACAAAGAAAAGCACCAAGAGTGAAAAAAACAAACACTTTATTAAGGATAGCGAGGAGCTGAAAGCCAAGCTGATGTTCCTGTAGTCCAGAGTAAGGAAACACAGGGGTCCGGAGTGCTCGGGATAGAATGTGTGCAGGACAGACAGTAACCCAGCCCGCATTTACCAGTTCTGATCTCCGCTCTTCATGACAGAGGAGGCCAAGCATAGCTTTTCTCTCACTGACCAGGGCTCCGTGGGGCCCAGAGACAGCAGCTTGTGCTCTACAGCGGAGAAGAGAAAGGGGCAGGGTGGGACACGGTAACGATAGTGTGTAGCAGGGCGGGGCAGATGTTGGACAGAGTGAAACAGGGTGTAGAGAGACGGACGTTTGAAGGTGAAAGAATGACAATGATGGTGGACATGTCAAATGCAGAACTGAACAGCACAGGAGAGACGACAAATTTCTTTTATTTGAAATAGTTATTCCAGGGGGGATACACAGTATCCGTTTTACTGCGTTACAGTAACAAATGTCTGTGAGGGTCTATGCACGTTGCATCGCCGATAACCGTGCATCCACTGACATGGAAGGCAGCGCGTGCTTTTTGCCTTTAACATGCCTGCAGTCAGGGCGTAGGCAATCCCAGCAAAGAGCGAAACAATACAATGTTACAGGATCTAACTGCAAAGACGTGTGTATACGGGGCTACCAATAAAAATAGCGCATTATAACTCTGACACAGTACAATAAGATTAAGTCCATCCGATTTTCAAAACAAATACTACGGCTAGCTAGCTAGAACTTAAAGTTAATATCAAGAACTTGGAGCCATAAACTACACGCATGGTTGATGCGTGGCACCTTATTTACATAGCAGTCATCGTAAACAGCACTTGGGTGCCTATTTTACTCAGGGATTTCAGGTAGCCGTCTAGCTAATCACAATACTCACTTCCAACTCCGCTCGCCATTTTGTCGGGACTGAACTCCGCCCTCGTCATCCGCAAAGTCACTTCCGCTTTTGTGCACCACGGGAAGTGTAGTTTTCCCGTATCTCCATCACGCGTTTCGCATAAAGTTGTCGCCAGTGCTAAGTATTACGAATTCTACAACCGTACTTAAAAAAGAAACATCGCTGTACGAAATGTGATTCATTATGCACTTTTAATTTCGATTAATTTATTTAGTCATGCATTATTATTCTTTTCATATGATAATGTGATTCATCCTTATAATGTAGGTGGACACCTAATTTTGTCTCTTCACAGTCTGTGTGAAAATATTTTACCAGGTCGGGGGATTAGCTCAAATGGTAGAGCGCTCGCTTAGCATGCGAGAGGTAGCGGGATCGATGCCCGCATCCTCCAGCTTTTACGCTCTGCCCAGACGACAAATCTGTTAATACTGGTATGAGCTGCACACATACCTAAGTAGTGCAATCACGCTGTGCATAAAAGCTTATCTGAACTATTCTGGGCTGTACACGTACCTCAGTGCTGTAATCGAATGAATCGTGTAAGATAGAAAATGCAGGTGATAATTTTCACTAGTAATGTTGATATATATAAATAAAGTGATATATTATGTATGAATGTAAAGTAGTAGTCATTACATTCCCAATACCCGAGTGAAAGTACACCTGTAAATGACACTTCACCACATTACCACTTGCGCCTTTAAAACATATATACCCAGTAGTACCTGTTTGTCCCCACCCCTTCCAGCAGCTCCAAGCCTGATTGGTGACAGCTACGCGCACTCTGGGCGCTGATTGGCTGCGCCATTCGGGAGCGATCTTTGAATTGCTTGGGGGTCAGCAGACGCTTCAGAGCGGACGTACCTGGATGTCGCACGGCTTTGTCACATTGTGGTCAGTAAGCGGTTTCTGGCGCTTTCTTTTTTCCTCTCATCCGAGAAGTGAAGATCTACGCCTTTGGTAAAATAAGAGAGTGAGTAACTAGGCGTACAGGTGCTCGCGGTGCTAATCCGAATCATAATCCATTACCCTGTGTAATTTAAACCCAACGTTCACTAACTGACTGACCTCGTTGGTCGGGTAACAAAATTAACCAGCTAGTTAATAGCTGCGATTCCACTTTGCTGCACGTCTTTTAGTGACTTAACGACTGGATATTGCATATGTAGACGATTTTCTTAATCTAAATGTTTTTAACCACTGCGCTAGAAAGTAGCCCAAAATGGGCAACGTGCCAGGTCACGGACCTTATCATTTGGCAAGTCATTTAATTTAAATGTTGCCCTTCCCTTACCACAGTAATACTTCTATTTCTAACTGCTTATGTATAAATGTATTGTGTCTGGGTGTTTTTTTTGTCCAATAATTATTGTTCAGTTAATTTTGCAGAAGTAAAATGCATTCTTCAGTGATATAAATGGGGGTCGGGTGTATGTTTGTTAATAAAACCACGAAAATGTATAATCGATCCCTGTTAGGTATGTGATTTGTGAGTGGTGCGAAGCTAATGTAAAGCGCCATGTTAACCTGAGTCGGAGCGTCTCTGCCAGCGCACGTCCAGGGATAAAGCCTTAGACACTCACTCCTCTTTCTGTACCTCTCTAGACACCATGGCAGCGTGCTTAGCCTTACCTCGGGCCGCTCTATCGGACGAGAACGAGGCCACACTCACCGTCATGGAGTCTACGGCTGCAGATGGCGCAGACCACGCCGGGCCGCGGAGGGGTGGGAGCGCTCTGCCTGAGGTGTCATTCATCTCACCTGGGCTGGAGAATCCAGCAGGAAAAGCCGAGGTGATGCAAAATCTCCTGGTGTGCCCGCTGTGAACCCCTATCGTACAGAAGATTATATGCCCTGTATTTTATGGCTAGCCACAGGGCATGGTGATTTTATTTCTTAAAGTGGTGTCACATCTCATTTGGCCCTTGTGTTGTGCGTGTCTGTCTGTGTTGTTTTAATTTTTTTTGCAAACTCTTATCTGATGATACTTTATTCATTGTTTACAGATTTTTTTGACAAATAGAGACTGTCTCAGATTCCTGCCAGACCGTAACACTGCAATAAGCCACTGCAAAACCCCATAGCTATTCATTCAGGGTGGATATTTTTGGCGACACTTTACTTAAGGCCGTGGTTAGGGCCATTTTTTGTGCTGTAATTACATATCCACATTTGACTGTTTCGAGTGTCATATTTGGTAATAGTTCTATTAGAATTTTGAGTTATATGTTTGTTATAATGTAGAGCTAGGAACCTTAGGACATAGTTGCCACGTGATGCAATTTGATTGGCTGCTGAGTTTTGTTATATAAGCGTAAGGACGCATAGGACAGCAGGTACCTTGTACCTAGAAGCGTCACAGTACGTGACGGTCAAAGTAACTTTGAGGTCCGAGGCAAGTGAGGAAGCACGCTGCACTCACAGCCGCGTTTTCAGTAATTCATAACAAATAATAATGCAGTCATAATGCATTATAAACATGGCTATAAATATTTATAAAAAGGCATAACACATTATAGCCATGTGTATTACGGATTATGAATGCTCTATGAAACTCTCATCCATTATGCACTATAGATATCATTATAATTGAATTAAAAATTAAGGATTCTTTGTAATGCATTATGAAGTATCTGTAGTGCATTTTAAATAATAGCATCATAAAACATTCATAATGCACAATAAACATGGCTGTAATGTGCCCTTTTATAAATTGTTATAGCCATGTGTATAATGCATTATAATGCATTCATGAAGTATTGTGAATGTGTTTATACACTGAACAAAAATATAAACCCAACACTTGTTTTTCCTACCATTTTTCATGAGCTGAACTCAAACATCTGAAATTTTTTCTACATACACAAAATACCCATTGCAATATTGATGCTGTCTAATCAGCACCTGGACATGCCACACCTGTGAGGTGGGATGGATTGTCTTGGCAAAGGAGAAGTGCTCACTAACACAGATTTAGACAGATTTGTGAACAATATTTGAGAGAAATGGGTCTTTTGTTTATGTAGAAATATTTTCCGATGTTTGATTTCAGCTCATGAAAAATGGGAGCAAAAACAAGAGTGTTGCGTTTATATTTTTGTTCAGTGTAATTACTAAAGACATCTGCTGACACCATTTTTGCTATAACTATTGCAGTTGCTGCATTTGCGTTGGAGTAATTGTTTACAATTGTTTTAAAACTCCCTGTTTGTGAGATCATTTTAAAGGGGACATTTTGAAGTATCTGCAGATGGGTTTTAAAGTGTTCTGTGATGTGTTTCTTTCTATGTCTCTTATGCTGGTAATGAGATTTCTGTCGCTGTAAAACAGGACAGTGTGCAGGAAGACGGTAGCAGGGACCGAGTTCGGGTGTATTTACGCGTTCGCCCTCTGATAGAAAGGGAGGAGGAAAGAGGAGAGGAACAGGTAGGTCATTTGGGAATCCACTGGCGTTTTGCTCTGTTACCGTGTCGACAAGCTTTTTGTGATTCTCATCCCCCCCCCCCCCCAGGGATGTGTTTGTGTCCAAGACAAGCAAACGTTGGTTCTCAGAGCCCCGAGGGACTCCTTCAACATGAAGAGCTCGGAGAGAGGAGTTTCCCAAAGCAAGCACTGCTTCACCTTCACGCAGGTATGCGCGTCGGGGGGGCTGCGCTAGGGGCTCCGTGGCAGATTCTGGAGGCCCCGCCCTTTACAGGGGCCTTCAATACATAAAATTGTAAAATTACGAGATGACATTTTGTCACGGCAGAGAATTCCTAGCTGTGTTTGGTGGCAGTGGATGGTTTGTCACTCTGCACATCATGTTAAATGGGTTAACTTTGTGTTGTGTGTTAACTGATGTCCTGGTTGTTCAGTTTGACTTGCGTGCAGGCAGCATCTTGGGATACGACCAGTGCAGAATGTAAATATGTCGCATTATGCCTGGTCAACTCGTGTCTGATCGCATTTGTGTGCGAGGCCCAAGGCTGTTTTCTTAGGATCGCATTTAAACATGGATGCTTTCTGTGTGACATGGGAAAAGCAGACCTTACTTTACTTTTTGTGAAATTTAATCTTCTTGCGCTGATATGTTTCATAAGTACATCAGCAAGTGGCCCTTAAATACAGAGTGTGTATTTCACCTGGAGCTGTGTGTCGCTCGTAACCGTCTTCGCTGAGGAGACGCCGTGGTCTTCCTGTCATGCAGATCTTCGGCCCCGAGACGGGACAGCAGGAGTTCTTCGAGAGCACCATGAAGGAGGCCGTCTGGGATGTCCTGCGAGGCGACAGCAGGTTGCTCTACACCTATGGGGTCACCAACTCGGGCAAGACCTACACCGTGCAGGGTGAGCCCAGAACCCCTGTCAGCCTGTCGGGTCACTGCTAGAGCACAGCATTGTGCCCCCCCCAATGCTACCAGGCAGCAGATATTTTTCCCAGTCATTACCAAGCAAGATTACTATGGTTAAACCAGCGACAGTTCCAGATTTTTTTTTAAACAAGTTTTATAACTTTTAGGTTGCTGATTGGACTTTGAAGCTCTTTCTTAACCTTCTCATGTTTTTTATTTGAATAATTTAATACGATTTGGGTTTCGCCCTAAATGTAGCCCTATCTGCTTTCATGGCATGAAAACTCGGTTAACCAACAAAGCTGTTCTATGCGTCTTTCTGCTTTTCCGGAACAGCCAGATTCTTGTCCTCCATGCAGCCTTCTTGCAGACAGACACATACAGTACTGCTCACAAGTCTAAGGATGTCAAACGCTTCTCTGGGTCACTGACAGGGGCTGGGTCTCCTGCAGACTGACGAGTTTTTAGGGAGCCTCTGTCCTCAGGTGTTTACATTCTCTGCTGTGTTGACCATACCCCCCCCCCACACACACACACACACACACATTCCTCAGGGACCGGCCGAGAGGCGGGGCTGCTCCCCCGGACGTTGGTGGCCTTGTTCCAGAAGCTGGGGACTCGCCTGTACCCTGCCCCAGACCTGAAGCCTGTTCTGTGCCGGGAGGTGCGCTGGCTGAGCCACAGTGAGGTCCGGGCCGAAGAGATCCGCAGGGACGCCCTGCTCAGCGAGGTGGGTGGGGCATCGGCTGTGGGTGGGGCTTATAGGTTCAATGACTCTATCCTTATTGGCTGACTATGATGTCCAGCTGAGCGGATCGTGGTCATTCTCCTGCTGACTCAACACAAACCACCTTTTTGGGAAACCTTTGGGATGACCTGATTGGCTAAGACTGCAGTACTGACAGCCCCTTTTTTTAGTGTGGCCCCACCCACCCTGGTGCAGTGACCCTGTCACTCTGCTGGACCATAATGACAACGTGACCAGGGGGCGATGTGTGACTGAGTGGGTCAGAAAACTGTACTTGTAATCAGAAGGTCACTAGTTTAAATCCTGCAGTTAGTAGAGTGATTTCACTGGGCCCTTGTGCGAGGCCCTTAATCTCAGTTAATCTAGGGACTGGGTTGCCCTGGTCTCTCAGTCGCATGTGGCTTTCGATAAAGGGCCCTGCTAAAGAAAGGACCTGAATACTGGGCGGCACGGTGAGCAGTAGTTCCATACCGGGTCCGTTCAGTGTGGACTTGGCATGCTTTCCCAGTGGTTTCGCTGGGGAATCCGGGTTCCTCCCACAGTCCAGGGTAGGCTGATTGGTGTGTCTAAATTGGCCCTTTAGCTGCGTGAGTGTTGGCGCCTGCCCAGGGTTGCTTCCCGCCTACACTCGTCATTCCCAGGGGCTCCGGGCCCCCCCGCAACCCCAGCGGGGAATAAGCGGTTACCATAATGGATGTAGACCTGAATACTACCTGAGCCCTGTAGTCTGTGTGCAGTGTGATGTTTGATAGGGTGGTACTGTATCGAGACCCACAGACTTTAGGTGAGATTCTGGTGAAGGGTATTGAAAATAAACGTTTTCATTCGCCCCCCTAGGAGGAATCCCCCGTTTCCCATAATTCCCGGCTGCGGGGTGACACCGGCACCAGCTGTGACAGCGGCATCGGAGGCCTGTCCATGGCAGACGGTGAGGGGGGGACCCTGCGGTATGATCTGTCACCTGCCGGGTTCTCGGCTGCACCGATGACCGGCGCCTCTCTCCCTCATCCCCAGACTCGGCAAGTCTGTTCTTGGATGCCAACAGCCTGTCCGGCAGCGGGGGGGGGGAGGGCCTTCCGGAAGGCGTGCGCTTTTCCATCTGGGTGTCCTTCTTCGAGATCTACAACGAGTTCCTGTACGACCTGCTGGGGGCGCCGTCGCCCCGGAAGAGGGCCACGCTGCGGCTGTGTGAGGACAGAAACGGCAACCCCTACGTGAAGGGTGAGTCGTATGTCCTCTGGGGCCATGCCCTCACCCTGCGCCGGCGTGACATCCCCGTTTCCCCGCAGATCTGACCTGGGTGCATGTCCGCAGCGCCGAGGACGCCTGGAAAGTTCTGAAGGTGGGCCGGCGGAACCAGAGCCTTGCGAGTACCCACTTGAACCACAGCTCCAGTCGCAGGTAGGGCCTAGCCGGGGCATGTCGATGTCAGCCGGTGTGGGGGTGGTTTGTGGCTCACCGGATTAGGATTCTGTGTATGTGATTGGAAGGTTATTGATTCTAATCCCAGCACTGGCAGAATGATTTCATCATTGGGGCCCTGATCAAGGTCCTGAAGCCCCAATTACTCCAGAGACTGTCGCACCCTCATAAAAATCCTGCTTCTGGTGGTTGTGCGTGAGCCGCGGGCCCCTGGTTTGTGTGTGTGAGCTTCGGGCCCCTGGTATGTATGTATGTATGTGTGAGCCGCGAGCCCCTGGTATGTAGGTGTGTGTGAGCTGCGAGCCCCTGGTATGTAGGTGTGTGTGAGCTGCG
>JAODUD010000048.1:1842286-1854548 GCA_026784285.1 Stomatorhinus walkeri | reverse complement strand
GCTGGCTGTGTGGTGGGATGGGCCAGGCATTGGTGGGTGTGGCTGGCTGTGTGGTGGGTGTGGCTTGCTGTGTGGTGGGAGGGGCCAGGCATTGGTGGGTGTGGCTGGCTGTGGCTTGCTGTGTGGTGGGAGGGGCCAGGCATTGGTGGGTGTGACTGGCTGTGTGGTGAGAGTGGCAGTCTGTGGTGGGTGTGGCTGGCTGTGTGGTGGGCGTGTCTTGCTGTGTGGTGGGAGGGGCCAGTCATTGGTGGGTGTGACTAGCTGTGTGGTGGGAGGGGCCAGTCGTTGGTTGGTGTGGCTTGCTGTGTGGTGGGAGGGGCCAGTCATTGGTGGGTGTGGCTTGCTGTGTGGCGGGAGGGGCCAGTCATTGGTGGGTGTGGCTGGCTGCTTCACCTGTCCGTGTGTCCCCTAACTTGGATGGCGGGCCTCCAGTTCCAGGACTACCACAGCTTCGTGATGCACGGCTGCACCGTGGACAACCCCATCCTGGAGCGCTTCATCACCCTCTTCAACAGCGTCTCCCAGTGGATCCAGCTCATGGTGCTCAGTAAGCCCACAGCTCTGCAGAGGGCTGCGGTCATCACCCACTTCATCACGGTGGCTCAGGTCAGTGATAGGGGGCGGGCGGGGGGGGGGGTCCAATCCTATGGAATGCAAACTTCCAGATCTGGGCTTGATGGCCTTTTTTCAGACTCATTCCGATTGGTCCAATCAGTGAACAGAATCTGTAGTGTTTATTCTGATTGGCTGGCAGGGTAGCACCGGTTCCTCACGCCTCCAGAGTTGGGGCTGGTGAGTTTGCATGTTCTCCCAGTGTCATGTGAGTTTCCAGTCCAGAAACACGCCTGTAATGTATGATTGGATGCCCGTGTGATGTGCTGCCTGGGACCGGCCCCTGGCCCCCCTGTGTGCTTCGGAGGTGGATCTATACCCAACATTACCAAGTACTGAAGTACTGTATATCTGACATCATTACCAAGTACTGAAGTACTGTATATCTGACATCATTACCAAGTACTGAAGTACTGCATATCTGAAAGATATGGAAGAAGATGGGAAACCCTGTTGTAAGCAGCTCCTCTGCAGAGCATTCTGGGTATTGTAGGCAGCATTGGCTCTTGCTGTTGGTTGTGATCGGTGATCCGATAGCACCCTAATCACAGTGAGTGTGCCGATTGATTGATGCTGGGGGCTGTCGGTAAATTCTGCATCCCAGCTACAGTTCCAGTGAGAACAGCAGGCCGCTGATCTCCGCAATAAATTCTGAAATCCCTTTACTCCAGTCCATCACTTCCTTATCTTTGGTTCTTCTTGACAGTTACTCACCCACCCTTTTGACATTACCCTAGTCTCCTTTTATTTTTACTTTTTTTACTTTTTACTTCTCCCCGTTGACGTATCTCTTCATCTCTTCTACCTCGGACTCAGCTGCTTTTTCACTTCATGCGTCTCTCCCCCCCACCCCCTCCCCTCCCCTCTCTTGCAGAGACTGCTGCAACTGCAGAACTTCAACACGCTGATGGCGGTGGTGGGAGGCCTCAGTAACAGCTCCGTGTCGCGGCTCAAAGACACACAGGCGCACGTCGGCAGCGAGGCCAACAAGGTCGTCCGCCCACCTGCCCCGACCCGAAGGACGCCCCCCGCATACCCTAAATTAGACACTCATGCGTGTTTAAATTGCAGCTGCAAGGCTCAGACTGAACAGTCGGTTAAATGTAGCCTGAAATGCAGTGTGGGTCGGTATGCTTTCGCTGTTAAAATGGAGAGGACAAAGAGATGTGTTAAAACAACTTTTCACGTGACATTTATTTAGCCGAATGTATTTTTCAGTTCCTGAGCAGTTGGGGGTTACCAGCCTTGCTCAGGGTCCCAATGGTGAAATCACTCAGCCGGCTCAAATTTCACCTGGCCACCTCCTGATCACAAGCACAAGGCCTATCCCCCATTTTTGCATATTTTGAGTTAAAATTTCAGCGTTTACTGATAAAGCAGAAGCTGCTCCAAAGGCCGGGAGAGTAGGGAGTGTAGCACCAAAGCTATGGTGAGGTGCAGCCCTAACCCCAGCCTTACTCGTCGCTATGGTGACCGCGAATCCTGACTCGGTGCCGCAATCCCTTGCAGACCTTTCAGAACCTCACAGAGCTGGTGACGTCCTGCGGGAACTACAGCCAGTACCGGCGCAGGTTCTCCGAATGCACGGGCTTCCGCTTCCCCATCCTGGGCGTGCACCTGAAGGACCTCATAGCCGTCCATGTGGCTTTGCCCGACTGGGCTGACGAGGCCAAGACGCAAGTCAACCTTGTCAAGACCCGACAGCTTTACGCCATCCTGCAGGAGCTGGCGCTGATCCAGAGCACGCCTCCCAGCATCGACGCCAACCCAGACCTCGTGAATCTCCTTACGGTCCGTGCGCATGTGGTGGGCCAGACGGGGGGACGGAGTGGCCATTGAGGTATAGATGAGGGGGGGGGATCCTTACATCTGCTGCACGTTCGCCTCCCCAGGTGTCACTGGATCAGTACCACACCGAAGAGGAGATCTACCAGTTGTCCTTGCAGAGAGAACCCCGGAACGGCAAGGCCCTCGTGAGTATGCACTGCTATCTGTACAGTCAGCATCATTTTCCTTGTTCCTCTGGGGGGGTGGGATGGCTAGCCAGTTGATCTTGGACCCCTCAGGGTTTATTTTCTCTCCACTTGTGAGTTTCTGGTTCCTTCCCTCTGTCTTCTGGCGTTCGTTCTGTGTTTCGCTCTTCCCATTTTTCATGCACCATTCTGTATAAGTGATGTAAAAATAGATTGCCACTCACTCTTGAACAGTGCCTTTGGGGTTGTTAAAGGCGCTATATACAAATGAATTGAATTGAGCTCCAGTCCCCATTGTGATGGGAACTCTGATAAAAGAACAGATTTCCATGCTTGAGCAACTTGACTTTTATCATGTCCACCAGAGAGCACAGAAAATGACCCCCCCCCCTCCAGCTGTAACCTGCTGGTTGGCATCTGTGATTAAAAGTCAGTTGGTGATGCATATTCATGATGCGGAATTGACTGGAGTTTTCAAGTGCTGTCTCTGGCCTAGTTCACACACAGGAGGAAGATCTACCAACCTGAAACGTTCTGCGCCGATGTTTAAAAATACTTTTTTTGCTTCCTCTCCACAGATTGGTTAAAGCAGTGTTCCCCAATCCGGTCCTCAGGGACCCACAGACAATCCATGTTTTTGCTCCCTCCGAGCTCCAGGTGGACTGTCTCTGGGTCCCCAAGAACCAGACTGGGAAACGCTGGGTTAAATCTAAAGTCCTTATTCTGCTTTCCCCCAACTGTGAGTCACGTGGTTCACCCTACCGGCCCCGACGCAGGAAGGTCCCCCAGCACTGGCATGCTTTATCTTCTACTTTTTGTCGTTCCGTTGGCTTTTTCTCAGCGCTAATTACTAGTCGCGTGAGATAAGCAGAGGTGGAGCGATTCCAGAGCTGATCAGTAGGTAATGAGTCACTGAAAACAAAGAGTTCTTGTCTTCAGCGCTGACCTGATAAAGTTCACTGATTGCCCAGGTCCCAAGCCCTGCCTCCGGGCCCGAGACACAGCCCTCGGTGATTGAAGAATGGGCATCTTCAGTGAAGCCCAAGGCCGACCCGGCCATCATCAGCAAGCATATTGAGAAGATGGTGGAGGTAAGGTTGCCATGGTTACCTTTGCCCACTTTGAGGGACGTGAATGTGAGCGGGACGCCACCTGCTGTCTGAGAAGCGTTTTTTTCCCCAACGGCTTAGAGTTGGGCGCATATCTAGACTCTCTCCAGTTGTGGGAGACATGAGCTTCAGTTGAAGAACTGTTTGTGTTTTCCAGTCAGTCTTCAAAAACTTCGACACGGACGGGGATGGAAAGATCTCCCAGCAAGAATTTGAGATCATAAGGAGCAATTTCCCCTACCTCAGCAAATTCACGGAATTAGACAAAGACGAGTGAGTCCTTTTCCTCCTCACACCAACCTTGTTATCTTCAGCTGCTTCCTGTAGCTCTGTCTGATTTGCATTGACACAAATGCACGCACCACATGACACATGCACGCACCAACACAAACATACAGATACGCCGATGAGCCAAAACATTACGGCCACTCCCACATGAAGCAAGTATTGTTGACTATCCCAGAAAAATGGTGTCTGTCAAGATCTAGGAGATATTAGGTGGGAAGCTCATATTCAGTATTCATAGCCGACATCTCCAAAGAAATCTCCAGAATTGCAAGGCTTGTCGTTTCAACACTATTTGCTTCACATTGGGGTGGTGATTATGTTTTGGCTCATTGGTACACACACACACACACACACACAGTAGTAGGTTTGAAAATACCTTCAAGAACTTGTCAACAGATCTTAATAGATGGATAAATGAGGGTGACAGTGCAGGACATGATAAGCAGTCACTGAATGCCGTCTCCATAGGGATGGGCAAATCTGCAAGGAGGAGATGATCGATTACTTCACCAAAGCAAGTTCCCTGCTCAACTGCAAGATGGGTTTCATCCACACGTTTGTGGAGTCCAACTACGTCAAGCCCACCTTCTGCGTTCACTGTGCAGGACTGGTGAGTACCGACAGTGTTGGGCAGAGCATCTGGAACCTTGCTGCAGCGCTGCACGATATCACATCGCAATTATGCAGTACATTCGCAATAATCAGTAGGGCTTCAGATGATGGGGGTGAACATTTGTCCGCGTGCCGGCTTTTCGGTACTTATACGGACGCTTACTTATGCCGACGATGTGGTAAGCAGATCGGCACTGCACTTAACATGTTAATGAGAAGCATATTGTGATGCCCAGTAATCTGTATAAATTTGGCATATCCTTATGTTTAATTAAACGCGTCTGACTTTAAACTGCAAAAAGTACCGCTACACCACCAACCTCTTCTTACCTTGTTTACCCAATATCTCCCCTTTTTAAGGATGTAGTGGCTGCTGATTGGTCCCTTTCTTCGCCGGCACTTCAGTGCTTCTCGCTTCCATGATTTACCAAAACAGTAGCATGTGGCGCGCCCCGCTAATTAAATGTAATAAACAGAAGTATACAGCGAGATCATACAGATTGCTGTCTCTTTGGCGTCACAGTACTCCTCTCAATTTTTAGGCGTACTGCTACGCTTACAAAATTGCAGGCGCAAGTAAACGTCTGTATAGTAAGGAAAAGCTGACGTCCGGACATATTTTTGTAGCCGTCATCCGAAGCCCTGATGATTATTGTGCATGCGCCAGATTGCATCACGGTGTGGTATCGCCCAGCCCCACCTTACGGTCTCAAGGAATATCCCTCATTACACTCTCCCCTCTTTCTGGGGTCTCTCGCCTCCTGGAAGGTGCCTAGTTGCCTTCACACCTGTAAATGTTTGGAGTTTCCAAGGGTTGCCAAAGGCAATTATCTTTATGTTTATGTAAACCTCTGATTTTATGTCTGTCAAAGCCATTTCCAAAGCTCTTTAACCCTTTACGTCTCCTGCCCCTCCAATATACCTGTGTCTGCTGACTCATCTGCTACCAAGTCATGTTTGCCTAACGAATACCTCATTGAGTTGTTTAACTAGTAAAATTAATTAATGGAGTCAGCTGGTAGTGGTTAGTAACAAACATATGGATTGGCTGAGGTGCCCCTGGGGAGAGGTTTGGGAACTGAAGTGTGTTCATCTGGCCGACCAACAAGATATCAGTAACGTTTTTGAGAACAGAAGATATTTTTATTTTTTATTATGTTATATTTGTTTGCGAATATCTTAATGTTAAAATGCCTTTTTTTTCTGAGGAAATATACATTTTCTATGCAGATTAATTGCTTTAAACATTTTCTTTGATGGGCTTAAGACATCTGCTCTGTACTGCATATATATTTAATGTCAGCTTACTGATGAAAGGGCTTGTATACGTTGTATTGTGCAAATGGTGTTTTGATTAAGTGTGAAGGAAGAGAAACAAAATAACAGAACAACAGTTAAGTTTTTCCTGTCTCTGGCTTCCTGTCGGCTTGGGGCCAAACACAGTACCCACTGTTCCCGTCTTCAGCCTGACCAGCATAGCATAAACAAAAAAATATACCCCCCCCCCCCCCTTGTCTCGCCGCGGGATGCGGTTTTGCTGAGTCAGGTGGAACAGTTTGTTCTCCGGTCGCTTCTCTCCTGAATCATAACATTTCAGTACGATTAGGAGGGGCCTGTTTTTATAAGCAGGTCACCCCCCCCCCCCAGCAACATTCATACCACTTGTATTTATTGCTGGACATATAAAATGCTTAGGGTAAATGCTGGACAAAATTGCAGTAGCCGGTGACAGAATAATTGTAGTTATTTCTTGTAAGGCACATTATAATTAAAATGGACGTAAAAACCAAGAAATACTCTCCACTTACATTTGCTCATCCCCTTATCATTGGTTGCTCTGCAGTGACCTTCTGGTTCCTTGTCTCTAATCCCCTTCCAAAAACACGTTTTATCTTTTTACTTGCAGATGTGCCTCGTGTCACACTTGCCTTTGGCTATGAGTAATGGAAACATGTTATGTTTGACCAACTGAAGGTCTGTTGAAATTTTAAATGCGAAATGCTCCGCCGAGACCATTATGAAAGGGCATTATTGTCGTTTTCTTTTCAGATATGGGGCTTTTACAAGCAAGGATACAAGTGTAAAGGTAAGATGGGCCCAGTCACTTTGAGCAGGCTTGACGTTCATGCTGGTATTTCTGGGTATATCACATCAGATTGGTACGGGGAGGTCAGTGTCAACAACCGCAACAACGACGTGCAGGCAGCCCCCTGGTTACAAACGAACCTTTAAGTTGAAATTGCAGGTAAGTCACAAAAATAATACAGAAGATATTAATAATAATAGAGTAGTAAAAGTAACCACGTACGGAGCTGTACCTCAAGCAAACGATGTTTTCATGAGTGTCACAAAGTAGCAGGTGCGTTCATTATTACAAATCATTGTATTTATAGTGTTTATTATAACAGGCCGAATGACACTCTGCCAGTGAGTAGGAGTGGCCCGTGAGTAGGAGTGGCCCGTGAGTAGGAGTGGCCCGTAGTGAAAATATAAACAATAGTGCAAACAGGAGGCATGCAGAGCGGTGACACACAGCACTGTAATGCACATTGCTCTCATTAAAACAGGCCCCCCCTGTTCTACAATGTCAGCATAGCTGGGGGTGGGCAGCCACTTGACCTTGGACCTCCAGAGGTTTTTTTTTTTTCCTCTCTACTGGGGGGTTTTTGGTTCCTCTCCTCCATTGTCATCTGCCACTCCTCCTTCCCCTCTCACCCATTTTCATTCGGCATTCTCTGCAGATGATGTAATGACTGATCGCCACACTGTGTCACGCAGAGAACCTTGGGGTGGCTCCGTTGTGAAAGTCGCTATATAAAAAGAAATTGAACTGAACTAATAATCAATAGCTTGCAAATTAGAACAAGTAGATACAATGAGCGGCCGTATAAATGCAAGTATAGATACAGAGGATATGGATGACAGAATGGTTTCAAATACACTCCACCACTGGCTGAACTACCGCATCCACACTGATAAACTACTGATAAATTGTGTATCATTCTTATGTGTTTATTGGGTGATCGGTTCCTTCTGCACAATAATTAAGTCTCTGTCATCACCGGGGATGGAATTCTGAAGCGAGTCATTAATTACCATTACTGTGGGGGGAGGTGGGTCGAGGATAATTGAAACTAATTGTGTGTCACGGCGCGTAATTGCCGAATGTGTCTGAACGCGGAGTCGGCTGAAGGGCGATCAGGAAACCTGGATGAGGAAAAGTTCGCCTCCATCGATCTCGGCGTGAAGGTCTGCGCGCGACGTGCCTGTATGTCTGTCAGCGTGCGACGCCGCCATGTTAATTTTTTGCAGTCGTTGTATTTGAACCCGGTTTGTAGTATGATTACTCAGAAATGGGGCTGCCCTAGCGAGAGGACCTTCAGTTAGAAGCCTTCGCCCTGAGTCACTCTAAGATGGAGAGGAAGGAAAGTGTAAAATGCAACCCTTTCGTGTTTGTTTTTTCCCCCTCGGCTTTCCGTCTCGCGCTCACGCTTGCAGCCTGCGGCGTGAGCTGTCACAAGGGCTGCAGGAGCCGCCTGTCTGTGGAGTGCCGTAAGCGGACCAAGAGCATCAGTCAGGATCGGCCCCTCTTCCCTTACTCGCGCTCCTACAGCTTCCCCCCGCCGGCCAATCAGGTGCAGCCATCCAGCCTGCAGAAGAAAGGTACGCGGGCGGCCATCTTGGCTCAGGTCTGATGACTGCGCTACTCCAACCCCGTATCTCAGATATGCTTTCTGCTAAAATCTGAAACATTTTTAAATGATTCATTTTGTTAGTGTTAGATAAATTATTGAGCAGTTGGGTGTGTTTATATGGCCTGGCGTTTTCGTTATTTGTATATGTCTGCTGTTGCATACGAACAGTTCCCGCATGCTAGTGTGATGTTGAATCACCCTACAGCCTCCTGGCTTTTGGCTAAACTCTTTATTTACCCATAATGCAGCTGGTGCCTCAGGGTGCGTCCTTGGTGAGCCCTGGCCTGATTGTCTACTTGTCCTCCTTTAGTAATCAAAGAAGAGGATCTGGAATCACTGGAAAATGAAGTGTTTGATGTCCATCTATGATGAGGTACAGTGGACCTCAATAAAGAGAAGCAGGAGGAATCATACTAATTATACATGAAAATGTAATTGCATCAGTTGCATCCATCTATCCCAATCTATCCGTTTGCTACTCAGTAGAGGGTTGCAGAGGAGGGGCCGTGGGCGTGGGACGGAGCCTGTCCCAAGCAACGCAGAGCGCAGGGCAGGGAAACTTCCTGAATGGGTTCATAAAGAAGCACCTAGAATTTAATTTAGCTACATGTTGAAGCTATTCGGTTTTTTACTTTTAAATGTGTGGCTTAATTTAATGGGTTTTTAATTATCAAATGTGTCTTTTTGTACTTCTTATGTGCAACGAGTATGACTTTTTACTGAGCCACCGTTATATCTGCTCTGTCACTGTTTCGCAATTTCTCCGGAAGGAGTGACCTGATCCATTCTGTTTGTTTCACCACAGCGATACGTACACGTGCTTTTAATGGATGGCACCTTGTCTGTTAGCGACCAGGACAAACGGCTCAGGAAAAACAATGACAAGCAGAAAAATAGACCGGAGAAGTTAAACAAAAGCTGGAGCTGCTGCCCCCATCTGGAACAAAGCTGCATGTGCGCCTGCCTTCGCTCCGTTTTCATTGGCTCATTTCGTTATCGCGAGTTCGCTCCGTTTTCATTGGCTCATTTCGTTATCGCGAGTTCGCTCCGTTTTCATTGGCTCATTTCGTTATCGCGAGTCCTTGCTTGGATGTGTCGTGATGTACATATGCAGGTGGAGTTTTTACGCTCGTGGTCACGGTTTTGGGAGAACGTACATTTTGTCTCCACTCTAAAGAAGACGTGGGAAGCCCCCAGAAACGATTCTGCTTATTCTTCTTGAAATGTCTCTCTTAAATGAAGAACTTTATTATTACAACACTGTGACGGGCTGGACCCCCATCCTGGGTTGTTCCCTGCCTCGCACCTGTAACTTCCAGCATAGGCTCCGCCCCCCCCCCGCGCGACCCTGCATATAGCAAGCAAGCAAGCAAGCAAGCAAGCAAGGAAGGAAGGAAGGATGGATGATTACACCATAGGGGAATGAAATATTTAAGAAGTAAAAGTTTAATTCATTACTTGGTCAAATCTACTTTTTAATTTTTTTAATATTGCAGCTGTGCTGTGAATTAGAATTTTGTTGTTTTCTGAGAAGCGTTTTTCTAAACGGCGTACTTTTATAATGATCATTTATAAAGTTTTTCTAATGACAGTATATGGCCAGTACCAGTGAGGACAGCTTTATTTACAACTGATCCTATATGCAAATACAAAGTAGAGCACATTTTATATTAAATGTAGAAGAATTCAATTTATTTTGATGGTACATTAACAAGTAAAGCCTAAAATTCTGTTCCTTAATTCCTTTCTTATTGTTCTGGTCTTTCAGACCTTATTTCTTGTATGCATTCATTCCATGTCAGAGCTGTGACAGTTACGGTAAGAGTCATCGCAATGCAGATTTTAATGGCTTAATACTGATTACATTTGTTTTTTATATTTGTTTCTTCACATAAGGCTGTTTTTGTTGTGAATCACAGTGGATGAAAATACTGATTCCTGGTTCTTGTTTTCTGTCTCAGTATCTAAATGCTGTGAGCTCAAGTAAATTTAACCCCTGTAACCCAGATTGTAATATTAATTTTATGCACAAAATACAATTTTAGATTCAATATGATTAACCAGATTTAATTAGTGTTTGTGTTTGGTGGGGCAATTCAGTTGTCTAAAACTCCATACAACGTGCTCCGCTTGAGGTAAAGAAATAAAAAAAAAAAAAAAAAATTCACCTGTAAGCCTGTGTTGACAGTTTGGCTGCAAAGACCTACCTTCTCCACGGGGTGGAGCTCTTGCTCTTGCCATTTCCGTACAGGTAGTGGTGCGCTTTGTGTCCAGGCCGCACAGACCCGTAGGAAGAGAACATCGTCACGCGCGCACGGCGTGCAGCAACTGTGCATTGAAGGGGAGAACTGATTCCGTGTTTATTCTCATTCTCTTCCACTAATCACCATTTTTATTTATTAAAATGTTTTTGAAATGTTACTGTTGGAAAATAAACAAACAATATTACATTGCAGCGATGAGCCTGCTTGTGTATTTAAAAAAAAGACACATAGCCTACATATAAGATGCAATTTTTATGGACTTTCAGAGCATTAAAAGATTAAATTTCCCAATGGGAGGTACTTGCCCCGTAATGATGCCAAGTGCTAAAAACCAAATTAAATGTCTTTACGTGACTAGTCTGCAAGTGCGTAAGTGGTTTGTTGCATAACCAGTTACCTATTATGAGCCATTATATTAGCCGTGGTGCTCGGCGTTTTTGCCTCATTAAATCATTTGTGTTTGTGCGCCACATGCGCCGCTTCCCCACCTCCACTCCCGCTCTTTTCGGTTTTGGGGGGTTCGCTGTTTTTTCCCTTAAAGGTATAGATACTAAATCCTCTTGATATGCTGTTATTAATGATGATGATAATTATAATAATGACGCATCCATCTCCCTTTACTGCGTAGCCTGTGCAGAGTGAATGAAAGCAAAACGGTACTTCATCTGGTTTTTGGTCAAGTATATTTGAAAGTTTCTTTTTCCATATCCCATCATGCACTGCTTTGACACACACACACACACACACATACGTGTGAGGGTGACGTTTGGAGTCTGAGCAGTGTGTCAGGCCATTTACCCAGCACCTAGGGAGCTTTTTGAGGACTTAAGGGACTTGCTCAAGAGCCCAACGGACATGTGATTTTCAGCAGACGACCTGGACAGGACGCCAGTCCATCGCACTGCACACACTCACTGGAGCCACGTGTTGCGGGATTTCAGGTAGAGATGAGCGCGTTAGAGGTGGCTAAGCACAAACATGAAAAAGTACACAAACACTGTCCAGGCAGAGCCGATGGCATTTATACCCACTCAAAAACCAAAGGAATGAGGCTACAGCGCCACCTACTGAGCGACTCAGCTTGATAATACGGGCAGTTCCCAAGTCTGACCTACAGACAACTCGTACTCACGAATAGACTGCCATAATAAATTCGACTTAAATACGATGGTTCATAATAACGAATGCATGCAATATTTTGTGACACGTAAAAACACTGCATGGCTTCAGCGGTCCGTTGGCTCAGGGTACTGTACAGTACCGTATGTAGCTACTAGTATTATTACTCTATGATATTATGTACTGTGACATTATTTTTCCAATTTATGTACACATTTGACTTAAAAACAGATCACATTCGTAACACGGGGACTGCCTGCACCAGGAAGGTGAGCAGCATAATACAGACTGCATTAGAAATGACCAAAGGGGGACACAGACTTAAATACTCCTTATAGCATAGTAACGGCGGTGGAATACAATTCATTACGAATTTGTCTTTTTGTGTCTTTTTCAAGCGGTCTTTGTTCGGAAATGAGTGACACTACAGGATTCCATCTCCGTGGCGATAAAGGCGGCATTGTTGCGACCATATTCATTTAACGGCTGTGTTGCTTTGTTGAATGGCCTGCTCTTCTCGTTTAGGAAAAACACAAATTGGTAATTTATCCAGTGGGGGTGTTTCAGTAATGTCGGTATCGACTGCTTTG
>JAODUD010000048.1:1815149-1830884 GCA_026784285.1 Stomatorhinus walkeri | reverse complement strand
CGGCCCCCCCCCCCCCCCCCCGCTATCCTGAATTTCTGATTCCCTGCATTGTGGGATGAGACACAATAACACGCTGCATCGAGGGTGGTATGGGAAAAACTGGGGCACAATCCCAAGGGGGGGCGGAATCTGGAGCTACGTTCTAATGTCATGTGAGCATGCATGCAGGACTCTGATTGGTCCCTGAGAGGATGAAGAGCCAACATGGATTGGAGGGAGAAGTGTGTTTCTGTGGTGCATTTCGGTGTTTTGTTGTGCCTGAATGTTTCTGTTGTTACAGTTATACTAGAGTCCCTTGAGGGGTCCTGACACTTGTCACTGGACCCTCCCCAGGTCCACGGGGAATGTTTCCTCTTATTTGTGACTGCAGTTTTCCTTTTGCCGCTTTGTCCTCCCCCTTCAGCATAAAATACTTGCTTTCACAAGCTGTCTGCCGTTTAGCTTCCGTCCGCATCGCTGCTCTGAATGTCATACGAATTACGCTCGACACATCGCACCACTAGTGCCCGCTGCAAGACTGGCTTCCTGCCCGGCATGGTCACCTGCCGTGTGTCCCCTGCTGCCTGGGGCCAGCTCCCTGACCCTGTCCCAGCTAAGCAGTTTGAAGACAGATGGATACATGGGCTTTACGATGACGTAATACCAGCCTGCACGTTTTGCTAAGGGTATAAGAGTCATTGCATTTAATGTATTTATTTGTGTGGAGTACCACAGGATAAGAATAAGCAAGTGTTATTGACACCACAAGAAAAAATGTTTGTCAGATATGCAAAATAAACAAACAAACAAACTAATAACATTGTATCACGTGACTGTTTGTGCAGTGGAATAGTAACCGTAATCATGTATTGTGGAGAGTGCCCCCTGCTGGGCTAAGAACACGTGAACTCATTTCAACAATAATACAAAGCAGAATAGCTGTAAATCAGGTTTTGTCCTGTTGTCAAAATCTGGATTGGAATTTAAAAGGTTTATTCTGTTTACTTATTTTAAACACATGGATGGATGAGCAGCATTAATATATGTCGTGGAATTGATCTCAGCGGGAGTATCTTATATCTGATAAGCAGGGGCCTGGTTATTTGCTTGTCTTTCATGTGACCTGAGGCTTTGACTGCTGTGACATTGTGGCGTGATGCCATCTATCCCTCTGTCCCGTATGGCGCGTTTCTGGGAAAACGGCTGCTCGCTGAGCCGCTCTGGAAGGTCCGCGCCACTTCTCGCCTGCTTTGGGGTGGGGGTGGGGGGGCGAGCCGGGGTGGGGCGTGGGGGACGTCACGGCGCGCAGTGCAGCATGACAGGTGCGGCGTGCGGCTCGTTCCTCCCGCCGCCGCGGAGCCGACAAGAAAATGGGAAGATAAACATGGATGAATCCAGTAATGAAGCGGGTTCGGAGCCCGTTTTGGGTTGCCCGCCGTTTCCGCAGCGGCGTGGCAGGATTCATTATGCAGCGGACAGGCTGCCAGGCTCCGGCTGGGGGACGCCACTGACGGATTAACTAGTTACCTTCACATGACGCAAACGTTACATGGCTATCAAGTGCTGCGGTGCGGAATGGCCAATTGCGTGCCAACAACACGCGTGAGCCAGAAAGATACGCTGACCGTAAACTCGGGGCTTGTTATGAGCTTCCGTCATTTAGTCCTTCATGTGGTGGCCTAATCAGTGCGTCCCGGCCTCAGATGTACCGTAACGCTGTTCCGCACCACTCAAGCCACACGTTTGTCTGGCTCCCCCTGTTGGCCACAAACAGTCACGACACTAGGAGGCCCCAAATGATTTTTTAGGGTCCCAGGAATAACAATCTTGTTCCTGCAAGCCCTGGGTTTAGATGTTACGTTGATAAACATTTAATGAGACAGTTGCAATCTTGTTCCCTATTGGGCAGAAAAAAAATCAAGAGTTATCGGCCAGTACACAGTACTTTTGAGAAATCTCTTTACTTAGCGCAAGACAAAATCTAATATGCCGCTTATGTGACATTTAATTATGTGTATTTCTTTCCAGTGTAATAAAATACGTACATTGCTAGCTGAAGTCTCCTAGTCTGTGTGCAGTTTCGATATCAATCATGGCTGTATGGGAAAACAGGGCGGCGATGCATTGAAATCGGCGTGGAGATGATCGGAGCTGGAACTGCAGAAGTGGGACGTCACTGTGCTGTTAGTGGGGAGGGCTCCCATCCTTCAGGTGGCTGTGCTTCATTTTATAATTATTTCTGTCATAATTGTCACCTTTCCTTATCTGGAATAGTGTGATATTGTGTTTTTGTGCAGTTCCAGCAGAATCGAACTCCATCCGCCTGGGAATGTGGCATTTGGCATCGTCACCATGTGCAAAAGGATTTCATTTGAATTTAAAATTAAAACTGAAAATTTTACTCATTTTTTAAAAAATGCATTTATCAGACATTTTTATTCAATCGATTTATTTTTTCCCTGGAGCCGTTGGGGGTTAAGGACCCCTCTCATGGGCCCAGCACTGGAATCACTCAGCAAACCTAGGGATTCAAGCCAGCAACCATCCGATAACAGGCAGCCCAACCTGCTGAACCACATGCCACCCTTTGTAGTTGAATTTAGAAGTTTTATATTTTGTTGTGTTTTGTGACATATGCATTAAGTATCTTAATCTCTAAATTGTTATTCATTACTTAGGGTCCTGAATGGTTGGATTGCAGGAGGTGGGAGAAATCGGGAAGAGTATCTTGAGGGTATATAAATTCAGCGAGCTTGTGGCATTGTTTGTCCGGATTGTTGAGTTTGTTTTCCTAGCAATATGGCTCCATCTCAGACAGTTAAATAATCAACATTCAAAAAAATTGTCAATTTACATACGGAAGGACCAGCAAAAATGGCAGATTTCTGAAACGCCTGTCGCACCGCTGACTATCCGCCTGTCGGGAGGCTGGAGCCACGCCCCGACTGCTGCCTGACAGCAATAACCCTGCTCGTTACTACCCTCAGGTTTGGGGATTTTAAAATGAGCCACGCAAAGTGCCTGCCGAGCTGCAGCGAGGATCCCGGCGCCGTGGCAGGCCCCGCGCGACGCTCCTGTCACTTCGTGCTCTTTCAGTCTGATCTGAGAGCTGCTGATCTGCAGGAATTCACTCGCTCCGACTGTCACCTCACTCCTCTGTTCTGGAACATCTTGCCAATGAAGCAATGACATTCTGCAATTAAAATGCCATGCGGGCAAACTGGAGTAGATGCCAGGGGTAGAACACTGTGTGTATCTCAATGGGCCCTATGTCTGTGTCCCTGTCCGGAAGGTTGTTGGATCAATCCTCAAGGCCGGGTAAGTAATCATCACTGGGCCCAGAAGGAGGGTGCTCAGCCCCAGCATCTGGGCTGCTAGATGCCAACTAACTCAGCCCAATAAATGCCTTAACCTGTGATTTAAGTCACAAGACTTTAAAAAATTACAAATTTGCAAAAGTTACCTAGCTTTAAACCGAATAATGTTATCTTTTGATATCTGTTTATGTATTTGTAAAATGACAGTAATGACAGCCTGGTATAGACTTTAACAAAAAATCTTTGGGACTACCCTTTGTGTTTGAATTATTTAACGAACAGAAAGGCCAATATTTACATGCATAGATTTTATTCCTCTTCCTGTGGAAAATCCCAAATAAGATAATCCAGCTGAAACGATGTGCATTTTAATTAGAATGATGAGAAAGCTCCCTCATTAAGTCTTTGTAACACTTTTGGAGTTAACATCATAATTGTTTACAGCCCATAATTACCAATTCACCAGTGTCACTCATCATAAAAATGTGAAAAATGGTTTCAGAATGATAAATCGGGGAAAAAGAAAAGATTTCTCATTTATAGAACCGTTACTGGAATTTACTTTAGTATTTTATTAATAACTGACATCCAGGGCTGGACCCCAACCTTGTGCCCGATGTCACCTGGGATAAGGTCCAGGCCCCTCTTTGGCCCCCACCAGGATCAGTGTTTAGATGATGGATGGATGGATGTTATTTGTTAAATCGACACCCAGATAGAAGGAAAAGCGCGGTGTGGGCGTGTGACATAGATGTGTCTTCTAGATGAATGTTTCTAACTCCAGTCCCCGTGGACCCCCAGACTCTACACATTTTTGCTCCCGGGTTTAGAAACACCATTTTGGATGAGTGAGGGCGTACGGGGGAACAAAGACAGGGCTCTCGCTTAACAAAAGGGAGGCTGAACCATGCTGATTACCCAGGAGACACTGCTAGAGGTCACAGATGGATGGGAGAGCCTTACAAGCGCACTGAAGTCATTGATGTGCATAGATACAGCGCAGACCAGATAGACACGCACAGTTCCAGGCGTGAATCCTCCCCTCAGATATTCAGCGACGTGCCACATCGCTTATGAGAGACGAGAGAGAAAATGGAGAATCGTTCTCTGGGGGCGGCGAGACGACGGCGTTGCCGTGGCAATGGGATACCCAGCGAGAGCGCAGTCATGCCGCTGTTTGTTTACGGGGTTACGCTAACCGCGCCCTTGACCGTCCTTTACGTGAGCGGCCCGCGTTTGCGCATCGATCCCCAACGATCACCCGACGCTTTCTTGAAGGAATCAAAGCTTATGCAACCTGATCGGAAGGTCGAGCTGAAGTCATACACACTAAGTGGAGCCTTATCGAGTTTTCACATGCCCTTGCGCGACATCCCCGCTTCATTTTATGTCGCCATATGAGACCCTAACATTAAAAGCTGCCTGCGACAGAACCTGGGAATCGATAGGCGACAAGGCAGACCGGCCACAGCAACTCACAGCTGCTCCGCCTGTCCTCGACGTGCTTGTCTGCGGAGGCATTAATTAATTGCAGTTAATTAACATCAGTATCTGAACACCGAGCTCATTACAGCCTAATGTGGAAGGTAGACATGACTGAGTTATATAAGCTTAGGATTTTTCTTCCTCGTTTTACGCATCGTTTTGCACAAATGACGCAATAATGGATTGGCACACAGTCTCAACGATCGACTTTCAGGCGACTGTTTTGAAAGCGCCACATAAAAATAAATTGAATGGAATTGATGGCCGACGTCACTGAGGACCAGGCATTGTCTATGTATCACCTTATACATGATGTTCCGTCTTGTTCCGAACGCCGACGACATGAATAATAGCAGTATAGAAATGTAAAACATAAAAACATGTCAGCTAGCAAGTCACTTTGTTTCAGACCAGGAATAGAAAACGGCTAAATATCGGCTGTCATTTTAAGGCATGACGGGAGAACAAACATGCAATTTAAAGCCAGCCTGCTTTCCAGCTCTCAATCAGACTGGCAGAGAAGGGACAGAATATTTTAGCTGTGTGTGAAGCGCAAAGTCCCCAGCTGGGGGCTTGGAAAAAAACACAAACTGACCCTGGCTTCTGTTCTGCTTAATAGCTGGATTTACCTGGTCTTGGATGAGTAATTAAGCGGTGCTGGATGAGTAATTACCTGGTCCTGGATCAGTGGGGACACAGCAAACTGATGGCAATTAGTTGCACAAGCATTTCCAGAAGCGAATTCCCTGAACTATCAAAATTATGTTGTGTCGTTAATCACCAGTCAGGGTTCCGAGCACATTAGCGATATCCTATGCGGCATATGGTAATGTTTAGAACTGATACTTAAATTTGGGCTTCACGTTTAGTAACAACCTTTATATATAAGCATCCATTTTATCTAACTCTGGTCGTTTTTGATAACCAACCTTTGTGAGAATGGAGATTTCTATACAGGGGAGTCAGGGCTTATATATGTGTGTAACATCCCAAGTGGGGGGGCCCAACTGAAAAAGAAATTCAGGGGGCCACCCTGTGTGTGTGTATATATATATATATGCAGAGGTATTATGCTCATAGAAACTGGGGGGGGGGGCTGTGCCCCCTCAGCTGTTTTTTAGATCTAGGTTCCGTGGGTTTTTTCCAGCTTATTTTACACTGTTTCGCGAGTGACACTGCATTAAATTATCACCGCTAGCAATTGATTTTTTCCTGTATTTATGGTGTTTAAATACATTATGTGTAACATCAGTTTCTATGAGCAGTTTGCCACTTTTTTTCATTGTCAGCTGTGTGTTGCATATAAAATTCCCCATGTTCCTCTTGGTGAGTGATAGCCCTTAATTGATCCTGCTCCCCATGTTCCTCTTGGTGAGTGATAGCCCTTAATTGATCCTGCTCCCCATGATCCTCATGGTGAGTGATAGCCCTTAATTGATCCTGCTCCCCATGATCCTCTTGGTGAGTGATAGCCCTTAATTTATCCTGCTCCCCATGTTCCTCTTGGTGAGTGATAGCCCTTAATCGATCCTGCTACCCATGTTCCTCTTGGTGAGTGATAGCCCTTAATTGATCCTGCTCCCCATGTTCCTCTTGGTGAGTGATAGCCCTTAATTGATCCTGCTCCCCATGTTCCTCTTGGTGAGTGATAGCTCATAATAGATTCTGCTCCCCATGTTCCTCTTCGTGAGTGATAGCCCTTAATCGATCCTGCTCCCCATGTTCCTCTTGGTGAGTGATAGCCCTTAATCGATCCTGCTCCCCATGATCCTCTTGGTGAGTGATAGCGCTTAATCGATCCTGCTCCCCATGTTCCTCTTCGTGAGTGATAGCCCTTAATCGATCCTGCTCCCCATGATCCTCTTGGTGAGTGATAGCCCTTAATCGATCCTGCTCCCCATGTTCCTCTTCGTGAGTGATAGCCCTAAATAGATCCTGCTCCCCATGTTCCTCTTGGTGCGTGATAGCCCACAATAGATCCTGCTCCCCATGTTCATCTTGGTGAGTAATATCCCATAATAGATCCTGCTCCCCAAGTTCCTCTTGGTGTGTGTTCAGATTTTAGAGATAGAAAATGGTTGTTTTGTTTCAATTCCGAAACGTCAGGTTAAGGTGCATATCTGAATAATTGCTCCATGATTCGTCATGAAGTTGACTGGAATCCAGTGGGGACCGCATGTGCACAAACAGAAGATACAGCGTTCTGCTATTTAACTATTATGTCTTATCCCTGCAAAATACCACAAAGTCAATAATTAATTTTTTCTCACATTTTATAGTGCTGTATAGACTAAAGGTGAGACAAAGGGCGTCTCATCTAGATCTGGATGATTGCAAAAAATTGCCCACTAATGATTACATTGGTTTTCAGTTATAAATTTGTTGCCCAAAATCAATGGCAGAGTGTCCGAGCAACATTGCTGCAAAAGTTGCCCCGTGTGTCGTTGCCCTAAGTGTTACACCTGTCACTGTAGAGACTGGTGATGTCGTGACTGGCTCCTTTTCCTTCCCACGGCTGGAGTGACAGGTCCACTCTGCTGACGCGGATGGCGCCGGGGGGGCCTGGGGGGTTCTGGAGAGATGGCGAGCCAGCGCGGGTGGGATTATCTGCTGTGATAGCGAGACAAAGACAATACTTACACCTGCCATAGTCTTAACAGGCCGGCGCGGGCGGGAGGAATTTTAGATAGCGTCTTGCTGATAACAGTACATATAAGATGGAGCCGTCATGGGGAAATGTGAGTGATTCGTGGCACATCCTCAGTCTGCAAATTAAACCTGACAACGGGGATGTATGCTGGCTGTCAGTATTAGCTACATTTATCATGCTGTTGTGTGCTATCTATGCTCTTTGACATCACAGTACTGTACTATACGCTATGTCAAATAATGGTATTATATTGAATAGTATTATTCATGGTTTTTAATGTTATATATTGTGTAGCATTATGTTGTTTTTATGGAATTAAAATACTACGTAGCATACTCTAAATAGCCAAGTTGGTTAGTTAATATTTCTATTCTCAGTTGTCGGACTACGTACTAAATCACGTTTCACTTTTTAGTTATGTGATTTTTATTTTACTGACGTGTCCGTAGCTGCTCTATGATATGTCAGCACCCCCCGACAGTAGCGGCGATTCTAGGATTTGGCCCCCGAGAAATAAGGGACGAAATTGCTAAGCAGGTTTGAAATAATAATTTTTCAGGGAGGTTGCGAAAAAAATGGGGTCTACAATCGCCTGTGGCTGATAGTGTTACAGGAGCACCACGACTGTGATATTTTGATTCTTTTTTACGATGCCCTGCAGCGCTTTTATTGAGTAAACTGAGGATCTAGCTGATGCCTTTCTGGAGGTCCGCGTTAGCATAGCAGCACCCGAAGCTGGCCACTTGTAAGCGCCGCGGAGGTACAGGCCGTAAACAGAGCTCTCCACCCCCCCGTGCCCGACGGCAAATGGTCAAGTCCCCCAAATTGAAGTTCCGCGGCGCTCCGCTCCGCTAATGGAGTCACAGCCTGCTGATTCCATTTCTGTCTGGCAGGATTAGAAAAAAAATCTGAATAAAGGGCGTTTAACCTTCAGTTTACCTGGGAGGCTCCGGCATCCTAATTTACTGCTACTACCTACCCACCAGCATCCTGAGAATCATTATAAGGCACAACAGAACCTCCAGACTCAAAATCTGCGCGTAGATAAATGACCGGAACTGTAATGTAGGTATAGATTTAGCTGAAGTTAAACACTCGTTGCCTCATTGCGTTTCTCTTCGATGAAACGCCGCTCTCTACTTGCCTGTCCTCTGTCTGGGATTTCGATAATTATCTAGGAATTATAAAACTGTCACCACAAATACACGTGTCGCACGTATTAAGTGTATTACAGGGCACTCTGAGGGATTACAAGGTAAACACATAATCGTAGTCCATAATGCTAATTTATACTCACTCCCTAATCCTATTTCGACCACGTTTCGACTTATTTTTTTTGCGTTTGCGGTGCCTTCTGAGCTCTTCTCGTCTGTACGGATTGTATTAGGCCAATTTACGAACCGAGAATAACAGAAAGCCTTAGCTGAAAGCGATATGGACAGTCTGGAAGCCAAGTGCTCAGTATGCCGGTGCAGTAGCGTCGTTTACATAATGTAAAATCCGTGTAGCCTCATTAGCGATTTCTTATATGTATACTCCTATGGAGAAGGCAGCGTATGCTACGTAACACTGTGTATGAAATGAGCTGCATAACGTGTTACATCCAGTCAGTGCCGCTAAAAGCACAGGTGACGGCTTGGGCTCCCTGCACTAGACAAATGAAGTCGTCGCCCCCTCAGAAGATTATGCCCTAGGCCCTATGGCCAGCACTACATCCAGTCCAGAATCTGGTTCACAAATGAATACTTGCAGGCGTGACTGTAGTCTGCGGCCATGTTCGGCTTCACGGTTTCAGTCTAAGATCACAGATTTGCAGTCAGTCCATCGGTCTACTTAAGCTCACACTGGTAAATAGCCGTCTGTCTGATTTGGGGTGTCTGGCTTGGTCTTGATGGTTGGATGCCTGGGTTCTCATTTCTGGTTCCTTGGTTCTACTATTTGGGTTCTGTTCGCTGCCCCTGGCCTTGTGTGCTGGTTGCTGACCACCTGACCCTGTCTAGGCCTGTGACCTCACCTCTGGCGGTGGCCCCCGCAAGCCCGAAGCTCGAATCCCATCGCTCGCAGCCGGCGGCGCCGGGCCTGTCGGCATGTTCACCTGCTGAGACCGAAGGCCTGACAGACCGGTGCCCGGCCCGTGTGGGCGTGGAGCGTTTGGGCTGTGACCTCCAGTCAGTGAGGCTCGTTAGGCACAGGGGTTGTTTACCTCCACCTTGGTGCTGTGACACGCTCTTGCAATTTAGTCAAATTTGCATCTATGCTCTGTTTTTGTCTGATGACTCTCAGTGGGAAGCTGCATTCATTATAAATAACTCCATTACAGCAGACCTGAATCTCAGTAGAAGACTACACTTATGCTATGTCATATCAAAATAATGAAAAGCGTATTAGGGGAGCAGAGTCGCTTCTCGTTTACTGTGTCACAGAAATTATGGGTCGCCTGGTAAAAAGCGAGGTGGGGGGGGAGTCTCGGGGCGAGATATTTAACAGCATTATTTCTGTCAGAGTGTGCGAGAGTGTAGCGTTTATTCAATGGATGCCGGCAAATTGACTTAAGCTTGGAGTATCTATGACAGTCAGCGTCCTGCGATGGGTCGGCATGAAGGACCAGGAATCCTGAGCCATATAATACGACTAATGGTCAAGTCTTCCTGATGTGCATAATAATGTCTGTATAAATGACTATATTGTATGCTTTCAATATACAAAGCTCACTGTGACAGAAAGTATTACTATTATATATGAAATATTACATGCGTGTATTATTAAAAAAAAATCTCATTAATATAGAAATGTAAGTAGAGCATTAGGCATCATTGTTAAAATAAGCCGCAGTTTTGAAGCATGTATATTAGACTCGCCACGAAATGAATTCATTATTTGATACTTAACTTCTTATATTTATATTTTGATAAGAAGGCAAATCTGTGAGCTAATTAAAGCAAGAAGAACCTTTTGTTAGTTAACTGGCCGTTTTATAGTGTTTTAACGGGACTGTAGTTCACAGGTCACTCTTTCTCTCTGACTAAAGTGACTAAAGGAGGCGTGCAGAGTGACGTAATTGGAGGGTTTTACGCCACCTGTGATTCACCGCAGCCTTGCTCACTGCTGCCACCTAGCTGCGCTATACGACCTCGTGGGGGCATGTCTGGGTTTATGTGTGATGCAACTCTCAGTGGGATGTTCCTTCAAAGGAAAGGCAGCTTCTGGGGACAAGATGTAATCAGAAGGTCACTGGTTCAAATCCCGTGGTTGGCAGAGTGATTTCACTATTGAGCCCTTGAGCGAGACCCATAACCCCGCAATGGCCCCAGGGACAGTCTGGCTCTGCTCTCTGAAATGTACACCGCTTTGGATAAAAGAGTCCTGCCAAATAAATAAAATACATGCCAATGACGTTTATAGGGTGCATAACCTGAAATCTTTAAGCCCGGTTTCCAGGGCACTGTCTGTCTCTAAGGTGTGCGGACTCGGTGAGGGCGCGCGTGCGTGTGAGTGCGGGGGCGGGTCCTGGGGTGCGCGTGCAGGTGTAATAGGGAGGTGCTTTTGAAACCACGTGGTTAAAAGACAAATCCATATGCATTTTCACCTTCAGTGAAGTACAAGGAGGACGAGGGAGATCGCGGCGCTGCCCCCGGGTGTGTACGGAGAGCAATTTCATAAACAATAATTACTTCGGACGGCTGCTCCTTAGGGGAAATAGGGGGGTAGATTTGGCGAGTCCGACGTCTGTCTGGCGTCCGTGAGCTTCGCCACCTTCAAAGGCGCACTGTTACGGAAATGTCGGGAAGCCTTACGGCCTTGCGGCAGGCCGCCGGCCCCCTTCACATCCCCCCGACACCGGTGCTCACACCCTCTCCATTCGCGCCTGGCGAATGAATACATCGGATATAGTGATTTTCCAGACAGAAGGCGGCGCTGTCATGCCCAGGACGTTTAAACGGTAGCCGGCTGCGGTTTTGTCCGCGCCCTGGGGATCGGGGTTCAGCGTGCGCGCTGCCGGGCGGATTGCTGACCCCGAGCCGTGCGATCGGGAGCGCCATAAGCGCGTACTCTGACCCGCGTGCACCAGCACCCTATTCTCAGCGCTGCTTGCCTATCGTCTCCCATAACAATGCACCTCATCGCATATATTTTCCCTTTGCATCCGTCCCGCGGTGGCCGGGCGGTGGGGGGCTGTCAGTTTGAGGGAAGCTGCACTCCTTTCCGCTGAAACAGACTGTCAGGTGAGCGTAAGTGTGGGGGGGTCACCCTCCGTAACCCCATCAGTCTCACTCTGATTCTCTCTCCTGCCCCCGCCGGCTGATTGACACCACTGGCATTTGCCGGTTGGGAAGCTCGGAACGGCGACCGGCGGAGGCGGAGACTCCCGAAGGTGGGATGGCATGGAGAGCAAGGGACGTGGCTGGGAGCCTCTGAGCCAAGCTGCTTTCGGCATCCAGATAATGACCGGTCGGTTCACCCCCCCTCCCCCGCGAGGGCTGGCAAAGGTAGATCTAAGGGATGCGTTGAGGAATAGCCCCTCGATACAGACCGGCATGGCGCTAAGTGACTCACTGCTGCAGTGAAATCAGAGGTGAAATGGACGTACCGAGGAGAAAAAAAACGAATCGCAACCACAACCCCAAACCAAAGGAAACCAAAGTTAATACGTATTTTAAAGTGCAGATCTTTTCCTGAAAGAAATTGTAGAAAAAGGTACCCTTAACTGTCTGGAAATTAGTTCTGCAATATTGATAACAGGAGCAATGTGGTTAAATGTGTGCAGTAAATACAACATATAGGCCTACACTATTTTAAAAAGCTCATTATTAAATGTTAATTATTAATTGTATGTATAAATTAAAAATGTAAAGCTGCGACTCATTAAATAGACATTAAAATTTATGACAGACTACTAACATGAGTCTTTATTAAAGGGTTTTTAGCTAAATCAAGATTCTACTGAGAAAGTGGCTGCTTCTTGGTGCTGTTCTTGGTGCGTCGGCTCCCGCAGTTTGTTTAATGCTGCGGCCAAATGAAATAACTGAAAACATCGATCGTTTTGAAGATCGATACCGCAGAACTGTACGAAAGTGCCGCTGATGTGTAAAATAATCGGCCCGTCTCCGCATTTCGGAAACACGCGCTGTGATTTGACTTCCCCGCGGGTCACTCGTTGTCCCCGGTTTACGGATTTTAATTGCTAAGATACATTCTGCTGTACTGCACTCACTTTCTGAAAACTCTTCACACAGCCGCAATAACATCAGTTTATGTGGGCTACACTGTGAATCATTTCTCATTGCTTTCATACCAAATGCATTCAGTGACTAAATATTTCAAAATTCACGGATTCCTATCTCTACCAACATCCAAACTTGACACGTTCTGGGGCCGTTTTGCACATGCTTACATGCTGTTATCAAAACTGTCAAAATACATTTGAAACTGAATGACTACAATTATCCTTAAACACGGGCATCAATTACAGGGTGTGTGTGTGGGGTGTAATAATCAAAAACAGACAAACGCCTGGTTTAAACATGATTAGGGAGTGAGTGTAAATGAGCATCAATGAATATTACCGTATTCTACGGTAAGGAATAAAATTGTGTTGCATACACTGCAATACGATTGGTTAATTCCTGGAGATTTTGTAGCATAAAGAAATGTTCTGTTTTGTACCACAATGTTTATGACAAATGGCATCGGAGTTACTTTGCAGGTACTCCTCTGATGATTTTATGTAAGGTTGCCTCTTGTTAATGTTTCGTAGGTCACTCTTTTGTGTGTGATATAGTTTTTTTCAGAAAGAACGTAGGTGCTAATGTTATGAGTCTGCATTGCTGGGTCGCCAACTCTCACACATCTGGCGTGACGCTCACGCTTTCAGACTCTCACACTCACGCAAGAAATCTTAGCGCAAATGATGTTATTTTATTTCAAACCTGAAATGAGCTACATCAAAAGCGCTGCGGTTGTTTGCAAGCCCTACGGACTATATAGGTGTGCAGACTTGTTTAAAATATAATAGCACACTCCAGCCCGCTGAGCAAACTTGGTAACCCTGATATTGAGACATGGATTAATTGTTTTGGTGACTGAAGTACATTTCGTAGATGAACTGTTTGGACCAGCTGCGTGTTGGTATTGCAGGCTGTGTGAAGAGGTTTGAAAAAGGGGCTTCTGTAATCGCCTATGCTTTTTAACAGCTGAAGAAAAAAAGAACTGTAATTAGTGCCGTGATCGGCTGCTAATGGAACCAACTGGTCGCCATGTGCGATTCTGCATGCCAGGAAGCGGCTCCCCCTAGGGGCGCCGCAGTGTATGTGCAGCCACTAAGGAAGGGCCTTGGGGGATTGGAGCGTGTCAGTGGGGCGGAGTCTGGGGAGCACTAATTATTAGCAGATTAGAGTGAAGAGGCTGATTTGGTGTTGACTTTGATGGGATTAAGCGCTCAATTACCACATCCGGCAATGGTGTCACCCCGTCTGCCCCCAGGCAACCGACACCATGCTCCAGGCCCTTTTATGGCTCCCCAGCTACCTGTCTAGACCACGCCCCATGGCCACACCCCTTCCCATGCCCCGCCCCTAACCACACCCCTCTGTTAATCTGCATCTCCCCTCCCCTTTCTGTGCAGTGGCTCGATGTTAATTACTACCAGCCGTTTTCTATGGAACCCAGCAGGCCGTGAGCTTACGCTACCTTAGGTCTACGTGAATAAAATAAACAAACATAGCCAAGGAAGCAGAAGGTCACAGTTTGTGTGTGAGGGAGGAGGGGGGGGGGGACTGGACGCATATGCTTGTGGTTCATTTGCATATTAACTCAGTGTGGAAATCCATGCCTCTCAAGTTGCTGACTGGTATATAATAGGATTTCGAGCGAGAAATGGGATCCCATTTATCTTGGGGATAAATTCAGTTGAGAAATGACTCATTATCATAAAGGGGGGCAGGTGATGGAGTCCATGCAGGGATTACAGAGTCCTGGACAGGAATCGGGAGCAGAGGCCAGGCCTTCGCTGTGCTCTTCTGAGGTGTCCGTATATCTGGGCCAGTTGGCCATTAGAGAAGAATACAAATGATCTTTAACATTTTCTGCAGTGAAAAAGGACACCTTTTTTTACCGTGTCCCTTGTCTGCGCCCATGTTCAGCTTTGTACATAAAAAAATCAATCATTCAATAGTCCAATAGCTGGAGTCGACAGTAATGGCTGTAATGAGAGTAGTCTGTCCGAATGCATAGCAGGGACTCACGAGGGACTTGGTAAGGGACCATCACGAAATTACTCACCTAATAGTAACCCTACCTCTGTATCTTCCTCCGACTTAGCCGTGAAATAAGTATTTCATTTGGAATATTTAAAAAATGTCCAGCCCTCCCTGATATCTGACATAAACCTTATTTTTAGAAGGGGAATCTGTAGCAAGACACAATATCACTCTTCTGGAAGTTCAGTAGTTTTAAGATCAATAGTTTATCTTTTAGGTATGAATTTTCCATACTAAAGTAAGCCAGTTTAATGATTTATGGGTCATGTGCTACTAAAATAAGCATATAACATTTCTATTAATGCACCCCAGTTGCCTGGCAGTGTGTCACTGTAACAGAGTACTGATGTGTATCAATCACATGACATGACCACATATGTCCAGTTAAAATCAGCCTGTCTGGGCAGCGCAGCGAGAGCAGAGTTTTACTGAAGGTTTGTTGAGGGTGGATGGCGCAGTGTTACCCCCTAGAGTCGCAACGCTGTCATCTCCTTTATGTGTATTCTATCACTCACTGACCTTTGCGTCAAGGGCTTCCTGTTTTCCAGTTAATCCAACCCCCTCCCCTTTGCAGTCTCACACAAACTGTTCCAGCTGACGAAACGTGTTCAGTCTCACGGGGAAAGGTTATGTCTGGATAAGAACTGGACGCCGTCCCTGGCGCCGCAAACGTTATCCCCAGTAGGACCGCCAGTGTGGCAGGACCTTGGGGACCCGGGGAGGACGGACGGTGACACGGGATTGGGCGAAGCTCCACGTTAAATGTTTAAAACGTTTAGACTCTCCCTCGCAGGGGGATCATGCTTCCTGTCACTTTAGCATTTATGCTGAACGGGGATATTTTTCACCTGGAGTAAGTGCAGACCTAGCGATGACGTGACAGGATGAAAGATGACAGCCAGTGGAGTTTGGATCAGCCCTCAGTCCAGGGGCCACCGTCGCTTTTATAGCCCAATCACATTTGAAGGCGCCCTCCCTGGGGGGGGGGGGGGGGGGGGGGGGGGGGGGGGGGGGGGGGGGGGGGGGGGGGGGGGGGGGGGGGGGGGGG
>JAODUD010000048.1:1789465-1800006 GCA_026784285.1 Stomatorhinus walkeri | reverse complement strand
TTTAAAAACCCCCCCCCCCCCCCCCCCCCGATTAATTATAAGCCCTTTAAAATTCTTTTTTAAAAATCATGGATTAAGAACGAGTGAAGGATAAGAGATGTCCCCTTTCGATAAAGCTGACCTTAGCTCACAGCTGCTGTCCATCCCGTCGATGCAGATACCAACTGGAACGCGTCTCTCGTCCGCATGTCGATGTTCAGCAGTGACAGCATGGAGAGCTTTGAGTTCTGCGTGTCTGCCCTCGAAGAGCAAAGCGGGGAGCTGGTCGGGGGGGGGGGGAGGCGACGGAGGTGAGAGAGAGAGAAACTGAAGGAAGGAAGGAGTGGAGAGGTATACTCCTTTCTGTCGAAGAGCAATTCTGAGCCTAATAACGAACATACGACGAATAAATAAAGAAAGTAATTCCCTGTCAGGGTATGTGCCTTAAAAGGCATTACGAGTCGATTCCTGATGATACTCAAGGAAAGAAAATAATGAAAATAAGGATTTTCTCCACACTTTGCAGAAGGAGAGGAGAGAGAATTCCCCAAACACCACGCTGATGGTATGGCTGTGTCTCCTCTTCCGAGACACCTCCTGTCACAGGATGCCATGCGTCTGTGCCGGAGGCAATATGGCTGGCAGGCTTACCAAACGCTGCCAGTGAGCCTGAGATGTCACCACACTAACGACTGTATATGATGAGACGCACGTCTCTGTCTTCTCTGTCTTCTCTCGTCTTGTAATTTCAAAGCGGACGGCTAAATGTGGCAGGTTCGCCCCACCTGGGATTAGAGTGACAGCCGTAATCCAGAAGAAAGCGTTATTTCCGAATCAATTTGCAAGCTATTAAGACGGAGCGATGCAAATGGACGCCGTCGACATCGCCGGGCCCCGCCGTCGGCTTGGCCGCAGGGGTCCTGAAGGTGCACCCCTGACGATGGTTGCTATGGATACCATTAACCCGCACCCTCAGGGAGGAGCCGGCAGTGACGTAAGATGCGCTAATGCCGTGGTGCGCTATCACGGAAAAGTTTGTCAGACGAGTCCCTAAATGAATTTCCGAAGACATGACAAGGAGAAGATGCATCTTCGGACCGGTGCTGGTGTCTCAGGTCCCTGCAGGCCGACGGGCAAATCCGATTGGATATACTAGGGTGAGGATTCCCATTTATGCAAGAATTTCACGGTGCAGTATTTCTGTCAATAAAATTGCGAGTAAATAATACCACCTAAATGAATGAATGCAACAAGGGTTTCTTTGCTGGACGTGGAATGATTCTCCTTTGCGCAAATGAAATCGGGAATGGCGGATGGGCAGTGAAGGGTCATTAATATTCCGACGTGCTCTGGCTTGTCTGAATACCTTTCTCCGACTCTGTTATTCCCCTAACTGCACCCTGTCCGGGTGACCCCTGAAGGTCACATGATGAGGTCGGCCATGTCAAAAGCGATGTGGTAACAAACCAAAGCCCTTTGGTGGAGATTTGTGAGCACAAATTTCGATCATCCATCACAAATGACTGAAAACAGAATAATCAAATAATAATTGATGGCAATTTTGACCTAAATATATGAATTATTCCCAGTATTATTAAAACATCTTTAACAAAGTCAGACTGTGAAATGAGAGAACTCAAAAATATATAGCCCCTGCACTTATTTTACCTATAAGCTTAATATTTGCTAGTACTAGCTAATTTACCTTACGTTCATTTCAGATTATATGACCATATAGGAAATTTGAAAGGTAGGTATGAATTCTATATTTATATTTTGTAAATATACACTATATTAATCTTCATGCTAGCTATATAAGCTATATATTGCAATATCAGCAAGTGAGAAGATGTGCACGTTTTATTTCAATTTATATATCCATCCGTCTTCTGCGCATATTTTCCGGGTACAGAGAGTCTGGAGCCTCCCTCAGGAAGCGTAGGCCCCCAAGCGGGGGTCACCCTCGGACAGGCCCCGTGACCCTTTGCCAGGTAAGTGGAACAGAAGACGAGTGGAGGGAATGTTCTGTAATTCTTCTCCATGGCAAAGGAGAAAAGGTGACAGGAATGGCTACGGAGAGCCAGCCGGAGGCAAGCGTGTGCAGAGCAATGCGTAGGGAAAGCTTTATTTTTATGTATTGTCAGAAAAGCGCTGTGTCAGAGCCAGAGGACGGGTATAGGGGGGAGGCGCGTCCCTCGGAAAGCTGCCGTGCCTTTGACAGTGACAGAAATATTCCCAGGGAGCGCTTAGTCACCGGACGGGGGCCCGGATCGCCTGTGAGAATTCCGTCTTTTTTTTTAGACCTCTGTGCCTCTCCCTCGACGAGGCGTCCCGATCATAAATTATTATTAAGGAGCTTCCTGGGAGAGCCGGAACGGCACGGACACCGCTGGCTCAGATTTCACCGTTTGTGCAGAACGGCTTTGTGTATTTTTGGCGGTGTGGAGAAAATGGCTTCCCCTAGACTGAACAACAGCCACTCAACAAGTACCACGGCCTGCTTCCTCTATCCACTGCTGAGCTGCATGCCTGCCTGTCTGTTTTAATTAGCCTGGATCACGCTACAGTGGTGAATTTCCATAATTAATTAACCATTTAATGAACAAACCACGGGCCCTTCATGAATTCCCCCCCTCCTCCCCGTTTTCTCCCAGTTTCTCTGAAGTCATTACTGGCCATTAAAAGGTTATAATGAGCAAATATGACGGAGAGATGTGCACTGTAAACCGGGCGGCCTTGGACACACTCTGCGTGGAATCCGCACACCACTATCAAGCTTCAGGACTGCGAGCAGAAACCTTAAAGAAAGCAGGAAGGTGTAGGAAGCGAGGTGTGGGTTAAAGCACCTTGTGTTTCACTCTGTGTATGTACAGAGGTATTGTGCTGTAGTGTGAGGCAGAGCGCAGAGGTCTAGGTGTTAACGCCAAGCCTACATGCTAAGCTGTAAGAGTAACGTCGAGCCTCATTAATTTCTTGGTGTCCTTTCTACATTCCACATTACGAGGCGTTTGTTGGCCTCCTGTTTACAGCTCGCTCTGCAGAAGTGGGGGGGGGGGCTTGGGGGGATGTTGCCGTGACGACATGGCTCTGTCATGTTTGCCGAAGAGGTAGCTGGCTGCTGAATCGCTGACTGTGCCGCCTGACTGGATTATTTATTTGCGTTGTTTTCGTTTGTCGGATCGGACAGCGGTGTTCCTGCGGGAAGGTCAGACGGCAGTCCCGGAAAGGCCGGGTATCCTGACACACCCAGGCATGGGGGGGTGGGGGGTTGGCTCCCCAGCTGAATCGGCAAGTCAGGGAGGCTGGTACTCACAGATTCCATGACGCACGGAACTGAGATTCAGATCTACTGTAGGGTTAGCACCTCCATCCCTGTGCTCCCTGCCTTAGGCTCCCTGGCATCCCTCCCTCCATCCCTGTGCTCCCTGCCTTAGGCTCCCTGCCGTCCCTCCCTCCATCCCTGTGCTCCCTGTCGTCCCTCCCTCCATCCCTGTGCTCCCAGGACGTACCTCCCTCCATCCCTGCGCTCCCAGGACGTACCTCCCTCCATCCCTGTGCTCCCTGCCAGAGGCTACAGGATCCCCACAGCTTTCCTCATTATTTCTTTTTTTTTTGTAAGAAACAGGGAGGAAATAAACATGCAGTGTATCAGATCTGACTTCTCTCTCTCTGGTCGCATTCATTAGCCTTAAAACCAGCGTTTTGCTATTCACTGCTATTCACTGCTATTCACAAACAAAAGCTACAGAGGCTAATTCCTGGCTGCCTCCCAACCATGACACCCGGAATGATATCCTCAGGCTTACAGACGACAATGAAGCTCTATTATTCGGACATGAATTATTAATACCCAATAAAGGGTGCCTGATGCATGCACCACTGTTGTCTGATCTTTGGTGATGCATTTTGAGCATATGAAGCAGCAGCACGAGTGATTTATTGTTTACTGCGTCAATCGTAAGCACTGACTCTGCAAGGGGAAAAACACGATGGCAGCACTTTCGAGATTACTTATCTGCCCTGGCAAATTAGTGATAGGTGCATCGCTGATGATATCGCTACAGACATGGGACTGGTGACATCATTGTGGACACATTCTGGTAACATCATAAGACTGGTGACACTGTTGTGATTACATGACTGGTGTCATTGTTATGGACAAATAATTGATTACATCATTATGGATGCATAATTCGAGAAACACAATTGAGGTTATTAGTTTGGGGTGTAATAAGTTATTAGTTTGGGGTGTAATAAGTAATGAGTTATTAGTTTGGGGTGGCACGGTGGTTAATACTGTTGCCTCACACCTCCAGTCTCCAGCATGGCGCCATGTGTGTGGAGTTAGCATGCTCTCCTTCTATCATTGTGGGGTTTCCCTTGGGAATTCCCCTTTCCCCCTGCAGACTAAAAACATGCGAAGGTTAATTGGAATCACAGAATTGCCTGTTAGCGTGTGAGTCTGGGTTGGCATCCCACCCTGGGTTGTTCCCTGCCTTGTGATTGGCTGGTGCCCCACCCTGGGTTGTTCCCTGCCTTGTGATTGGCTGGTGCCCCACCCTGGGTTGTTCCCTGCCTTGTGATTAGCTGGTGCCCCACCCTGGGTTGTTCCCTGCCTTGTGATTGGCTGGTGCCCCATCCTGGGTTGTTCCCTGCTTTGTGATTGGCTGGTGCCCCACCCTGGGTTGCTCCCTGCCTTGTGCCTGTAGGCTGTAGACCCTCTGCAACCCTGAATAGGACAAGCGGTTACAGAAACTGGATGAAAGTTATTAATCTTCTTTTCATTGATTGCATACAGACACGTTTCCTTCGAATACCTCAGTTTGGCTACAAATACACTGGAAATACACTAAATCCTAGCTGGAACATGTGATCACATAGTCTAGACTAAGGTCAGCTGCGTGGCCATACTAGCCTGGAGCCACGAGTATAGGTTGACTCGCGCCAGCCTGCCCCTTGTCAGAGACGAGTCTGATATCAGAAGAAACATACTCAAAAGATTACACAAATAAAATCCAATAAGTGAATAATCACGTTTCTGCACATGACAATTTATATTTGTTTCTGTAATACGGGGTCTTAGTACGAACCACTGTTTGACCAATGACAGCTCGCGTTCTCGTCGCGTGAAAGCGCTTCTCGTGCTGCCCTTTCGCCGCTATAATTAACGCACGCGGCGATGGAGCAGGGTTACTTTTGCACGGTTTGCACGAGAACGTGCAAATTATGCAACACAAAACAGCTCAGTTGCCTTTGACTCTGTTCACCCTGCGGTCTCCTATAAATAAACGCCGCCGTGATCATCGTCAGCGGGCCGCTGACATAACTCTCCTTGCCGGGAGCCCGGAGCCGCTCGCTGTCCACATGTCAGGGTATGTGCCCTCCTTTTTATTACACCCATCCCTCAGCCCAATGTACGCATCATGCCGCCGTCATAGCTGCTTTCTCCGCCAGTCCTCCTGATTTATAAAGGCAGCCTGGCCCTTACCATGCCCTCTTTCTGTTAAGCAAACATTTAATGCATAATTAATGCGAACTTCCTCATGAAATCAATTCCTGGCGGCGTTCCGTGCAACGATGCTCTGTTGTTTTGGATTTATTGGCGAAATTACGCATTTTCTGTTAAAACTGATTATAGATTTGACCGATTTTTATGTTACATTTTATTACGTAGATACTACTCACATGAACAGCATATATTAAATTTCATTTCACATCACTTGCAAGCAACATTATTTTGGTGGGTTTTTAAAAACTTTTCTTTGATCCTTAATACAAAACAATGAATATGATTTTTCATCTTGAGATTATGAGATTAGAAATTTCCCAGTAATGGAAGTAAAAAAAATCATACGCAAAATGCAACCAATATAAGAAAGAACAAAAGAAGACTTTAAAAATTTTCTCCGATATGTCCGTCGCTGTTTCCACGAAGGGACCTCGCCTCTGTGCAGGATTAAATCCATCCAGGAGGTGTTTCATAGCTGCGATCTGCGCTGACGTCCGCATGGGAGTTCCGAGACGATTCGACAGGGACAACTTAGCTGCTAAGTCAATCCCATTCATTTTCGCCCTATAATGAGCGAAATGGCTTGTCATTAAAAGCTACCCGCGTGGCCTGACAGCCGTCTTTATGCTGAGAACTGTTTCTCAGGTCGCTTTGCCCAGTTATGTAACGGATTCCTGCCAGTAAGAACCAGACACGGACGGGAAGGTAATTCCAGCCTTATTTACGCCTTATATACACCTCTGCAGTTCTGACCCATTGAAGAGAGCCGTCTCACAGTGGGCGCTGCAGGAAATCTCCTCAGGCACCAGAAGATGACCAAGCTCTCTAATTATGCCTTTATATACTAATAATGTACAATATTTCCTGCTTGAGATGCATGGCCGACAAAGTCGCCACAATGGCACCACATTCACTTCTCTTGCTTTTGTTTCAGATGTTCTTCCCGTGACGTGTTACATTCCTGCCTGACAGGCTGCCGATGTAATTGAATTTTTATTCCTTAAGAACCGTTCTGTGGTCCAGTTTTGAAAAGGTGTTACGATATCGGTAATGCAAACGCAACAGCGCGCCAGCCTCATCCAAACACTCAATAAATTTGCTATTCCCCGACTCCACCTTGTAAAAACTGATTCTGGCACCATTGGTGCTTGGCAGGAAAAAAAATATGCTGGGAACCTCTATGGTCAATGGTATCAGTCATCGCTAAGAGAAGAACATAAATTCTCCTACATAGTTCTCAATGGCAAGATCTGGCAACCTCATAGCATCCTGATTAACCCACTCTTTATATTTCCCACTGAGGCAGTTATAAGTCGCCAAGCCAGATTTACGAATGGTGACGTATATGGAAATGTATTTTTGTACTTTTGATAATGAAATATTTGTTTATGAAAAGCAGTTTTGTTATGCTACAAATATGGAAAGTGTTGGAACAAAATCTCCAGGTGTATTATAATATCTAGTGTATGGAAGCCAATATATTTTTTCCCTTAATCATAGTTTGGTTATGTATCTTTTGATGAAGGGAGGAGAAGATTAATGATTAATGAAATGAATAATTAAAGTGATTAAAAATCTACATTAATCACAATACATTAATCAGCCCGTCGCCGCCCCCTGCCTGCAGGTACTTTTGAACGTTTGGCTCAGTGAGAGAATTTTCGCAGATAAGATAAAGTCACTTTCTGCAGTACTACCATAAAATTAAAGTGTGTCTTTCTGACGATAGGCGGCATTCACTCTTTGCAGTGTTTCTGTGGTATATAGCGTGTCCAGATGGTCGCAGCGTGTGTGTGTTTATGTGAGTGTGTCTGTGTGTGCGCTCGTGCGTGTGTGTGTGAGTGTGTGTGGTGATTCCATTTCGCTGTGGTTTGTCACGTAGATTTATTTGGATTTTGGATGGATTTTAATAGGATTTTGGTTGTGATGCAACATTTGTGGGCAGTATTAGCAACCGTGTTACCGCTTTAGTCTTCCTCATTCTGTATGTGTGTTTGTCTGTGTGTTTGTCTGTCTGTGTCTGTGTGTTTGTCTGTGTCTGTCTGTGTGTTTGTGTCTGTCTGTGTCTGTGTGTGTGTCTGTGTGTTTGTCTGTGTGTTTGTGTCTGTCTGTGTCTGTGTGTTTGTCTGTGTGTGTGTGTTTGTCTCTGTCTGTGTGTTTGTCTGTGTGTGTGTGTGTGTGTGTGTTTGTCTGTGTCGGAATACTGAAGCACAAATATATGGTAACCTTCTAGCCCTCTTACAAGTGATGCAGCGAAACTGCAAAAAGAAAAAAAAGTCTGACAGTTTCTTTCAAGACGTATTTATGTTCAGTCTTAAATCTACCTACTGAGTAGCTTGGGTGAGACTGTAAGAATTTATAAGCCTGTAACCTATATGTCACAAAAATTACCGCGGCCCTGTTGAAATTGTCCTCTCCTTGATAAATTCTCATTCACCCTCAGTTTGTACCCATTAAAGTTCTGATTAAAAAACGGGGATGTGGGGGGGGAGGCAGGATTAAGCCATTATTAAGCCCCTGTGATACATTAAGGAGAGCTACGGTTGGGCAGAACAAGCGACGGGGTTCTACTGGTTGACTCCTCACTCCAGTGACTGTGCACGTCTTCCACATTTGGAAGCATTTCGGTTTCATATCCGGCTAAAATGTAAACAATCTCTGATTCTTGCCTCGCTGGTCCAGGCTATGCTAAATACCGAAAATACAGAGTATTTTCATTCATTTCTTGTTTCGCCATCGACTTCTGCATGACTCCCATTATTCCTCGGCCTTTATCTCGAAACCATCCCTTAATAAAAGAAATTATCCGGACATGGCCGAGAGTGTTTTCCTCACTTATCTTGGGCTCTCTGTTAATTAACAGCGAATACGGTAATTATAAGGGACTGTTCTGAGAAGCAAGATGCAGTGCGACCCCCCCATTAAAAGTTTTAAGGTCTGTAATGGAAGATGGCAAGTCGAGGAGAGCTTCGGATCGAGAGACTGCGGGCAGGATAACGGTGCGCTGTCAGATAATTTGATCACTGGAGGAGAGATGGAGCCCTAATCTATCTGACTCCCCTGAATAACACAATGACACAATTATTCTATCAGTTGCCCTTGACTCCTCTGTTCGGCTTCTTGATACTGGACCTGCAAAGATGGTGCAGGATGGACGTGGATGACCGTGTGTGAGGTCTTATTCCCATGGCGACGAGAGCTGGGTTAAGGGAGCGTCATCAAATTAATGACTAATTGAAAAAAATGGTTCGATGAAGACAGAGGGAGCGAGGCTTCGAAAGAGGACACTGTCGTTCCCGGGGCCGGATTATTTTTTGCAGTCATGATACATTGTTCCCATGACCCCATTTTCCCAGTGAGCCTTCAATGAGTTTGCAAATGAATGCAGAGATTCTGGGAGGTGTGTGTGGTGCACGTTCCCCAGCCCTGGATGTTTATGCAAATCAGGTCATTATTTTAGAGGGGTCTTCTGCAGATTCTCCAGGTCAAACAGCGCCCCGGTATCTGAACGCCGCGCTGCTGCGCTGCTAGCTGTACGTGCTGCTATTTGTCCAATATCAGAAATCAAGTATTATTCGTTATTGTATTATTCATTAGTATGAGTTAGTGGCTGACCTTCCTGGAAAGTGTGTGAGAGAGAGAGAGAGAAAGCGTGACTTGAAGATGGCCGACTTGACGAACGAGCATGTGGATGAATCTGAAGCGTGACGGCGTCTCACGTCACGAAGGCATGCGGGAGAGTCGGAGCCGCAGAGCTGTACGCCTGCAATGCAGTCGGGCAGTCGGACAGCCGGGGGGGGCGGGGGGTTGTGGGGGTGACAGAGAGGTGAGCTGGCCAGCCAGGAAGCTAGGGAGGGAATGTAGGGGGCGCCACGCTGCTTCTGCCTCCTGCGGCTAATGCGTGTCCACTATAGTGCCCAGGCCTGGGGGAGGAAGGGGCCGAATGTGCGGCGATGCACATGTGCATGTTATGCATGCGGTTGCAGGGCGGCTTGGATCCAGAAGGTAACAGCGGCTATTGTCACGTGTGGATTGCAGCAGGAACGCATGGCATGCAAATGATATGCAAACAATATGCAAATGCCAGTGCAGAAGAAATCGATCGCTCTTGTTCCATGCGGCGTGTTAATTGCAAGGTTCGCGGAGTGTCCCGTGCCATCGAGGGGAGTCCCTGCGTCAGGACAGTTGCGGCATGCGTCCCAGAGGCAGGGGGCGCCAACACGGGCCTATTCAGTTTGGAGACACTGGCCGAAGAAGCCATAGGAGTGCAGATAGACGGACGGATGCATGGATGGATGGATGGATGGATGGATGATGGAAAGATGGATGGTTGATGGATAGATGGACAGATGGATGGATCATAGACAGATGGATGGATGGACAGATGAATGATGGATGGATCCTTTATTAATCCTGAGGGAACTGCAAGTTTACAGTACACACATTTATACAGTAAAAACACATTCAGACATTAATAGATAGTAACAATAAATAATAAATGACAATAAACAATAACAGTGCAAAAGAGAAAGTATTGCACGTATATCCTTAGTAACAGATTAATTCTGCCTAAGGCTCGGTGAGGATGTGTGAGCACATCATTGCCTGGGTTAAATTTCATTTTTAAAAAGTCGCCTTTTTTTTAAAAAACACCCCCATCAGCCACCTCCGTTCCTATGTAATTGCCAGTGCTCTGACCTGCAGAGGGAACTTCGCAAATGAGAATGAGCGGAAGCTGTAATGAGATTGATTGGAGCTGGCAACAGCGGCGTGAGCTATGATCGCACAATTATTTAAAGGCGCCTGAGAGACGGCCGGCAAGTGCTGAGCCAAACTCAGAGAGGGCGGGACCCCCCCCCTAACGGCGGCGCAGACCCCCCCCCACCAAACCAACAGGCAATGTTTGGCATTTCAATAAACACAGACAGCCTGTGATGGATGGGCGCCCCTTCCTGGGATATTCCCGGCCCGGTGCCGGCGCCCCTTCCTGGGATATTCCCGGCCCGGTGCCGGCGCCCCTTCCTGGGATATTCCCGGCCCGGTGCCGGCGCCC
>JAODUD010000048.1:1612518-1623595 GCA_026784285.1 Stomatorhinus walkeri | reverse complement strand
GGGTGGGGGTGGATATTTAAGATGTGCTGGGAGGAGGCAGCGGCTCCCGTCTGCTCACGGCGATCTTCGCCCTACCGGGATGCATCTGGATACGAGTTGGTCCAGAGAGGCAGCCTAACCAACCGAGGGGGGGGGGGCTCTGCACAGGCCGGGGGCGTGAAAGAGTGAGGAGAAGCGATTCTGAGACTGGGAAAGGAGCGAAACCTTAGTGTGAAGTGTACTGGGAGTGAGAAGTGATCAATTAGCAGTCAATAAAGAATATCTGTCTCTGACACTCCTGTACCCTCCTGCAGGGCCACATTTAACTCAACACTTCAGTGCTGTGGTCACATGTAATCCAACATTATGATGTTAAGGTCACATTTAACCCAACACTATAATGCTGAAGTCACATTTAACTCAACACTTTGGTGCTGAGGTCACAAACCTGACATTATGATGTCAAGGTCACGCTAGACCCGATATTATGATGTTGGGGTCACATTTAACTCGACATTGTGATGCTGAGGTCATGCTAAACCCAACATTATGATGTTGGGGTCACGCTAAACCGACATTACGATGTTGGGGTCACATTTAACTCGACATTGTGATGCTGAGGTCATGCTAAACCCAACATTATGATGTTGGGGTCACGCTAAACCGACATTATGATGTTTGGGTCACATTTAACTCAACATTGTGATGCTGAGGTCATACTAAACCCAACATTATGATGTTGGGGTCACGCTAAACCGACATTACGATGTTGGGGTCACATTTAACTCGCATTGTGATGCTGAGGTCATACTAAACCCGACATTATGATGTTGGGGTCACACTATACCCGGCATTATGATGTTAGGGTCACACTTAACTCGAGATTGTGATAGTACAGTAGTGGGCAGTAGTGAACCCATAGGACATTGTGATGCTGAGGTCACACATCACTTTTCACTAAGCAGTGCACTGATCACCACAGTAGTGAGCCCATAGGACATTGTGATGCTGAGGTCACACATCACTTTTCACTAAGCAGTGCACTGATCAGCACAGTAGTGAGCCCATAGGACATTGGTTGTTTATGTTGATTGTACTTGAGGAGATTTATTTTGTTGCTTTGCTAATTGTTGTTTCATGTTTGTCTCGGTGTGTCTGTCCCCTATAGTGGGCTGGCGCCCTGTCCTGGGTGACCCCCCCACCCCCCCTCTCCTGGGGCATGCTTCGGGTCCCCAGTCTGGTGTAACAATTATGGAAAATGGATATAACATTTGTCACAATGTTACACACCTGGTCTGCTTTCTAGCAGTATATTATTAATCTTGTAGTATAATATGTCCTTTCTGGGGGGGGGGGGGATCATTGCAGTAAATAATAGCAGTAAATAATAGCAGAGTTGCAGGTAAACTCTGCATGATAGATGATATGCACAAGTGCAGACAGAGCTGCGGACCCAGTGAAGACATGTTGTTAGCTTGAAGAGGACAGTGTCTGCCCTGTGCACATTCATATTCCTGGTGCAGATAAGAAATTTGTCATGGAGACTGCAAGGGTTCGAAGGCGCTTAGTGTCCCGCCGTGCTTCCGGCTCGAATAATCCCTGTCCCTGTGGACCATAGGCCGGTGATGCTGAACTGGGCCCGAGACTGACTCCTTGCTTTAAGTGAATCGAGTTCTCCATGAACTGTTACAGCGAGATCATACCTGCATATGGATTATCATTTTGGTATCACTTTACAATAAGACTCCCTTTTGCCATTTATAAATTGGAATAACTCATTAATTTAAAAATTAAGCCTGGCTTATGATTGTCTATTAATTATTTACATTGCTACAACCTAATTAATAACCTGAATATAAACCATTAATCAACCCTTTATAAGGGTAGTTTTATTGTAAATACTCGATTGTGACTTACGTAAGGGTTTGCGGAACAGATTATTACGTCAGTTGAGATCTACCTGTATTAAGAAACCATTCTTACGTTGCTGGAGGTGATATTCTGCTGCTGATGGCTTTCTGTAGCTGCACTCGAGTTGTCCAATGACAGAGCCTGGCCATAGTTGGGGGCAGGGCATACGCTACTGGGAACAAAAGGACTATCATGCCAGGCCTCAGCTACGACTACATTGCTGGGCTTCAGCTACAACTACCCTGCTGGACCTGAGCTAAGACTACCCTGCTGGGTCTCAGCTACGTCTCTCCTGTCGGGCCTCAGCTACGACTCTCCTGTCGGGCCTCAGCTATGACTCTCCTGTCGGGCCTGAGCTACAACTGCATTGCTGGGCTTCAGCTATGACTACCCTGCTGGACCTGAGCTAAGACTACCCTGCTGGGTCTCAGCTACGTCTGTCCTGTCGGGCCTCAGCTACGACTCTCCTGTCGGGTCTCAGCTACGACTACATTGCTGAGCTTCAGCTACGACTACCCTGCTGGACCTGAGCTAAGACTACCCTGCTGGGTCTCAGCTACGTCTCTCCTGTCGGGCCTCAGCTACGACTACATTGCTGAGCTTCAGCTACGACTACCTTGCTGGACCTGAGCTAAGACTACCCTGCTGCGCCTCGGCTAAGACTAACCTGCTGGGTCTCAGCTACGACTCTCCCGTCGGGCCTCAGCTACGACTCTCCTACCGGGCCTCAGCTATGACTACTCTGCTGGGCCTCAGCTACGACTCTCCTACCGGGCCTCAGCTATGACTACTCTGCTGGGCCTCAGCTACTTCTACATATCATAACATCAACACAGAGCTTATCTGTGGTTTGTCCACCTTCACCCTTAATCCAGAAGCAGTTCACTTGATATTAACCAAAGTAAAACTTGTCAGACTACATTTTTAGTCAGTTGAAGCAATTCAGAAGCATGACCTCCGCTTTCACTTTTGCTTGCAGTTTTTAAATTTTTTTAAAGTCACATCTCTTTCCATTTGATTATCAGTCGTATAAAAAGACATGAGTAAAGAGGTTCTGACAGCAAAAACAACCTGAATGCCAAGTTAATTACTGAGCACTGGGCACATGTGTCATTACATCTTACCTTTTAATTAGCTCAAATGAATAAGGCATTTTTAAATGAGCGTCTAGACTCTTCCCCAGCAATGAAGTGCATCTTGTTTAAGGTAAATTTATGAACTTTCCACATAGGTTCCGTGAAGCTCTAAACGTAGAGGCAGTTTCACCCTTATGTCCGTCGCACTGCCGTTCATAAAAGCACATTTCCTGAAGATGCTCAGTAGGTGTTGTGTCGATCCCAAGTCGTGTTCGGTTACAGGCAGGGAAATTCTCCGGTGTCTCGCTCTTCAGCTAAGCTGTTGAAGCCAGATCACAGGAAATATGGCACTTTTCACTGGCACTTGAATAACAAATATTACCATTTAAAAATTCCAATCTGAATCAAGTGTGCTTTCATCAAGGTCAGTCTGATATACTGAAGGACAAACAGGCAAGCTGGTTATAAAGGTGTTTCCTGTCTGGACAGGATGGTACATACATGTCTTTCACATGACCCAGTTCTTTTCATGCCAACTTGTTTACTCTGGGGCGAGACAGCTGATCATATCTGGCATGAATATATACCATCTCTAGTGAGTTTCCAAACTAATTTCTAGTTTCCTCAGATGTGTCTGAATACTGAGGAAAAAAAAATCGATAGTGGGTCAGTGGCTGACCGTCGAGGTTTGGAGTTTGATAAAATGGACGTGAGATCATAGGTTTAAATCCAAGATCAGAGATAATTTTGTTTCATTGACTTGTTTCATTAATTCTGTCGAGAAGTTTATTTGAACTGGGTCAGCGATCGGAACAAAGTGTCAAACTGTGAGGGATAGTATAGATACCATTTGTGCCCAAAAATGATTATTTACCAACCTACCAAATTCACTGAGATATGTTGATCTAGGTGTCGCCTGAGCACTTCAAAACATGGATGTGAAAAAAGTTAACGTGGTTCACTGGATGTACACAATGAAATGAGATCAATCCTGGCAGGAAATAATGTCACTATAAAACCCTTTATTCTGCACAGACCTTTGAACTGCTTCTGTTTTGAGACTAAAAAGGAGAAACCGTGACTGAGGACCACAGTGGGCTTTAGATAAACTTGGTGAGGGCTGACATTTACCTGCAGCTGTAAAAATACCTCAGAGGTCAGAGTGCCTTTGGAATGACACAATGACATAGAACACACTCACCGCTGGGTCTGTGTGCTTGCTTCACTTCACTATAATGGTTGTACAGAAACGCAATGAGAAATCAAGAACTGATATTAGGGTCACAAATAGAGATGGTAGTGCAGTTGTGTACCTGGACATGGTCATGGGGGGGGGCAACAGGGGGCTCTATTCTGAGGGACACCCTGGATGGGATGTCAGTCCATCACAGAACGCATACACACAATTGTTCATTATGAGCAAATCAGAAATGCTAATTTGCCAACCTGCAGACTCCAGACCCATAGAGTGGAGGCAGGATTCGAACCCCAAACCTTGGAAGCAACAGCACTAGCCACAGAGACACCAAGCCACTCCAAAACGTCGTTGTCAAACATCAGAGGTGGACATTTCTGTTCCAGAAAGTAAAAATCCAGACCAAGATTTTGTTTCAACCAACCAGTTGAGTACAATGTGACTGGTTGGTTGCAATAAAATCCTGGTTTAGATTTTTACTTTCTGGACCTGAAATGTTCACCTCTGTCAGACATTAATAACCCAAGACTTGCGTGGCATAAAGACAGTCCAACAAGCACAGCACCCTGAGGGTTCGTACCCGAGAGTCAAAGCTGTTAGCAGCACTTGTCTCTGACTAAATTATCCATTAGTTTGGGGGGGGGTGGCTCCCTTTCCGGCAGACTCTGCAGCTTCGGATCTGGCAGCGTTCCGGGCTTTTCTGTGATGGCTCGCAATTGATAAGCCAAACACCGAGCGAGCCCCGAGACCATGTCACGCCGCCAGCTTATTATTCTCCTCCATTCATGGCGCGGTCCAGAGCCGATGGGCTCCGGGCCTTTGGGTCCGATGGGCTCCGGGCCTTTGGGTCCGATGGGCTCCGGGCCTTTGGGTCCGATGGGCTCCGGTCTGCCGCCGGCTTCTTTGTCCGCGTTCCTCATACAGCCTGCAGTGGACTACCACAAGCAGCACAGTCTCACTGTTTGGATGCCCCCCCCCCCATCTATCCAGTGGTGCTCATTCTTCTTTCTCTGCCATAGACGGTGATTCTTCGCCTGCTGAGCCTGACGGACAGTCAGAGGCCAACCATAACGTTTCACTGTGTCTTTCTGGCCCGATTGCCCTCCCTAATTATCTACCCGCTAACGCATCGTGCGACCCTTATTTAATTACCTTATTTTCTGTTCCTTTACCATTTATGCTTGGCTCGAATCCTTTCACGCCGTGTGGTGATTTTACTGTTTCCCAGACTTCCTGCGTGCCTTGATTGGCTCTGCTTTCTTCTGTTTTCTTCCCTGTTCTCTGTTCTGCCCAAAAACGCATTTTTACATGACGGCAAACTGAAAGGATTATTCTGTTCCGTCTCCCCGTTTTGCGCGCGCCGCTTCCCGCTGATTCTGAAATGTGAAACTCGAAGCTAATGAAGCTTTTACGAGCCGCCCTTGGGTGCTTTTATGCATGTGCTACCCGAAGACATCTGAATTCTGGAAAGCAGCTAGATTTAACCTTTTTTTAAAGTCATGTGATTCAAACTCCCCTCTTGTGTATTTCTGATTTTAAACTCTTTCATGCTTGTGTTGTTTCACGGTACAAGAGACGTATATTATCCGTCAGCCTCACAGTAGCAATGGAGATGACTGTAATGTGCTCAGAGCTGTTTCATTCTCTCTTTCCTCTTGTAAGTGGCTCCTTAATGTTTTGTATTAAATATATATGGAGCTGTCAGCAGCTCAGATTCATGGGCAGCCAAGGAAGTGTGCATCCTCACATCAGACGCTCCAAGCAGGCTAGCGTGTAGTCTCCGTAGAGCTCCTGCACGGAAGGCAGGTCCAGCTCGCTTCCCCATCGGCCCACGTCATTGTGCCGTCTAGATTAAGTCATCCAATCAATGATCGGACACAGAAACCCTACAGACCGTGTATTTGACCATGGTTGCCTTACCATGATTTATATGGAGCTTGAATGTGCTTCCCAGCAGAAACAATTCATGTTTGTGCATATAATTATACGTATTTAGTGTCACGATCGCGGTGAACGGGCAGGCAGCAAGCGGGGAAGGACGAGGCAGAAAGTCCAAAGGTGAACGGGTTTATTAGCGTGAACAAGGCAGACAGCGACGCACATGAATGATGGATCTGGGGAGACTAACTCCGACGCGGACTAAATACGCAGGACAAGCAGGAAGTAACAGGCAACAGGTGATTAGAATTGGGAATTAACACTAGGTAACGAGGGGGGCGTGGCCCACAGGAGAATGGGACGAGTAGGTCATGACATTTAAGATGTATATATTTAATAATAATAAATACTTTATCGATCCCCATGGGTAAATTGTCTTTATGGCTCCCCCCCCCCCAACTTGCTCTCTGCACAGCGGGGGCCTTGAACCGCAAGTATTTAATCATTAAAGAAAAGTTTAGAAGCAAGATTAAAATCCGAAGAGCAAGATTGAGGAATCCAAACCACAAGATCTTGTTTATTTTCAAAGCAACTTGCCTCTAAATTGTAAATCCTATCTGCGTTATAAAAAATGTTTACTAATAATAGTAAACGTGAGATCCGGTCACATGGTGCATTTTCACCAAACAGCCAGTTGAGGACAATAAACTCGAGGAGGAGGATGAAGAGTGAGCTGTGGCTCCGGAATGTTCCACAGTGATGAAGACAAATCTGTAAGACGTTACAACTAACAGCTAAAAAGTCAGCATGCTAAAATACTCACAAAATGTTGTTTTTGATGTGATTTTTTTCCCGTTTTGACATTAAAGTAATTGATTTCGTACTGTGAATGTGTAAGCACACTCTGCAAACACAACAGACATGAAAATTTTAAAATAAAAGTATAAAAAAACACCAAGGTTCTTTACTAAGCTGTCTACCTAAGGTTGACGTCTTTCCTACAATGGAAAGCAGCCGCTGTGAACAAGCCTCGTGTGATGTTTTTTTTAGCTGGCTGGTTATGAATGTGGCTTTGAGTGCCCATTCTCCGTTATGTATCAGTCATTATTACTGTGGTTCGTCAGCATCTGCTGCAGGCGGGGCAAGCAAATGCATCCCACACGTCACGGTGATGGCGACGGGATGAGTGAGGCTGGCGGCGTCGCAGCCCTTCAACGGCGGTTTATTGTTTTATTTACGCTGATTATTCAGTCAGCGTCGGCTAATTAAGAGGGTCCCACCCAGACCACGTCTTGTCAGTTCCACTCGCGCGTCTGCATTAACCCCACAATTTGCAATTGTGAGCAATTGCTTAAATAGCTATTAATCACAATTGGCAACACAATAATTAAGAAAAATAACCTCTCCTTTTTAGATGGTTTGCCATAGATAAACAGGAACGGTGACTGATTTGTTATGATTGAATGAGGGGAATTTTAGGAGAGTGCGCTTGTGTGTAATAACCTACTTTTAAATTAATTACCAAAAGGCTCGTAGAGTTTAATTAAAGAAAGCTTGAGGTATGCTAATTCGGACGGGCGGGGATTAATAAATAAATGACTGTATGCTTTGCACTTGCTTACCATGAAATCCGGGCCTTTTCACTCAGAGTTTAGCTCCCGGCCCGTCTGGGCCCTCGTCGCAGGTCCGTCTTCCCAGCTCGTGTGTCATGTGGAGGTGTTTACGTTGCTGTTTGGACCTGTTGGCTCTGACCCGATGCTGCTGGCAGGTTCAGGGAGGACTCTGTCCGTGTTGCAGGTCCGTTGTAAACAGATCCCCGGAACGGGGCCTGTCTGGTCTTTCGGCAGGCTGTCCGCACTCCTCCTCTACCTGCTCCTGCCACCGTTTATCGTTTTTCTTTTTGTTTCTCCTCCTCAGTTTTACCAGGCATTGTATTATACCATCTATCTGTTATTTTTTTACTTTTATTCCTTACTTCGGACGATCTCAGCATTTTGTTCTGCAATTTGCGGACCTCTAATCGCATTTCTTTAACATAGCGGACAGGACTAACCTTCAGTGCTAATCTGCAGTGGCAACGGGAGCGTGGGGGCACAGCAATTTGGTACATAGCATTGCCATTATCATTTTATTGCTGTGTTATCTTTTTAATGAGGAGCATTACGGAGAGAAGCAAGGGGGAGGCAACGTCTTGGGCATTCGCGTTGTTCCTCAGGATCCATACTAATTAGCTCATGCTACTTTGCTGACTGGTTTCTAACCAGCAGGACCAGCCCGATACCATGGCCACTTTCCCACTTCAGGAACCATTTTCAGGAACCGGAACTTTTTTTCAACTTCTGTTGGGTTCCCATCGTAGGAACCTTTTTCAGGAACATCTGTCCCACTTGATCAAGAACTACTGGGAGGGGCTCATAAGGATAAGTTTTGCTTACTGGTTAACCACAATTACCGGTACTGACTTGGGAGTGAGGGGAAGAGAGAGAAGAGAGAAGTATGGGAGCAAGAGTTGAGTATGGAATGGATGGAATTATTTCTGTTACGTTCACAGTTACGTTAAATTCATGCTGTTTTTGCTTGCATCTCTAAATTTCTACATCGAAAAATTTGATCAATGACCGATATACTTCCATCTAATATCACCGGTGTGGCGGTGTGAAATGTATTGTTGCGTATTAGTGGAATAACTTTAGTCATTGTTTTTTATTCTAGGAAAACTGAAAATTGACCTTCTGGCCGATTATACACATCTCGTGAGCCATATAAATGAATTGCTGTGTTCCGTTTTGAACCAATATATTCTTTATTATACCAATATAATATATTGAACCAATATATTATATATTATAATCTTCAGACCAGTTTAATCATCGCCCAATAACAAACCAAATAACTATCAAAATTACTTTTTCATACTCCATTGTTTTGGGACGGCGGTGTAGTTTTGTGTGAAATTACTTGTGAAGTTTGACCCACCAGCCTTTTGCGATTCGAGTGCTTATTAAGCATAAAGGTATCAGTTCCTGTTGTGCGGAGGGACAGTGACACATGATACGGGCCAGGAACTCGGAACCAGGAATTAGGTTCCTAAACTTTGGCGAGAAAGTGCCAGTTTTGGCACCTGAGGCAAGTCTCACCGCCAGCGGGGTGAAATCAGCTTGCTAAGATGGCACCCCTTCAGTAGGGGGCGCCCTAGGCATCCGCCTATGTCGCCTAATGCAGTATTTCTCGACGCAGTCCCCAGGGAACCGGGCAGTCCACATTTTTGCTCCCTGCCAGCTCTGCCAATCACTAGTCCAGTGGCTTGATGTTTTCGCTGTCTCTCTTTCTTTTAAGAAGCCGCCGTGTGCTAAATGCACCCGATGTTGTAGGAATGGCGGAGGCTGATTTATAAAGGCCGTCGAACAGATGGAGAGCGTATGATGAGTGACACTATTGCCAAAGACTCTGGCAAGTCTAGGAGACCGAGAGGGGGCAGACATGCAGCATGTACTGAATGGATTGCAGTTCTCCATGGTAGCTGGACAGTAATATTCTCATTTAAAATCATTATTAAAGATAGATCTGTGACCCATAGCCGTTTTTAATCTCTAAGAAATCATTGTCCAGCACTGTTCCGCACGGGGCATGACTGTGATGTAGCTGTCTGTTAAAATTAGCGCTGTCTGCTTGAGTTAGAAACGGAGCTGATTCTTTTTTCAGTCTTTTATGAACATGTCAGACGTCTGCATCAGACTTCAGTCACCGTCAGGTTATGCAGACCACCTTGTAAACAGCATCAGTCATGGAGCCACAGCATTGTCTCTTTCAATCTGAAAGTGCATTCATATCACCGTCTGACTGCCGACGCACGAAGTGCCACCATGTAAATGTTGCTTAATTTTTTATTTATCGCGTTCAGGTTAATATGATTACATTTTTTTCCATGTATTGTCATTTTTTATCACATAAGCAGTGCTGGCTGCTGTTTAACTGTTGGATTTATGTGTTTATTAAGGCGTCTCCAGGCAAATGGTGGGTCCCTGCCCATTTGCTTTCAAAATTCTTCATTTCTTTTCAAATTCCCCATTGAATTAATATGAGCTGCTTATGCAGACAGAGTGCAGTTTGAAACTAAACTATTAAAGGACGCAACATATTACATAACCATCTGTGGCTCAGGTTAAAGAGCCTCTCTCTGCTTTCACAAGGGTCGATGGTCTAAATGAATGTGAAGAGGTGAAAATGGCCAGCAGCTGACTTGCCGGAAGGTGCTCCACTGGCATCATTCTTCATTTATAACTTCCTATCTAATGATTCTGACGATAGGAATGGGACATCTGTCCAGCACTGAAATGAACCAGTGCTGACTTTCAGTTTCAAGACTGCAGCATGTAAGAGGCAAGTGAGCATTGCAGTCAGTATTTCATGGGGAATTATTGCCCATAATAGCATTTCTCTTTTGTACTTTTTTGTACTGTTGCATTGCATGAAGAAATGTAGGACTCACAAGGTAACTGCACTGCTTTTATGGGATGTCATTGGAGAGAAAAGCTGAGGCACTTGGCAGCTCATGAATACCTCTGAAGATCATGCAGAAATGATTCTCTTTTCCAGGTTGACATGTTCAGCATTTAGAAACTGTGCTACAGTATGATGATTTTTCAAAATGGAAAAAAATATATATTGCTAGACCAAGGTCCCTCGACGTTTTCTGTTACCCATGAGCCCTATAAAAAGCAGAGGAGTGAGCTAGCTGATGGGAAAGCACTCGCCAGGAATTGTGGGAAATGACAAACTATGGCTTGTGGTCTCCGTACTTGCAATGGAGCTCTGAGATGTTAGGTTTTATCGCTGTAACTACACTGGTTGTTGAATTACTCCCACAGTATCACATACTCCTCCATAGATCTTGGACCCTGCTTATCTGTTTAGAGGCCCCACGATAAGAAGTGCTTTTGGGGAATCATACAGTGCGAGATGCACAGCCAGCACACGTACAACGTGTGGGGAGCCCTGCAGAAAATGATCTGGAGGAGAGATTCAAGCATGAAACTTC
>JAODUD010000048.1:1499260-1511460 GCA_026784285.1 Stomatorhinus walkeri | reverse complement strand
CGAAACCCAGGGCAGGGTTTGATAGCCCAGCTACATGTGTATATAGCGCTTGGTCTGAAACCCATCCGAAACCCAGGACAGGGTTAGATAGCCCAGCTACATGTGTATATAGCGCTTGGTCTGAAACCCATCCGAAACCCAGGGCAGGGTTTGATAGCCCAGCTACATGTGTATATAGCGCTTGGTCTGAAACCCATCCGAAACCCAGGGCAGAGCCCAAATGCCAAGGCAAACTAGCCATGTGACTAAAACCAAGATGGAGCAAAGTACCACCCCCACCCCCCCCCTCCCCAGTATCAGCCTAGATCAATTTATAGATTGATTACCTGCAGGTTTGATTGGTTGTTGAACAGATCTATTGGGAGGTGGACTGGCCAACTGTGTTGGTAATCCATGAAATAGAAGCCAGACTACACCTGAAATCCAGTATGAGTGGTGGATTGTTCTGGTCTGCAGAGAGCAGAGACACAGCAGTGCTAGCATCCCTCCGTTCTACCGCGATCCCTCCGTTCTGCCGCGATCCCTCCGTTCTGCCGCGGAGAGCTGTGTTTTTTCATTTCCTTCGCCTTAAGTCTCTTCGGTTCCAGCTCATTCAGCATCTGTTTTTACAGTTTGGATTTCATTTAAATTAAATTGTGCTGGGGGGTTGGGGTGGTTTGAGAAGGGGGGAGGCTGGAGCATTCTCTTGAAAGTGTTTTCTTCGAAGCTTAATTCACAGCTGTTTATCAAGCTAAAAGATGGACCTCATGGTGCATGATTAGCCTGAGGGCCGACATGGGGAATATCAATATTCAGGCCCTCACTGCGCACTGCGATTCCTTGCCACTCCTCGTAATGCCAGACTTATTCTCAGGGCTCGTTTAATGGGTCTGAAGACACATTTATTTATTATTTTTTTCCTGTCTTGAGTAAGTGGAATGAAAATGGTAACTGACTCAATTTAGTGGATGCTGGTAAGTCCCATAACTGCTATTTCAGTGCTTGTCCTCTAGGGGGCTGCGCAGTTAAAGAGCCGGATGTGTAACCAGAAGGTTGTGTGCTCAAGTCTTTACGTTGGTGTGACAATAAATGCGTAAACCCGTACAGTGGTGTATTACTGATATAATACATTCTATTGCAATAATCAAAAGTCATCTGCACAGAGGCTTGAAGGACCACCCACTGTGTGCATGTATATTTCATCATTACATCACCATAGATTAAATCAGCACAATGTGACCTGTTTAGAAAAGTACCTCTTTTAATTGCCGTAATTTACAATAATTATTTCACAGTGAGAAGCTTCAGTGAAAGAGAATCTGATGTCAGCTTCACACAAAGGCTTTTCACGTTTTTGTCTTGGGTTTTCTTCTCTGACTGAAGCCACAGACACATTCTTGTGAAATTTGGGACTGATACTTGGGGGGAGGCTTTTATCTTCTACCGAAAAAAAAAAAAAAGTTATTCATTTTCACCTGTCCAGTTTCTGATTTCTGTGCTCTGCTGTGTGTAATCAGTTACAGGTCTTGGGTATGACAAATACAGGTTTACCAGGCCATAGATACAGAGTCCTGCATGTAGTAAAAAGACGGAGAATTTCATTATAAAACCCCTGAATTGAAAATACACGGTGGTGGGGGGGGGGCTTCAGGGGCAGAAGGTGTGAATTGTTCTCTTAAATTAAATAGATTTGTGAGGCTGTGTGCTTTAATATTAACAAGCTACCGTCAGAAATATCGGTATAGGAAGCTCAGTAACAGGCATCTGTGATATTTACAAAATAAAAAAAACAGAAATTAAAATCCTACAAACATAATCTATCTGGTAAGGAAATAGATTTAGCGGTTTTACGGTGCACAGCAAGAGAAGCGGTTTATATTTTTCTTTGTCTGTGTGTGAAGTGGCTGGATTTTACAGTGGCACGTCATGCATTAGCAGATGTTATTACTGTGAAAAACAGTGAGGCTTCCGTCAGATGTTTCCCACAGGTTTCCGCCAAAACTGGCCCTCAGAAAGCAAATGCAGACTAGAGACTCCTTATATAAATGTATGGAAACACCATATTGCTTTAGCTGTAACAAGGCAGCCCATCAGTAGCCAGAGGAAGGTGACAGTATGTCTGGTCTACAGAGTCCCTCACAACTTCCAAGAAACATTTAGAGACCCAGTTTATGCAGGAGCACATCAACCAACCTCATCCTGACACTAATCCTCACCGACTCCCTTCGTTTTGGTTTCACTCGGCTTTTACGGGCTCTATTCTTGCATTAGTTCTTTCCAGATCCTTCTTGGTGGTATTCATCTCGGTACTATAGCTGTTGTGAGCCTAAGTTGGGTCCTTAACGGCTGGCTTGTCATCTCACTTCTGCATCACATCGCTCTGGACAAAGGTCTCCAATAATTGCGAAAGTAAAATGACCCTCAGAACCATTTTGACTTTTCGGTGACCCAAAGTAGTTTTACTCACAGGGTAGAAACGTCGGTGATTGCGCTGAAATTTTACCGTAAATATTTGCCTGACCTTGCGAGGAGTTCTTCCATCGTTGTCCCCTGTCAGACAGCACTTGATTTTAGAAGTCATTCCATTCAATGGCTTCAAAGGTTAACCAGAAATTTTAACAGCAATGGAGAGTCGTGCGGCTTGCAGGCTGCCTGCGTTCAAAACAGTAGCATACTTTGCCGCAAGTTGAGAAAGTTGGCCATTCTGCCGGACAACTGCTGCTCTAAGGTCAAAAACTACTCACTCGTGTTGAATAAGCACACGACAGAGAGTTGCCGTGGCGACCTCTTCGAGCTGCCTTTGTGTTTGACATCATCAGCTAAGGGACCGTAAGAAGCCTGTTTACAAGAGATTTCTCTGAATCTTTTGTTCTGTGCCTGATGATGATTTCCATGAGCCAACAGTCCTTGCATGTCTAATTGTGAGCAACAATAATGGGGCTTTATTGGGTATTTCAGCCACCGTCGACCCACTAGAGCTCTCCTATCAGTTTTGAATTCTCTGTTATAAAACTGTTCTCTTTTTTGTGATGTAAATTCTCTCGATTGACTTTTTTTTGAGACTAGTAAGATGTGAATGCACGGTATGGGACCTCACTGCCTTTCAGTTAATTATCTGCAAATGAACGCTGAGTCTTCTTCTGGGTGAAATGGTGAGCCTTTGACCGAAATCTGTTAAATAATTGCCTGGAATTGGGTTTGGTCAAGGCTGCAGACAACTGATATCCGCATGTCTTATTAATTCCAGTTAATTTGTTTATATGTCATTTTTAACAGTTTTTTTTTTTTTTTTTGAATGCCAGTCCATTTCGGTCTGTTGGTTCCAAGTCTTTTTTTCTCTTTAACATGGCTTGAGATGGGACTGTGGGTACTCTGGAGTCAGATGATCAGTATTAGCCTATTGATACATCCACCTTTCACTGGTTCCCTGTTCCCGTTTCGCCTCTCTGGTAACCCGAGAGAATACCTGTGTCATACAGGTCCGCCTGCTGTGCCCAATAGAGACAGTTTCTCATTTGGAATAGGGAGAGAGACTTGTAGAGTGACGCGATAACCTTCTGAGAGCCCCCGTGTTCCGGGGGAGGGCTGAGCAGCAGGCTGGACGTACAGCAGTCGGGGTTTCCAAATGAAACGTCTAAGACGACTCTGGCCGATTGCGTAAAGGATACTCGTTTTTGTCCAAGACATCGGCATGTGCTTTAAAGGATGAATGCACTCTTTGCACTGCGATTGCCGTGAATCCCTCAGCTAGGGACCGTCATCGACGTGTAAATATAACGGAAGGTTTCCACTGTTGTGAAAATCATATTGCTGCTGTCAACTTTGGATACACAAGTAAAATTAACAAGTCTTCCCCATGGCCCTTCAACGAAAAGCGGCTTTATGTAAAGGATGTAGTCCGAACACTGTCATGAACTAGATGGGCTTATATCAGATGTTTTTTATGGGCTGTTGCACCAGATTTTTGATGGACATACTGATAAATACAATGTAATTTTCGCTACATTAACTGCAGGATTGATGAGGCAAACACTTTTGGCCAGCTACATCAGGAAGGCCATGAAAAATAAATTGAATTAAATTGAACCAACCCAGCCAAACTATTAAGAGCCCATTGCTTAATTGATGGTGCTAAAAGGTTTTGTTTCTATTAAATTATATTATGTGAAATTTTACTTTTAATCGTCTTTAGTATGGTGCTGTAGGAATCGCTAATTGTCACGAAACTGTGGAGAATGGTAGCAGTAGATAGGTTTTGCATTATGTGTTTTAACTGCTGGTAAAATGACCTGGAAAGATGGAAGGATGAATCGGTCTAGGTCAGGGCTCTTCAAATTTGGACCTCAATTCCAAATCCAGGCCGTGTTTTCAGTTCTCCCAGGTAGTTAGTTTAATAATTACTGATTCTGATTGGTCAGAGGCTTCACACCTGACTGACAGGTAACGGAAGGCTGGAAAACCAGCAGTGCTCGGCCCTCGCGGACCGTGATTTGAATAATAGGGGTCTAGGTGATGTTTTCGCTGAATCCCTCTGTCATCATCTTTCAGGGAAGGAGGAATCGGTGGCCACCTTCAAAGGCAACGAGTTCTTCTGCTACGACCTGTCACTGACGCCCATCCAGAGCAGCACGGACGAGATCACGCTCTCCTTCCGCACGCTGCAGCGCAACGGCCTCATGCTGCACACGGGCAAGTCGGCTGACTACGTCAACCTGTCGCTGAAGAACGGCGCCGTCTGGCTCGTCATCAACCTGGGCTCGGGCGCCTTCGAGGCGCTGGTGGAGCCCGTCAACGGCAAGTTCAACGACAACGGCTGGCATGATGTCCGCGTCACTCGCAACCTGCGCCAGGTACGGGACCCGGCCTACCGCTCGCCTCCGTACCGCTCGCCGCTCCTTCTCTGCTCTCCCACAGGTTGCTGAGGTGGCGCACTGCTTTCCCTTTCTGTTTGCTAGCCTTTCTTTGTTACCATGACTTCTACGACCTCCCTCATTACCGTAAATATCTATATAAATGTGCAGGTATTGAGGTGCCCAAGTTGACCTTGTAAATTATCTTAACGATGCATCCCATGCTTTTCATCAAATAATTAACATTAACAGATTAGCAGAAGTGGTGATAATGGTACTACTAATATTTTGAATAACGTTTTGACTTTTAAACTGAGCGCTTTAAGCAGAATTTTAATGAATGATTGTTCTGGATGCTTAGTCAGCATCGTGGGTGTGATGCGCCCTCTGAGGCCCTCTCTGCATTATAAGCAAATGACATCGGAATACTATTTTCTTCCCACAAAGAACAATCCCGTCACCCTCGACGGGGCCTTCAAAGAACGAGGGCTGGTGAATGTTGACACAGACTCTGTCTTTCAAAGATCAGAGCTGAAGCGTCTTCAAAGCGATCTTGTGGAAATGTTTGAGCGAGCAGATGATGATGGCATCAAAGCGGGCATAATTCCTGCTCGGGGTCTCGTGCTCTGAGGTCAACTTGGGCCACCCAATGGCGTGCCACTGGAGACTCGCGCCACCGGAAACCACCCAGAATCAGAGATGTGGGGGCGCACAAACATCCTGGAAACAGGGACAGCTATATTTGGGTTTTCCAAAGAAATCTACCTTCTTAACAATCGGTAACATAGATTCATATAAAGGATTCACCAAAGATGACGTGTATTTCAACATTAATATTTTAGGCTGTGGTCTCAGTATAAGTGAAATGGCCCTTGAGATTTTTGTTTATTGGCATAATTTGCTTATTCACCATCCACCAATTGTTCACTTTTATCTATCAATGTTCACTTATGTCAGTCCAAGTCAGCCAACCGCTGAAATTAATGTTGAATAGTGTAACTGAGTATCTTCCTATAGTCAAGGGTCTTGCAGAGTTAAAACACAAACATTTCAGTAACTAACTATCGCGAATTCATAGCGTCAGTAGGCTTTGTATCATGTGAGTGTTTTTTATTCTTAATTTCTACTATTTCCATATCTAACATTCCAGCATTCTAGGTGAGAATTAGAAAGGAACAGAAGGATAGCATTGGACGATTAAGACACTGTTTTAGTCTGCAGTTCACATGGCATTGGACGATTAAGACACTGTTTTAGTCTGCAGTTCACATGGCATTGGACGATTAAGACACTGTTTTAGTCTGCAGTCCACATCCCATTTGTCGCCATGCATTCTGACGGCCTGTGCACCATATAACAGGTGTCCATTACGTTACATATGTCAGTCTGTACAGAAATCCCAGAAAGATCCTATTGCTCTGCCTTATTAGTCTGAATGTGTCCCTCGGCCTGGATATCAGCCATAAAACGATGCCACAGCATCACTGACATCAACTTTTATTAGTGCCGTACCCAATGTATAGTATATATGCTTTTAATTATTGGCAGTGCTGATATGGAAGTAAGGTCATGAAAGGACAAAAAGTCTCGTATAAGTCACTAATGCCGTCAGCCAGCATCGATATGTGAAGCCGACTGACGTCACCTGTTTGCATCGTCCCAGATCTTGGAAGTAGCACTGGAAATAACTGTGGCCCTTTCAGAAGTGTCCCAAATCTCCGGTGACGTCCCCGCGTTAATGTCTGGCCTGGCACCCGATTTGAATGTGTACCCTGAACACATTCCCGGCACACGGGCCATCCAGACACGGAGGTCGTTACCCTTTCGGAATATCACCCTCCCGACGGGCCAGAGGGGCTGCTGCTCAGACACCAGGCAGTGGAAACTGCGGCGGAGAACGTCGCATGGATCACGCGGCCCCGGCGGCGACACAAACTGCGCAGATCACAAGTATTAAATGAGCTTTTTTATGATCCTGAGGCCCTTTGTTCTCTGTTACTTCTCTGGAATAGCACGAAGAAGCACAGGGTCGAAATAGCAAGGTTTTGATGCCAGATGAAACGTGCTTTTGTTTAATGTACACTGGCGGTGGGGCCGCTCCCACTGATGTGACGTAAAGTAAATACCACCCCCTGCTGACACCCCCGCGCTCTGCGGGTTGGCTTTCACTGCCTTTTTGTGCGAGGAGCAGTCTTCGGGGCAGAAGAGGGGAGGGTCTTTGAGGTCTTAGATGAGCTACCAGAGGCATATTGAACTTGCTGAAGCTGTCGTGTTGGTTAGACTCGAGTTGCCCTGTCTGACACAGCGGTACGGAGTAATTTGCGGTTCTCCACTGAGAGCTGCTTCTCTGATTTTTCCAGTGTCTCTTCCCCAAGTGTTGTTACTGGTGATAGGAATCTGGCCCCATCTTGGTCTTCGGCGTAATCTACTTAGACTTTATTTTGAGGAGACATTTCTCGCTGCCAGAAATTCGTAGAGGACGCCCTCGCGTCTTTCAAGCTGATAATCGACCAGTCTGTTGGCTTAGCGATACTGACTTTCCTGGCTAAATCGATACTGATAAGTATTGGGCTGATCTTCTACATAAATCTCATACATAATCTTGTATACCACTATTAGAATTTGCTCAGTTATCAAAATTTAATTTTAAATGTGTGTCGTTTTTAATATCATTTAAAGAAATCGCAGTTTAAAAAGCTGGGGTTAGGACCCTGTGCTTGTGATTGGTAGGCTATCGGTTCAAATCCCAGAGCCAGTAGATGCCAGATGCCAAATCCCAGATGCCACCATTGGGACCCTGGACGGGCCCCCGGACCCTCAGCTCTGGGTCCCTGCATGCCGACTGACCCCCAAACTTGCCCTCCCCTCTGTGTGTGTCTCACAAAGAGCAAGACAGTGTAGCTGACAATTTCCCCGTAAGGAACAATAAAGTCTCATTATTCTGTTCTGCAGGCACCATCTTGCATGTAGATATGTATCTTTACTATTAATGAGTTATAAATTTAATACTATTAAAGTGCTTAAAATCATTTAAATACATTTTTGTCAAGTTAATTGTAGGAAAGGGTTACATACCACCTCTGACCTGGATCTCTTAAGGACTAAAACCTGTCTCCTGTTCAGTATGTTATGGTATAATCCCTTTGTCTCAAGCCCCAGGCCCAATACTTCTCTTTCACTGTCTCTCGCAGTGAAGTCACTGGGCTCCACGTCTCGCAGTTAATGTTTACTGTAGCCGTGCCACTTTTACTAAATCCAGGCGAGTATATTTTGAAGTCTCACTGTTTAACTGAATAGACCTCCAGATGTACTTTAATGCATTTTTACTGCGGCGATAAATGGCTTATTTTCTCTGTCTTTACTCGTTCCTATTTTTATTTAAAATCTTAATATCAGGGAAATAAGGAAAATCCCTACCGGTTGCTTAGACCTCTTGAAAAACGGGAACAGACAGCAGATCTGAGAACTACCGATTTGTCGTGCTTAGTGAGTTCCAGTGCGATGGAGCCACAGCGCCAGCCACCCACTGCGAAGAAACCCGTTGCTGGGTCCCAAATGGGAGCCCCTGGCTGTAGCCAAGATCGCTATCGTGCTAACTGGCTGGAATATCTCAGCTGCCCACCGTGCCTGTGTGGCGTAAATCAGCGGTTCTCAAGCAGGGGCTGCGGCCCACTAGGGGCCTTAGTGGCGATTCGTGGAGGGGGCACCCAATTTGTTTGTAAAACACAGAAAAAATTACGACTTTGCTAAAGCTAAGCCTGGGTAGGACCCTATACCAAATTTTATGGTATGTATTTTCAAAATGAGATACAGTAAAACCTCGGATTGCAAGCATAATCCGTTCCCGGAAACGTGCTCGTAATACAAAGCACTCGTATATCAAAGTGAATTTTCCCGTTAGAAAGCTAAATATATTATCAAGTTAAAATTTATTAAAAATTTTTGCTCGTCTTGCAAAGCAAACCAAGTTACTTGCAATCCAAAGTTTGACTGTATACGATGACGCGGTACCATTTACATCGATATATTTATATATAAATTTAACCCTTTTTAAAAAAGTTTTTATAGGGTCCAACAGTATTCCTTCCAGATTGTAAACAGCACAAGGGTGTCGGTCGTAACGTTACTCAGTATCCCAGAATTAGGGCTAAAATCGAACTGTTCAGTTAGCGCCGTCCCCGGGGGAAACTTACGGAGGGGAAGGGCCAGGATTCATTGTTACTTGGTTCATTTTGTATTAATACTTTGTTAAAAATGATATTTGTTTTATGTTATTGAAGGGCTAATACCTTAAAATGAGGGTCTTTTCAGCTGAGTGCACATTTAATGGTTGTCAGGCTACTGATATTAGAGCCTTTTGCCAAATAGACTTAAGATTTAGATTTTTTTGTTCATAAACATTCACCTTCTGTTTTTAGTGATGTCATTAACTGAGAAAAATATACTGTTGGAGGACTCAGTGGAGAGAGGCCGCCATTGAGTCATGTTTGAAAGATATTACGTTGTTTGGCAATGGAACCAAAACAAAATTCATTCATATTAATGAACACTGGCAATTTTTGTCGCAATTGACGGACAGACTCAAAATTACGTAAGCTAATGCTAATTCCACTAGTGTTTAATGCTAACATAAGACGGTGATTCTCACAGGCATACTAGCGGAAATTAGCACATAATAAATCTCGATGGACACTGTGTGGACAGTGAATAAGCATCACTTTGGTTTTATGTCACGGTCGCTCTCCAACCCGGCCACGCCTTTCCCAAGCTGACCCTTCTGCAGTGGAAAACTGAAGCGAGCCGGAACCGCACTGTAACTGGGCTCGGTTCCTGTATGCCAGTGGAAAAGAGTCTCCATGCGGTTTAGATGTATCTGTGTGGGGCAAATTTTAAGGATAATTTTTTAGTACTTCTGATTTAAAAAAAATAGATTTTATTCAACTGCATTGTAAATCTTTTTTTCAGCTATATTTTAATGGGGTTCGTAGCCAACAATTTTAAAAAGATGAGTTGCTAGACTGTGTGTGTGCGCATGTTCGTACTTGGGTACGATAACTCTACAAAAAGTTCTATGTATCCTGTTATTTGATAAGGCGTGCATGGCCTTATGCTGTGGAACTGTGTGTAGTTAATAATTTTAATGTGGAAAATACCAGGCTCATAGAAAACCTTTGGGTTGTGACTTTAACCTTAGAAATCATATGAATATGCATGGAAAAAGAAAAAGAAAAATAACATTTGCATTAAAGAGATCTTAACAATTTGCACACACCCAAATATAAAACCTAAAGCAGCAGTCAGACTGTGATAGGTGAAGCCTGCTTGCTCCACCAAGTGGTGAGAAGGTGTCAGGGAGACCTTTCTGAAGCAGAAGGAAGCCTCCTCTGAGACTGGGGTGTCTGGGTGACCTTCCTGCGACGGCCAGTGGACATCGCAAAGACCGTGTGCTCAGGCCCTGCCATGATGCAACAGTGACCATGGGAACCTAGCTGAGTTTTTGGGGAGCAGTTGTTATAGGGCGAGACTGCTGACCTATCAGGGAGTAAGCTAATGTGTCTGTGAGATAATGTGTGTGCACTGTAAAGGAGTGAGATACTGTGTGTGTGCGCACTGTGAGGGAGTGAGATACTGTGTGCGCACTGTGAGGGAGTGAGGCAATGTGTGTGCACTGTGAAGGAGTGATACAATATGTGTGCACTTTAAGGGAGTGAGATATTCTGTGTGCACTGTAAGGGAGTGATGCAGTATGTGTGTACTTTAAGGACGTCAGACAATATGTGTGCACTTTAAGGGAGTGAAATATTGTGTGTGTGCTGTGTAAAGGAGTGAGTTAATGTGTGTGCAGAGTAAGGGAGTGAGCTAGGAGAATGTAAGCACTGGTGTATAGTAGTTCAGCAAACAGACGTGCGCACAGAAGCTCCCAGTTCAGTTCTGCAGAGGAGCCTGTCCTTGGAAATGTATTTAATGCAAACTGCTCCTGTAATATCTGGCGGTTCTGCGCCAGTGGACCATACTCCGGAGCGGGCCCTGCAACATTTCCTTAACCTGTTTCCATAACCTGTGCGCCCCAGTGGCTGCAGCTGCCAGAGTCCCGACACGGATGCTTGGAGCCGTTTTACAGAGGCCCAAAAAGAGGAGAAAGGAAGTACAGAGGTATAAACTTTATCGTGTTAATTAAAGCTTAATTAATGAGCTTAGCACAATTAAGACAATAAAGACTATTTGTCATAAACGATTTCTAGGATGTATAGAGCTTACAGAATTGTTTTCTCTGTTTTATTTCACCTTTACACAGATGTCTGCTCTAACACAGAAGCAAGCACACCTTCTAATCTGTGTCTGTGTGAAATAAAGTCATTAACAGCATTAAATATGTCTGCAGGGACATCGAGGTCACTGCTCCAGTCTGTCTTTCTGATCAAAATTTACGCCACCTACTGGTGTAGACGGTCACGTACCTCGGAACACCAAGAGTACGGTCTGTAATCAAGGTTCAGTCTATTTACGGAGTGTTCCCAGCTCTGCCTGATTCCTGGCAACCCAGCTATCGAGTTTTTCCAATCAAGGTCGGCACAGAGTTACCATCCTGAATGGTGAGATCGGGGCTCGTACCATTTGGAATTCCTGTCTGGGGCCAAATGAATGGATTTAGGACCTGCTAATTCAGCACATGCTTACAGGCGGCGATTCAGAAGCAGCTAATTTAAATGGAACATGCTAGAAGCATCAAGCCAATGGCATGTAGGTCAGTGGGAACAAGCAGCCAGGAGATTTAAGATGAATGAGGAATAATTGTCAGGTAGTTACACAGTGCTGTAGTAATCCAGTCCAAACTCCCAGATGGTCCACATTTTTGTTCCCTCCCAGCTCCCGCGGATTGTCTGGGGGTGCCAGTGGAATGGTTTAAGAAACACTGCTGAAGTGTATTGTATTATTGAAATACTGTATGGGTAACACACAGTGATTAACGTTCTGAAACGGTATCTGTATATATAAAACCAAATAATTGTATGTTTGAGTGTGCATGTGTGTGGTGAACCAGCAGGGGGCAGATTAAAAGTCCAGGGCAGGTTTTGGGTGAGTGCCCTAGTCGTCGTAGTGAGTAATGACCAGCTGTGGACTGACTGGTGACTGACAGTGTTAGCTGGGCTGATATACAGGTGTTTCTGGTAGCTTTGTCTATGCAGGTAGTGAGGCGTGATTGCCATGGGGGAATTCCTGTAGCTTTGTCTGTGCAGGTAGCAAGGGGTGAATGTCAGGGGAGATTCCTGTAGCTTTGTCTGTGCAGGTAGCGAGGGGTGAATGTCAGGGGAGATTCCTGTAGCTTTGTCTGTGCAGGTAGCGAGGGGTGAATGTCAGGGGAGATTCCTG
>JAODUD010000048.1:1275761-1287039 GCA_026784285.1 Stomatorhinus walkeri | reverse complement strand
ACAGAAGGGAATGGCCTACAAGGGTAAATGGGCTACAGGGGGAATGGGCTACAGGGGAAATGGGCTACAGAAGGGAATGGCCTACAAGGGTAAATGGGCTACAGGGGGAATGGCTTTCGGGTGGAATGGGCAACAGAAGGGAATGGCCCACAAAGGAACATGGGCTACAGAGGAAATGAGCTACAAGGGGAATGGGCGACAGGAGGTATGGCCCCATACACCGCAAGGCTCTATCCACTGTGTTGTGACTATCATCAAAATAATCTGACATTTTCGCCACAGTAGCCTTTCTGTTGATTTCTACCAGACGGCATCGCCTTCACTCACATCTCACATTAAGGGGTCCTGGCCACCCAACATCCTGTTTCTGGTTAAGGTTCTTCCTCCCTCAGACCAGGTTCTCACCATGGCTGACTGTAAGTTCCCCAGAAGCCGTGCTGATTCGGAGATGCTCTGTCCCGGTCGCCCGCTCCCTTATCTGAGTCACTCAGACCTTTATACCTTTCTCCTGCATTCCAAATGTCTACTACAAGTAATGAATGTTGGCTTGCTGTGAAATATATCCCTGACCTTCAGATCCTCCATTTTTACTAGATACTTTATTCACGTCATACTGTTTTGGCTCATTGAAATAAATATGTAGACCTGGTCATTAGTATATAGCATCTACTAGGTTAATAAGTCAATAATTCAATACAGATTCACATTTTTGGTATTTGTCCTGAAGTGGGAAGTTTTGTTAATCAGGATCACAGATCATGTAAATCAACATGAAGAAAAACAAGCTATTTTTGCACCTCCTCTCCGTACATCAGAAATTTGTCAAGGCACTGACATCATCAGGCCACGTTTCAGGTGAATGTTGAAATAACAGGGTGATGAACAGCCTTGTCGATGCGACGGCCGTCCAACGCATTTACCGGCACACATCCGCAGGCGGGAAACAAACGGAGCTGTTTGCTCTCCGTCTAACCCCACGCACCCCTCGGCATGCGTCTCGTTTTGCCAGTCAGCTTTGATAATGCCTGTTAGGCTGTGTTGGTAATTAACTTGAGTGACGAGTCATTTCCTGTCAGAGGTACGAGCCTTTCTTGGAAAACAGAACCTACAGCTGCTGCCATGAGCCAGGCCTACTTCACGGTTCTCCGAAATGTTCTCCCCGCGTCTCTGCGGGTTCTTCTGCGCTTTCCACTTTTCTGTCCGCCACGGTCACAGGGAGGAGTGATGTAAGGGGCTCGCTTCCTGCTGGCCGTCCATGGCGCGTGAGTGATGCTGCGACGGCGCGACATTCTGCCCATGTCACCTTCTGCCTCATTCGGTTCAATTGATCATTTTTATATAGCGCCGTTCACAATAGAGTCACCCCCGGACGCTTTACATGGATGTGTTGTGATACATTGCAGCTACATTAAGACAGAATAAGACAGAAACAGTGACGAGGGAGGGAGGGAGGGAGGGAGGGAAGGAAAAGACAGATGACAACAGAGGAGAAGAACCACCCATACAAGGACAGCGAGCTGCGTAAACCCATGCTGAGATGCAGAGAGGGCATTCCTGATGATCACACAGGGACTTCCCTCTGTGTCAGAAAGATTCACGGACTTTACAGGATCCCTCCTCGCCTCTCATTCTGACTTGGCCGTGCTTAACAACAGCCTGGCTAACATCCTCTGTTATGTCTGCTTTACCAAATTCAATGGCTTAATTTCTGGAAGAGCATTCAATAAAAAGCCCGTTGTTTGATCAGACATCAAGCGTCAAAAACAGTAAATATTAATCCGGCACCATCTGTGATTAGTCAAACGCTACATCCACAGAAGCAGCTTGACTGATTATCACGCGATGGACATCTTCACCTTTCAGACATGACAATGGGGCTGTGATTAGGATGCCGGCACTGCCTTTGCTGGCTTTCACACAATTTTATTGGATCATAAGAGAAGACAGTTGGCCAAAGAGTGTCCCATCCAGGCCATGCTGTGGCTCTGTTTGCAGAGAATTGGCGACTCAAAAAGCATTCTGCTGAGTCGGAACATCCTAGATATGCGGGGGAAGAGCGCTGACGTGAGTCCACCTGCTGGCAGCCGGTCCAGAACCAACGGGGTCTGCAGGTGTGAGCCGGATCTCGGTGCTAATGGGATGGTACCGGGAGCAGGGGAGCGGCGGGAAAGGTGTCGCCGAGCACACCAATGGGCTGATGTTACAGCCCGCGGGTGGCAACTGCGTCACTGCCAGTCTGTTAGCCAACATCTCGTTGTGGAACAGACTCGTTATCCTGCTTGACAGCTATCGACTTCTGATATCTCGAGCTGGATTTCTTCCCTCTTCAGCAGTTCAAGAAAACCGCATCCACGTTCATTCAGTCCCCCACCCGCGCAGTGTTCATGCGTCACTGATCACGATCCAGTGCTCATGCGTCACTGATTACCACGCAGTGTTCCTATGTCACTGATTACCATGCAGTGTTCATACGTCGCTGATCACCATCCTGTGGTCATGCGTCACTGATTACCACGCAGTGTTCCTACGTCACTGATTACCACGCAGTGTTCCTATGTCACTGATTACCATGCAGTGTTCATACATCGCTGATCACCATCCAGTGCTCATGCGTCACTGATTACCACGCAGTGCTCATACGCCGCTGATCACCATGCAGTGCTCATACGTCACTAATTACCACGCAGTGCTCATACGTCACTGATTACCGCGTAGTGCTCATACGTCACTAATTACCGCGCAGTGTTCATACGCCGCTGATCACCATTCAGTGCTCATACATGACTGATTACCACACAGTGCTCATATGTCACTGATTACCACGCAGTACCTGACCTGACTTACTGATCGTAACTGTGATTTGCAGCGTTAGCACTGTCCCTCATTCAGAGCTGCATGAAAGTAAATTACATGAAATAGCCACAGTACATCATGCAGGGCTGAAAAATATTCATCCAAGCCTCTTGATAGGTGGCTGAGAGATGTCACTCAAGAGGTGCCCGCTTTTATAGTCAATATATATCAGAGCCCCTGTCTCTGTACTTTGCCAACACAAGGGTGCAGCAAGTGAGGAGTAACCCCTGTCCCTTTAAGACCTCATCCTCGCATGTGCTTATCTCCGTTATCCATTGCCGCGATACCAGTTTTTCCCAGCATGCCCTGGGTGAAGCGTTCTTATTCGTCAGAACCCCACATGACAGGCGCCGTGCATAATGAAACACTCAGAGCAGTGATGTTCTTTCTGTGCAGGGACAGAGGCAAAACGTCCCGTCTAAGACACGCAAGAATCGCTGCTATTTCCGCTGCATCTCGGGCCTTCTGGCATCGTGAAGAACGATTCCTCCCGCCTGTTTTTTTTTCCCCATTGTAATTCTTTTGTTTCATTTTCTCTGGATGGATAATTTGTTTTGTCAGTAATAGTAACAATAATACAGAGAGTGCTGCATTGCGTGAGATTTCATAGTTTGACGGGGATACAGATGTCGGTTAGGGGAAGTAATTATTCCAACCATGTTCACAATGACATGACGGGCCGATACCACTTCCCTGCGCGGTGAACAATGTCGAATGCACAAATTATTACAATCGACAGAATAATAATTCTACTGAGGACGGTAACGCTCTGAGGTTCTTGGCTGTCAAAGGCCAGTTTCTGCCGGCGCCCAGAAAATTGAAAGGGTGTGAACACACTGCGGGTCGCGGTGAGAAAGTACCTATCCCACAATGCCCAGGGAATGAAGGACAGTACAGATGCAGGGCAGTTATGGGTCACTTAGAATGTAAGTGAAACCCAAGAAAATGCGTATAAGTGCAGGCAAACGGGCTCACAGGCAAACGGGCTCACAGGCAAAGAGGCTCACAGGCAAACGGGCTCACAGGCAAACAGGTTCACAGGCAAACGGGCTCACAGGCAAACGGGCTCACAGGCAAACGGGCTCACAGGCAAACGGGCTCACAGGCAAACGGGCTCACAGGCAGAGGCAAGCTCACATCAGCAGATCTCTTTCCAAAATATATACCAACAGAGCTATATCAGGGCTTCTTGATGTCTGTCACATAGCCAGGCAGGACATGCTGGAGATCCGGTTCCTATCTGATGCATTTATTTTGGTAACTGAATGTAATACACGAAAAAACCTGTCAGGGAAAAAAAAATGAAAAAAAAAAATTTGGAACTTAAAATAATCCCAGGCTCCCAGAGATCCGATTGTCAAAGCTGGAGGCATCTCAGGCCGTCAAGCTCTCCAGCGACTCTGCCTCTCCTGCACGGAAATAGCACCTTAGTCACGGTAACGGGCGTCGCTGCCCAAAGCCGCGCTCCCCCGCAGTGCTGCACTTAAGCACGGCGCGTCGGTGGGACAGCTCCAGGTGCTGAGCGCTTCACACCGCGGTGGAGGTGAGCGCCCCGGCACACTGCTCCGTAACGGCGGCTCTGCACCACCAGCACAGCGGCGCTCCGCTTTCACACATGCGATCTCAGCTGGGCACCATTTTGCGGGGACAGTAGGAGCGCCATACCCCCGGCACGATTTTACATTTTGCCAAAACAAAGGATTCAGCTTAAATTAGACAATGTCTGGTACATTGCCATCATGCTTTGCTTAATATGTGTATTACAACCATAACAAGCAAAGCACTAGTAATAGCATTTAATACGATGTACGTTTACTTCCTTAATGATAAAATAACACTTATATAGCTGAGTGTTTTACTGAAGCCATTCAGGTTACATCTCTCCTCCCCCAGAAGTGCTGTAGCAGAGTTCTCCTAGGATTTGAGCCAGCAAACTTCTGCTGCTAGGGGCCAGACTCCAAGTCGCTGTGCCGCCCGCATCTCTACCCTGTTAAATCCTTTCCCCTCCATAGCCGCGCCGTACGGAGTAATCCCATGATGGGCTCAGCCTCCCCTCGATCGCAGGTTTATTTAAGCTCAAGGTGCCTGGCAATCCCTCTCCACTTCTCCTTACCATCTGAGATTGTCTGTCTTTCTATGTCCGCTAACAGCCATATTGAGAGTTATGGAACGTGCCAAACTCTGTCCGGAGTCGCTCCGGAGCAGAACCGTGCAGCTTTTGGGCCCGAATGGCTGCGGAGTGCAAAGGCTAGGTACCTGTCCCAGGTTTGCTGTCTGATCTGCAGGTTTTAGAAGTACAAATCTGGACCAGGATTTTGTTTCAACCAAACAGTTGAGCGTAAATAGCCACAGTCACAGAGCACTCAGCTGGGTGGTTGAAACAAAATCTTGGCCTGGATTTATGCTTTCTGAAACTGAACTTTCCACTCCACTGATCTGTCTCTTGGATGATGTGGTTAACAATTCTCAAGCAATTCTATCTGTCTTAAAAATGTGCATTTTACATTTAATATCTTTATAACTATTTTTATAACTGACACCGATTATTTATTAGGCATCAGTATCTGTGCCTGTGATTCCCTGTGAGTGCCTTCATAAACACGAGCTTTATAAACTTCTTTACTAAACGTTGTTTAATGTGTTTTTAAGTGGCTGGATCTCCGTCTCTTTTCGAATGTCCCCGTTCCATCTGCCCACTCATTCGATTCTCGCCGCTCCTCAGAATATTACTGGAATATTCTGTTTTTTAATTTGCTTTTAACCTCTGGTTTATGCTCGCTGTCAGATCTGTATCTGTGATCCTGAGTTTATGTTTCTGTGCAGAGAGTTGCTCAAATTGCGCTGTTCTGGGCAGCGGAAACTGTAGTGTCACAGATACAGTGGGGAATTACACTTAGTCTATTAACAGCCCATTAACACTGATTAGAAATGTGGTTCTATTTTCAATACAAATAAACCTCAAAATATCTAATGAAAAATGGAAAGTCGAGAGCGATCAAGGTTCTAAAAAACTACAGATAATTTTTTTTACGGAAAGCTGCTTTGAGACTGTGTGCATTTTTTGATGCCGTGTAGAATGTTATTCAAAGGTGAACAACAGCAAGAGAGGATGCCATTTTCAGATATCTGCAAATCCTACCTTTGCATCTTTAAAGGTAATATGTCATTATAAAGGATACATTTGAGTGGTTTATTTCAGGGCAATCAAGGGTTAAGGCCTGATCAGGACTGTGTGTGTGCGTGTGTGTGCGTGTGTGTTATGTGCCCTTATATATAATATATACATATGGATAATTACACAAAATAAAAATAATTTAAAAAGTAAAACTATATGCATCAAATTAAAATGTTTATGTGCAGGCAAAGTCATGGCCACCTATTAGTTATAGGCAGTTGTCTTGGGCCCCGGAATTACTTGAAATAATCCCTACTTTTCTTTCTAAGGAGGCCTGCAAAGTAAACCCTTGTGTAAGGCTTGTGGAAAGGTAGAGCTGGCCCTTGTCGCTTTTCGTATCGGGATCTGCGTCTTCGGTATGAAGTCCCCCCATTGGACAAACCACTGTAGTTGCACCTTCGGGGATTTCGCCCGAGCGGCCGGCAGCGTTTCTGCCACCGGCGCGGCTGCAGGAGCGAGGAGGCCTGCCCCTTCCTGGCTACGTCTGCGTCTCCCTCAGCCTATCAGCCTTAATGCAAATACAATAGAATATAAAGGGGAAATTTGAGTTAACCAGAAATAGGATATGTCTGTGACAAAGTGTGTTTTCTTTGGATCGATTGTTCATTACTTTGCAAAAACTGTTTAAAATATAAATATTTCAAGAAATAACTTCTTAAAAACTTTAGTTTCTTTTTTGACACTTCAGAGAATGACCTGATTATATACCACATGACTAAATATTAAACTACGCTTAATGCTCCATTATAAATGATCATCATTCATTGTGAAATAGGCTGCATTATCAAAATAAACTCCCAATTTAGTGAAAGTTGCCATTGATTTTTTAAATGCAGAATAGCAGTAAATTATTGATTTCTTCTGCTGATTTGTGGCACAGAAAGCAATTGGCTGGGTTAGAATCTCACGTCTTCTGCCTGCTAATATCCATACTCAATATACTTTATTTTTCCTTAATCAAAAACTTTCATCCCACTTGTGCAAGTTTTCTTGAGGGGGTCATATGATGTCCCCCCAGTCCTTGTTTTTGTCACTTTTTTGATTTTATTTTTTTTTGGTCATTATTTACGGAAGCAGCCATTCTGTAAACCTGCCCCGTGGCCGTTTCCATGATCACCCGCGCCATGCCCTGCAGCCCGTCTAGTGCCCCCACACCATGCCGGCATTCCCTGCAGCCCGTACAGCACCCCCGCACCATGCCCTGCAGCCCGTCTAGCGCCCCCGCACCGTGGCGCCATTCCCTGTAGCCCATACAGCATCCCCGCGACTTGCCCTGCTGCCCATCCAGTGCCCCTGCGCCGTGTCACCATGCCCTGTGTCCCATCCAGCGTGCCGCGGCGCCCCGGTAGCAGCTAACAGGTGCCACTCCGCTCTGGCACGTGCCCCACCGGCAACAGGTTAACATGTTTGGGAGCAGGTGTTCAGTGTGGCGTCACCCGGGGAAGAACTCACCGCTTAATCTAATTACCCGCCCATCAAGTCGCGGGCTTTGGTGCTGCAGAACACCTGGTTGGGTGGCCCAGTCCAGAGATGGTGTGAAATACTGGAGACCTTCTGCTGTAACCGGATGAAATGCGGCACTCGCTGTGTCAGAGCTCACACTTTGTTCCCTGACTGTCTGAATGAAACCTGACACCTTTGTTTACAAAAGCTTTATCACTTACCATTTATTTAAAGGCTGATTCTGTCCAAATCAATATTAGTTTTTTTGGGTCCTGAGGCGATGAGGGTTGCAGCCCTCGCTCAAGGGTCCAGTGGTGAAATCACTCTGCCAACCCTGGGATCTGAACCAGCAACCTTCCGGTCATTGGCACCCCCCTCTACACCCACCCATTGTACCTCGAATAGGAAAACAGTCTAGGTCTCGCCAAATAATGCAATCGCTGTAAGAGTTTCAGACTCTGCTTGCGCAATGTGTGAAACGTATCCCCGGTTATAGTCACACTATACCTCTGCTTGTCCAATAGACTCAGTGCGTGAAACGTATCCCCGATTATAGTTACACTGTAACTCTGCTTCTCCAATAGACTCAGTGCGTGAAACGTATCCCCGATTATAGTTACACTGTAACTCTTGTAAAAATCTCAGCATGTCTGCAGCTGCTAATCAGTCCATCACCTGATAATTCCTGCCTGTACTTCACTCAAAAGAAGCCAATTAATGTTAATAGTGGATATTCAACAATACTGGTATTAATTTATATAATGCAGATACTAGCCTGTTTGATTCAGTCATTTTCTTTGACATAATGTAGCTCCTATATGTTTGAATAGTACAACAATTCGTCAGGATTGCAATTTATCAAATGCAGCACATACTGTGAGTATCACAGGATGCATACACTGAATTGAATGTTGATCTGGCAGCCTACTTGCTCTGCTAGCTCCCCTTATCCTGTCGAATAATGATGTCATGAAATGACTTGATATTACATCATCTAAGGCCCAGATTTTCAACCCAGCGCATGCAGATTTGCTCGTGAATCCCGTCTGTTTCACGGGTGAATCGTTCACAGAGGCTCGCAATGTGCCGCTCGGTCCAGCATGGCATCACGCTCTGCCGCCACCGACCGCTAAGCCGTCGGCGAGTAAACAGACGGCGCGTGTGCTGTGCTGGAGCCTTGGCGGGCAGGCCGCTGCAAATCAGCCACTTGTCCTCCGAAGAGAGCCGCCGAATTACACAGGCTTCATAAAGCAGCTCTCATCTGCCGCCAGCAGAAAGATATGAAATGGTGGCGTCCAGAAGATTGAACTAATAAACCCTCTCTCTTTGTCCCTCTCTCTCTCTCTCTCTCTCTCTCTCTTTATTTTTCTCTCTCTCTCTCACTGTCTCTGGTTCTCTCTCTCTGTCTCTCTCTGTCTCTCTCTCTTTCTTTTTCTCTCTCTCTCGCTGTCTCTGTCTCTCTCTCTCACTCTGTCTCTCTCTCTGTCTGTCTGTCTCTCTCTCTCCTCTGTCCCTCTGGCTTTCTGTCTCTCTCTCCCTCTCTCTCTCTGTCTCTCGCTCTCCACAGCTGGGACCACGTACATTTTCGGGCGAGGAGGAGCCCTCATCAGCTACACCTGGCCTCCCAACGACCGGCCGAGCACTCGGGCAGACCGGCTGGCGCTGGGCTTCAGCACGCAGCTGAAGGAGGCCGTCCTGGTGCGGGTGGAGAGTGCCTCGGGACTGGGAGACTACCTGGAGCTGCACATAGTAAGGGCTGGTTACCTGGAAGGGTGGGGCGGAGGGGGAAAGAACAGGACCTGAGAGGGAGGAGGGCAGCATTGGAGGGAGCCAATAGGGAAGGAGGAGCAAGGACGGAGGCCAATAGGGAGGGGGCGGGCATTGGAGGGAGCCAATAGGGAAGGAGGAGCTAGGACGGAGGCCAATAGGGAGGGGGCAGGCATTGGAGGGAGCCAATAGGGAAGGAGGAGCAAGGACGAGGTATCTGTTATCCTTCACAACTGCATTCAGTGGGAAAAGAGTCAGAGTAACGCTCTGCTGCAATCCAGCCAATTAAAACACTTCAGGGAAGAAAATGCTCTAAATCCGGCTGTTAAATGACTCGTTGACCCCCAGCTCTTAACTCGCAATTAGATTTTGAGAACAAATTCCTCTTAATGGCATTATTTCCATGAATAATTAATTAGTCCTGAAGTGAGGGCTGCCCCCATTGGCTGCGGGTCCCCCCCCCCCTCTGTCCCAGCCGTAACCCGGGGTGACGACGTCTGCGTATCCCGGCTTGCTGTTGCATCGCTTTTACCTCCCCGTCCCTCTCTCTGCTTTCTCGTTAGCTGAGCCAGGTGTATTCACCCTCCTGGGGGCAGATTGTAATCACAATGCCCCTCTGTACTTCCTCGACATTCGCTCTTGCCCTCTGCACTCTTATCCCCCTCCTAGCCTCTTGAGAGCTCTGCAGCTTTTCCAGTCATTAGTGTCATCCAATCATCACTCAGCCCCAGTGCTTGCCCTTTCTCCATTGGCTCCCGTCTCCCTCTCTCTGCTCGCTCTCCATGGGAAAGGCACCACTGCCACCAATTATTTTTGCCAGCGCCTGCTTCGGCACTGCAGCCTCGATGCTGATTTTAATGAGCGGTGGGATGTGCCGCTAACGGTCGGAGAGGGGCTGCGTCAGGTTGTGCTCGCGCTGGCGGGCTTCACGCTAAATACCCCCCCAGATCCTCCCCAGTCTCCCTCGATGGCTCACCAGCCTGCCTTTGGCCCCCAGCTTTGGCCCCTGGCTGCCCGGTCAGGGTGTTGTCGCTCATTCCTGACGTTCTTCAGAGATTCATCTCCATTTGTGTGCTGTAGGGTGTGACGGTTTGGGGCGTCGCCACAGATCCCTGTCCCTCCCTTCTGAAAATCCATGAAGGATTGATGGTATTTAGCGTGCGTCAGGCATCTGCGGTTAAAGCCCACAGGGATGTCCACTTGGAAAACTAGCCACTCTGCTACGGTGTGAGGACAGTGTGTGTGTGTGTCACTGATTGGTGGAGATCTGTGGACACCAGAGGTGCTGCTCATCAATTAATAATGATTAATGATTAATAATAAAGTCAAGCTTTTAGGATGTGAGCAGCACCAGGACTGTGCTCCAGAACCTTCTGGTTCGCTGGGTTTGATTTTAGGATTCTTCTGAAGTAGGGGGCATAAGAAGGGCCATAATTCATACAGAGGAGCTGACCTTATGATCACCCAATGAGATGATTTGAATCAGTGAGTGGCACGGGCTGGGTACTCCAGGGGCCAATCAGCTGTTGGCTGTGGCCAGTGCTCCTGTGGCCCCGCCCATGGCTTGCCTGGGAAACCTTCCGCACTTTCTGTGTGCTGTGATGGAGTGTCTATGCAATCTATGAGTCATCCGCAGTGAGGATGGGAGGGGGGAGGGGGGGCCCGCTTGCCAGCCACCTGGGAGCCCCTCGGTACCAATTAGCGACCCGAGTTGCGGCGCCCCGACAGAACCCAGCGGCCAGCGCCAGCTGTCACGCCGTCGGCAGCGCCCTTATTCACCCAGGCTGCATCCGCTCGCGGCGCTGAGGCAGACAAAAGGGGTGAAGGAAACAGCCAGGGAGACGGTTCCCCTACTTCTTCTTTCCCCCACTCCTCTTTTCCCCCGTTCCTCATTTCCCCTCCTCTGTGCCTCCCCCACTCCTCTTTTCCCCTTTTCCTTATTTCCCCTCCTCTGTGCTTCCCCCACTCCTCTTTTCCCCCGTTCCTCATTTGCCCTCCTCTGTGCCTCCCCCACTCCTCTTTTCCCCCGTTCCTCATTTC
>JAODUD010000048.1:1201406-1211691 GCA_026784285.1 Stomatorhinus walkeri | reverse complement strand
TTGGCTCCAGTGGGAAAAAAAGATGAGGGCAAGATAAGGGTGAGAGAGAACAGGAAGTTAAAGAGGGGGGAGGAGAGGGGGCATGGGTTTTCTCCTGCAGTCCAAAGACATGCAGTTCACCTAAATGTTGCCCATTGAGTGTGTGCAAGTGCCCTTCAATTGACTGGCATCCCAGCCATGTGCTCTGCACCACCTGGGATAGGTTCCAGGCCCCGACCCCGACCAGGATAAGCTGTTTGAAGATGGATGGATGGATGGATGTGAAAAAGCATTTTTTTCAATAAAAAACAAATATCATTGTAAAAATCTTGCCTTGTTGGCTTGGAATATGTATGAGTGAATATTTATAATTCTATATATATATAATAATCCTTTCACAATGCAGCTGAATAAACCAGAGTATATTGTTGGTGTATTTATAGGAGGACAAAGATGTTCGTATGATCTAGCTGTGACTTGCGTCTCCGGCGTGACGGGTTCGAGGCGCCACCGCTCGTACCGCTTTGAGAACAGCGGCTTTAATCACGTCGCTTTGGTGCCGGGACATTCAGCTGCTGGAATATTAATGACAATTTTTCAGCCATTCGGGTTGCCTTTAGGGGGCGCCGCTGTTCCTGCCTGACAGCCCCAACCGTTACACACCTGCGCTATTGATGGGGTGTTTAAGATCTACATTAGAACACAGGCACCCCGAGGCTTATCTCCCAGGGGGGGCGAGATGCGAGACTCATTCATCCACATAAATAAATTTGTGGGAAAAAAATAGTGCATACATTTGGAATAAATTACTATTACACATTGATATGACTCACACAAGCCAGATTTTCAATTATAACCTCACAATATAATTCAGTTGTTATTGGATAGCATTTTCATTTGAGTAGTAGGGGGTGCAGGAGCAGCCCCACACTCCTGGTTAATTATAATCTTTAAATCATACCTGAGGAACAAGTTGGGAGGATTTCACCCACTATTCCTGGGTTACAGGTAACAGGCCGGATGTGGTAGGTGGCCGCAGATGAGCGGGCGTGTTAGCATCTTAGCTAGCAAGCTAAAAATGCTGCCAGGCTACGCTGATGCAGATGGGGGCCCCACATTGCGCTTGCTGGACGATCACACCCTCTTCGTCCTTCAGTGCTACGGAGAGACGTAGCCGTTAGCGCTGTAGCTAAGGAAAGCTCAGTGGATGAAATGGGGCTGCGATAATGTGCCGTCTGTTTGACTAGTACACTATGACAAGTACGCTAATTACACCTGGTAACCAGTGTTTTTCCCGTCTATGTGTTAGCCCTCATTAGTGTCTGGCATTTAGTGAAATACCCTGAATTTCATAATCCTTTGACACGCAAACTTACCTCTCATGAGGATGAGAATTCCTGCCATTTCTGTGCCATCATGTATTAAACTCCACCTCTTATTTGCCATAGAGCTGGTCCGGGTGAGTCTGCTTCTCCACCAGAACCACGGGCATAGTCCAGCTTCTTTGAGGGTGACTTTATCCCCCATAAAATATTTCTTTAGCCCCTCCAAATAAACGTGCGTTTATTGGCTTATGTAATAATTAGGAAAGATTCACCCCCCCCCCCCCCCATCCATTCATCTGTAACTACGCCCCAGGTTGGCACCATCCATGACCACTTGTGCCTCTCCGCCTACTGTCCCAAAAAAAAAAATCAGTGAAAGATGCTAAAAAAAAGATTAGCCTATTAGCTGGTGAAAATCTTGGGCCTCACCTTCGGATTTATTCTGGCGCCAACATGGTGGAAAATCAGAAGATGAAGAACAGAGTTTAAGATTAGGCTGAGGCAGCTGGGAGACCATTAGGGTTTAGACTGGGACCTACGCCCCCCTCCCCTCCCCCGTAACCCTATTTCTGTGCCGGTGGGAAAAGCATTAAGCTCTTGTTCACTGCAATGTTGTGACGTGCAGCTGCGTTTACCGAGAGGCTAGAGAAGGCTTTGGGGCTCCTGTCCACACAAAGTGCCTTTCTGTGCTCAGGCTGCAGCGTAACACGGCTGAAAGCTCCTCTCCTCTTTGACCACCTATGCGCACGCAGGTTTGCAGCGCAGAATCACATGGTGCAAAAGCAAGGCGTTCTTCGTCCTGGCAGCAGGATACGCGGGACTAATTTTCATAAGGTGTACTGAAGGATCAGCGGTGCACTATGCAGGCTGGCGCTGGACGTGACTAGGAACCCTTGGAGGAGAAGCCCACTCATGTGAGGGGGTGTGTGTGGTTCAGTGGGTAAGGACTCCATGCCTGCAACCGGAAGGTCATCGGTTCAGATCCCTGGCTGATACCATTGTTGGGCTTTGGAGCTAGGCCTTTAACCCCTAACTACTCCAGGGCCACTGCACTGCCCCCCCCCTAAGCTTGCTCTCACCTCCATGTGTGTCCGAGGGATAGAAAGATGGGACAGGTGATAGAAAAGGGTCCCGACAGTATCTCTCTTCCATATGGTGTTTCCTCAGGGTGAACCGAGAGCCGTTGGGTCTTTTACATGATTTTTAGAAAAATTAATGTTTATATTATATTATATTATGCTACCATTTATCATATCGATACAAACCAATCTACCCGAAAAAATATATTTTCTTGGTCTGTTCTGTTAACCAAAATCCATAGTTTTCTGCCAGCGAGTGACTAATACAGTTAATTCCTCTTCAGAATAAACCTTTTCCTGCTGTTCTGCTGGTGCTACGGGAATTTTGTCTGTCGACCTTTAAGTGCCCCCGCCCCCGGCTTTGTCTTATTCTCGTCACTGTCATCACATTACAATGGTGACGTGGATGGCATCCCAGCTACGACAAGGTCTGCCGGCGTCATATACCTGCAACACTGATCTTTATTTGATTAGAGCCCCTTTCCTTCTCGCCTGTGTGGCACAGGATCCAGCGTAGCCTGGATCTGCTCCTTGGCTTTTGATTAATAATGCAATTTGAAATGGCAAGCGGAGATGCGGGGCACAAACCAAAGAGCGGGACTCAATCGGCGGTGTGATCAAGCTGCATTTTCTATGAGGCTGGCATCCCGGCCCAGAACATTAACTGGCGTGTATGAAAGGCAGGTCCGTGAAAATCAGCAGAATTACGCTCTGACGGGCGCACGTGGCGGTACACCGGAAGGCTTCCATCAGTCCGATCATTTACGGAGCAAACGCCGCGGGTCTCTGCGAGGCTGAAGGCCAGCGATCCGCGCACGGTAATCGAACGATTTTCAGCAGAACGTTCTTTGATTCATCACTCGATGAGAGAGTAATCTGTGCGATTATACCTGGAGACTGACATGGAAGGAGGAGATGTTCAGCTAGCAGCACCAGCTGGATTCATTTCTTCAAGTGACGCGACAGTTATTAAGCAGATTAAATCAAAATTGCAAATGAAAGAGACTAAGAAGTATCCGAGTTATTGTGCTGGGTTTCGTTTTGTGCTGACAGTGATACTGTAGTGATATAGACCATCGTCATTGTCACCTGTCTCTGCCTTCCAGAACACGGATGACATCCTTGTGGCCTCAGCAGAGTGCCCCAGCGATGACGAGGACCTCGAGGAATGCGAGCCGGGCACTGGTGAGTCCATTCTGGGAGTTCTGTGCAATGATGGCGCCAAGATGGCACAAGCCCCGCTGATATTTATGAGTGCCCCTGCCACATACAGCTGTGATTGGTCAGAATTACCCCCCTCCCCCCCAGCACAGACACAGGCACACACACGTCACTCACCCGTACCAGATACACTCAGTGTATTAGAGTCCACTAACTGTTTGTTGCGGTGGTTTCGGGTCGGCAACCCTAACCCTATGCTCCTTCCTCTACTTTCTGAATCAACGTCCGATTCTTAGGTTTTTCTGATCCTCCCAGATATTTCTCATGTGCTGTAACTATGTCTGCATAAGAACTGCCTAGAATAAGCACAGAATAAGATCTAACTCATAAAGAGCAGATAATATGAGGTAAAACTGTCCGTATCTTAATCTGAAAAGCATTACCGATAGTAATTATCAATTAACTTTAATAATAGCCTGTGGTCAAAAACCAGAATGTTAATAAAACATTTACAGGATATCACATCGGGTTTTACAGTGTGTAGTCGGTGTGGATGTTTAGTTTAATAGACGTAACGTGTCTAATATAGAGGCATCTAATAGCATATAGCATATAATTCATTGATTTGCAACTTTAGCAGCAGAAATGGGACACAGAACTACAGCTGTTTGCTTACATTACTTCACAAATGCTGTATGTAAGTTTATAATGTTGCTTCTTTGGTTCATACGTGTCCAGAGCAAGAGTTTTGTCTGATATTTGTCGCATGACTGATGCTATGTCGCTTGTCAAAGAGCCGAAAATTAGAGATCCTGCAGTGACTGGAAGTGGCGACGCGCAGGTCAAAGGTCAGGCTGCTTGGCCGTTGTAGTGCCCCAGTTACTCCTTTGCTTGGCACGTGTCCTTAGTGAGCCCGTCTGGAGTTTAACGCAGCAAGATACTTCCTGAAGCGGAGCCCCAGGGGACGCGGCAATCTGGAGCACGCCGGAAGGTGCTGGGTCACGATCCAGCTCTCTGTGGGATGCTGACCGGAGAAAATCCCTTAGCAGAGCCTCTGAGCTGCCCGCTCCGCACTTGTCGAGGTTGGAGAGCCCTGGGTTCTAGCATCGTGTGTGACTCGTGAATGAGAATCCATTACTAACCGGCGATGTGTGATTCAGAGGCTCCCCAAGAAGGAGGAATGCCGGCAAAATCACAGGCTTTGAAGAGGGATCGCATCAAAACTTACATCACATCCGCACGGGGGAACAAGATGGAGAGATCCGGCCTTCCGGGACACTTTTGGCGGACGTCCAACATTTTTAATAAGTTCTCGGTCCCTTTTCATCTTTCACGGGTGTAATTAATCTTCGGCCCTTTTAGATTCTTCACACCCTGTGGTCTTTTTAATGGGGTGTCTGTGACGGGCAGGAGCAGACATCAGGAACATCTCCGGGTGTTACCCAGTTCATTACCCTGCCCCAGCTTCCACACCTCCACCTCCAGTATCATGTCCCCATCATAAACCAGTACCAGTCCCCATTGTGCCAGGAAACTTTGATCAAAGAATTAGCAGGAGTGCGGCCACAGCTGATCTGTTCAAGGTGACCGGACACGACACTGAATTCTTGACTAGATTATTGGTGACTTGGGCCTCATGCAAAATCGCCTTCCATCCATCTGTCCACTTACCTGGGTTACGGTTATGGGGACGCAGGGTCAGCATTGCGCTGTGGATGCTTTGCGTGGCATTTCAGCTCATCAGCACGCAAACACTGGCTGGTTTTTAGACAACAATTCACCCAACTGGAAGTCTTTGGACTACAAGAGGAAGTCCATGCGCCAGATGGATAGAATGCAAGCAGCCTACATGCAATGGGCTGGAATTTAACCCCCCCAGTCTTTCTTGTAGCCATAGGGAAGTATCACTTCCCAGTGAGCCGTTCCTGATCACTATACTTGTGAACTCTCAGACTCTCAGACACAATTATGACTTGATACTGTGAAACAAATGAACATTGTGTCTGATGTCAGCAGCGGCTGCAGCTGACAGTGTAGGCGAACTGATTAAGTACTTTAATAAAAACAAAAAACGAGAACACAAACTCCTATAGCCCCAAAAACTTTGTTCTTCTGGTTTCTGAAGGAATGACAGCGTTCCTCGTAAAACTGTAGTCGCTTTCCCCACAGATGCCTTCCTTCCGTAGTGATGTGCTTCAGAAACAATATCTAATTTTATCTGGGAATTTTTATCTTTTCAGCAAATAATTTAATCAGAATAACAATAGAAAATTAAGTGAACACTACTGGTAACATGGGCCGCTGACTGAGCTTTTTGGATTCAAAAAAGCGAAACGCTTTGAACTGAACAAAGCCATCAGCACTTGCAGGAGATTTCATCATCGAGGTCGGAATAACACCCCTCGCCCTGGGATCGGCTTTGGTGACCACAATGGGTGTCTCCCGGGCGAGTGCTGCGATCTGGCCGCCATCTGCGTCCCCTCCGCGCACTGCGCTTACACTGCCCGAGGAGCTACCCTCACTGGTGCCAATTAAACATGGCCATAAGTCAGTTAAAGGTGAAAACGCAGGTGAAACGCGAGCAGAGAAGCAGCCGTCAGGAGAGGGGAGCATTAGTGAAGAAAATTATTCTTTACAGGAGAGTGGAAGAAAGCCAGACAGATTATGTTGTCTACAGTGCTCTTTTGTATTACAGTATCAGGCCGATTTATCATGTCAGTTAGTTGTGCCGAAAAATCTACAGTTTTTTTTTTTTTTAACGAGCACCTTTTGTTTACAGTCACTGGCAGATTGTGCTTTTGTTCAGATTTAGCATTTAGCGTAGCTGTTCCTCCTCATGGCAATTTATAATTAGTTAATGTGTTATTGCGTTGATTTATCTGTCGGTTTTTATAATTTGGAAAGGAAACCCTCGCGCTGGCTGAATTACCACAAATTAAGTTTATGGTTTGCCGGCGGTTAAATCATGAATCCAATGACACTCTTTGTAGTTGCTCCTCCTTGCCAGTTGAGGTCAGACTTTAAATCCACAGGTAAATGTCCGTCTGAGGATGCTTTGTGGGTGTTGGATACTGACGCCCCATTGGCGGATGCTATGCCAATCAGTAGGTCATGCCCCGCTGCTGTGATTGTGGGCTCTGTAGTCCTAATTGCATCTGGGTGTAGATCAATACCCAGAGCTTTAAATGCCCCCACCCCCGCTCAATTCCCCTCACTGTCTGTGTGGATTTCCACACTTCGCCACTCAGAATAGGATAATCGAAACACTGTAAGTGGCCATCATATTTCCCATGCATGATCGCTGTTAAACAAGCGAAAATTAGCTTCTTAATGTTGTTGTTGTTATGATCCATTTTATTGAGTGTTTTCTGAAGATAAACATGGTTTTCAGGAGCAGCCTTTGTTTATTGTGTCATTAAAAGCATTTTTTCTATGCATATGAAATAAAGCACTTGTGTATAAACGCCTAGTTTTTAGATGCTGTGGTAAATGAACTGACAGCCGTATTTATAATTCTGCCTGAAATAAATCTCTGGGCTCTTATTAGAATGATGCATCAGAAGTGTGTGTGTGTGTGTGTCTGTGTATGATTTATATTACACTGTGGGGACCATTTCTCAGGTCCCCACAATGATCTGTGACTCAAAAAAATAGAAATGCCAAAAGTCATATTTTGTTTCATTACTTATGGATAAGGTCAGGGCTGGGTGGGGGTTACGGGCGTCATGCTGGGATTAGAGTTTTCCCCATAGAAATGAATGGAGAGTCCCCACAAAGATATAATTACAAACCTGTGTGTGTGTGTGTGTGTGTGTGGAGCACACCATTAATAGAGCAGTAACACTAGTACACACACCCTGATAAATATCTTAAATACTCTATTATGGACTGTCATCCCATCCAGGGTGTCCCCTGTCTGGGATGGGCTCCAGGGCCCCCCCTGTTCCTCTATTGGAAAATCAGTTAGAGGGATAGATGGATGGATGGATGGATGGATGGATGGATGAACATAAGAACATAAGAAATTTACAAATGAGAGGGGGCTATTCAGCCCATCAAGCTCGTTTGGGGAGAACTTAACTAATAGCTCAGAGTTGTTAAAATCTTATCTAGCTCTGATTTAAAGGAACCCAGGGTTTTAGCTTGCACTGCACTAGCAGGAAGACTATTCCCGCTAATTTGGATGGATGGTCGTGTCTTTCTCAGTTCTCATTTAACACACTAAGGGAATTAAGGAGTTGGTTGTGATCTTTAAATATCCTCATGCCTGTTGTGTTAAGATCCTGCATCTTTCTGCTTGAATAAACTTTGTCCGTTTATTCCAGTTTGGTTACCTGAATTGTCCAAGTACCTGCACAATTGCTGCAAAGAACCGACCTCATGTGTACCGATCATCTCCTCACCGCTTACGAGACAGACGCTCTTCCTCAAGATGCACTTGGTCTGAAGTGTAAGATTATCTTAGAAAAAAATGACCATTCTCAGATTTTTCAGGATTGTTTTTCTCGAACACTTTTGCCTGAATTAATAATGTTCCTGGTCAGACCTGAAGGTAAAAGATTTTCTTCGAGATGATGTTCAGTTCTGATGAAAGACGTTGGAAGCGAGCTCTCAATTATTTCCTTGCCGTTATAAAAATATATAAAATATATATTAAAAACTTACCCATCGCAGTTGGTTTAATTATATACTGTATTTTATTAACTTTACTGGGTTCCTGTTAACATAAAGGGACTCGGAACCACCCCAAGGATAAAATAATCAGCCTTTCAATATCATTAACTTACGGTTTTGCTAAATTAATCTTCAAGACACATTTAATTTCAGCCGTTGTCTTCTGGTGTTATTATGCAACTGGTAATTTTGTAAGGAATTAAGTTGGATCTTTTTGATGCTCAGGGCTCATGTACTTAATGACGACGGGCTTCAGTGACGCTGAATTTGATCTTGTGATAGGAGCATGTCTCCATGAAATAGTGTCAGAGAGAGAACTCTGAAAGATCAATTGTGCGTTTTCTTTTATATTGTAAACAACAGGCAAGACTTGACAACAGACCTGGGCTCCACGTCTGGGTCTCGTGCCCGCATTAAAGCGGGACATGGGTCGAGTCCCAACACCTATCAATCTCCATAACGATTAAACATCAGGACCGTCGTCCCAGTAAGGAATTCAGTCATTTTAGGGCAAAGCACAGCACGTCACAAACCAGGAGACGACAAGACTTTGCTGAGTTTGGCATGATGGACTGGTTCAGCCCAAGGTGCTCCTGCGCTAGCCTCCAGGTTAAGTAATGAATTCATTAATCAAGAGCCACGCTGGAATGAAGAGCTCAGCATCTGGAGAGGAAATCGATCCAAAAACAAAAATGACGTGGTCAGGAGAAGTCAGCCCTTCCATCCATCTTCCACAACCGCCTATCGACATCTCCACGGCAGGACATGCAGAGATACATGCCAAGACTGAGGGCTTTCTGGCCGATGATGTGCCTCTGGGCTGCCCCGGGACAGCCGGGGTGACCCCCCCATTCAAGCCCCCCACATCCCCAGGGAGGATGGCTGCTGTCTGCGATTACAGTTAAAGAAAAACATACATTGTCTCTTCTGGGAAGGCGTTCAAGAAAGTTCCATGTCCGGTCCGTGAGGAGCACGGATTTGGGGCTGCGGCGTACGATCTCGCAGTTGTAGCTCTCAGCACGCCATCGAAAGGCACAGATCACACGGCAGCCGCAGTCAGCTTGTTGTCATCAGACTGATGTATCACCAGAATATTTCATGCAATGCAAATGCCAGCCAGGAACCTGCCAGGTCCATTTAATCGATTTAAAAATAACATTTTGGTGAAATGACCCGAACGTGCCTTTTTCAGAACCACAGTGCCTCCTCGTGTCTCTGCAGACCCTGGGATTTGACCCAACAACCTACTGACTACTGAAGCACATCCTAACCTGCTGAGCAGCACTGCTCCCCCCATCCACTGTTTTGTGTGTGCGTGTCCAGTGCCCTGGGATTTGACCCAACAATCTACTGACCACAGGAAGCACATCCTAACCTGCTGAGCAGCACTGTGCCCCCCATCCACTGTTTTGTGTGTGCGTGTCCGGTGCCCTGGGATTTGACCCAACAATCTACTGACAACAGGAAGCACATCCTAACCTGCTGAGCAGCACTGAGCCCCCCATCCACTGTTTTGTGTGTGCGTGTCCGGTATCCTTCTGTAGTCCCTAAATACGTGGGAGATGACAGTGTGCGACCGTGTGAGCATATCCCCCGCCAGCTCCTCCCGGGCACCTCCTGCCCCGCACCTCCCTGAAGTCGGGTCGTCGTGACCCAACATCGCAAAAGCAGTTATGAAAAAGTCAATGCATTATTCCTTCTGTCTCAGTTTGATTCTGCCTGTTCTCATACTCTCTGCCGCTCAAAGGCGAAGAGATTTGCTGACAAGCTAAAAAGACTGTCATTTAACGATAAAATGCAAAAGTTTAATGCTGTTGGCCGGTGCCATTCCAAGTCATTGTAGTGAGATTCTACAAGACACTATGAGCAGCAGAGTCTTCTGGAAAAGACCTAAATGACACTTGCTATGGGCTCGTAAAATGCTCTGTATCAGAGATCTTCACTGAACATCACCGCTTCCCCTGGACCGTATATCAGAGATCTTCCCTGAACATCACCGCTTCCCCTGGACCGTGTATCAGAGATCTTCCCTGAACATCACCGCTTCCCCTGGACCGTATATCACAG
>JAODUD010000048.1:1136455-1151473 GCA_026784285.1 Stomatorhinus walkeri | reverse complement strand
CCCATCCTGGGTTGTTCCCTGCCTTGTGCCCTGTGATGGGTTGACGCCCCATCCTGGGTTGTTCCCTGCCTTGTGCCTGTAGCCTCCGGGATAGACTCCAGACCCCCACCACCCTGAATAGAATAAGCTTTTTCAGAAGATGGATGGATGGGGGGGTTCAGTGGGCTTTTACTGCATCTTGGTATCTTCTGTTCTCTTTTAAAATACATGGGTGTGTAAAAAATGAAACTCCAAATCTTGTAGACTTGGGAGGCATTTAGCTAAGCTATGATTACGGCAGTGTCCATTCAAGCAACGCCGTAATTAAAAAGCTCATGCAGACATAACTACGCTGCTTCAAAAGACGCGGCAGCTGCAGAAACGTCCTGGAACTGAGGGACGCCAACAGCAGCTTCTCCATGCCTGGGCCCCATAGAACGCCTGCAGACCTTCAGCGTCTGATTCAGAACACGTTGTCAGTGTACTTAAACCAGCCTCCATGAGATTAAAGATTAGTTTTTCATTCAGAGAAATATGTTATACCATGTATTTACTTACTCAGTCATTTTGCAGGCTTTTCTGAGCTGTTTATCTGAACTGTATTTAGCAATATTTTTCCTATATAAAACCTAGAAATATCTTAGCAGTAATACTAGTTATGATAACAAACGAAAGTGGATCCTGTGAAACAACAAAAACTACGAACACCAATAGTGTTAAATAATTAAGATTATTTAGTCAGATAAATACTTCCGAAAAAAACTAATGCAGACAGCATTACTGTTCATGTCAGCTAAGATTTAGTGAAAGCTGTAAGAATGTGCTGGGCTTTCTAAACTTTTTTGGTTAACCATGCCTGTGCAAAGAAATAACTCATTTATGTTATGCAGGTTAGGTTGGTCCAATACTTATTCATCTGAACCTAGTTCATTTACAGTCCCTTCTAATAACTCCTAATGAGCTTGATTCTTAAGAAGTCTTCTTGGCGGGAATTTATGGCTGTGTGTGTACTGAGCTACGTTTAATTGTAATGCAAAGTCTAGTACGAGGGACTTACTGTTGTTAGACTTCAGGTCCCGGTGGATGACAGGAACGATCGCCCCGCTATGGAGGTACAGCATCCCCCCGGCGATCTGCACAGCCCAGTTGACGAGGATGTGCGGAGGGATGCGGCGGCCGGCCAGCACCCGGCTTAGGGGACCGCCGGCCGCGTACTCCATGATCAGGCACATGTTCGGCTCCTGCAAACAAACCCCCTTGAGGGTGATGATGTTCGGGTGCGTGAGCATGGCAAACAGCCGGGCCTCCCGCCGCACATTCTGGGATGTCACGCTGATGTCCTCGTCCGGGTCCTGGCGCGCCGCCTTCACCGCCACCAGCTCCCCTCTCCATGTGCCGCGGTAGACCTTGCCGAACCCGCCCACTCCGATCACCTCTTCCAAGCTCAGCTCAGCAAAGTCCACCTCCTCTGGCTCAAAGTCCTTCGTGGCAACCGGTCCTTGGAGTGTCCCGTTACAGCCCGGCTTGTAGGAAACGTAATTAGATGGGAAGATGCCCACTTTGTTGTTGACCTTGCCTGCCCACCAGCCCTCATCCCCGGATATCTCCGAGTCCAGTGACAGGACCTCCACCAGGTCGCCCTTGCGGAGCGTCAGCTCATCCTTCCCGTTCGCTTCATAGTCGAATAAAGCGGTCCATAAAGGGTTAGTGAAATTACCCATCACGGGCTGTTCTGCACCTTTCCAGCCGGAAAAAATGCTTTTCAGGGGCTCCATTAAACTGCTCGCTCCGTATTTGCTTTCTGTTGGATATTATGCGGAAAATACAGAACTTCCAAACACCTATTTCCCTTTTGTGTCTGCCTATTGATCTCATCGGGGACCTGTTCGGACATTAAATCGCACATTGAGATATAAGACAGAGATTTGAGTTAAGATCCTTTAGGACTGTGGACCCCATATGCCAACCCTCCGTTTAGGTGACAGACGTCAGTCAAACGCGCACCTAGTCCGCTTAAATAAATCTGCGTAACTTTGTTGACTGATTTGCTCTCATTTTGCTCCGTTACAAGTGTCAGTCACACAAAAACGCGTATTTACACGCGTTTTGATCCAACTTTCCGAGCCATAATTCGAAATGAATAGTCAATTTGCGATTGCACTGCACCAAATAAACTGACACACAAACTAACAGAATCAAATAATCTGCTACATAATCGATGTTACAACAGTCGGTGTTTCAGTCCGCTGTAAAGGATTATAAACGAAACCCAGTGATATAAATCGTAAAAACAACAAGATTTTAGTTTTTCCACCTTGGGCTTTGATTCGCCTGTTTGTTGCCAGTCTTGTAACTAGTTATACAGCTTAGCAGGAAACTCAGAGAGGTGCAGAAGAATGGCAGGAAAGAGGTATTCAGCTCGGAGCGGGGTTGCAAAAAGTTCGAGCTGGCAAATCCGCAGTTTAACGCCACAGATGAGTTAACGGTACCTGCGCAGACTTGGTACAGGCACTCCCAATATCCTCTGGCAGATCCAAATCCACTATTTCTATCTCATGCTGACTTCGTTCCCACGAGCGGCACTGTCGTTTGCTGTGCAGTTTTTTTATTATTTCAATTTAATTTTAAACAGGAAGAACTATACAAAGTTTCTCGGGCATTTTTTTTCTGAGGCAACTACAATAATAGCTCCTTTGATGCATCGCGCGTCACCGGCTTCTCCTCTGCGGGGATAATGGCACGTCTTGCCAGTCCATGCAGATAGAGAAACAGCGCGCCAACAGCCTTATCTTCTGCCGCAGCGACTGCATTCCTCCTTCGGCGCGTCCAGCCGCTCCACGTATCCGCTTACAGTTGAAAGGGTGGGGTTTCGCAACTTTTTTTCGACAGGAAAAGAATCAGATGACAACAATATCACGATTCTTTCTCGTATAGAACCAACAAAATCAATACAGTTCTCACTTTCTGACAAATATACTTTACAGATGACTAAATACATAAACCCCAATATATTATATTTACATATATATATTTATATCTGGAAGTAGTCTAGTGTCAAGGTCTCTGTAACATGATGATTTTCTTATGCATCGAGATATTTAGACAAAATATATTGTTAATATATAATAATAATAATAATAATGATGATGATGATTATTATTATTATTATTATTATTATTAGGCATGTTGCTGTTGTTGAAAATAAGTCACAGCTAGATTACATCTATGTATACATGGCGCACCTGTCATCTAATACTCAGGTTAACTTATTAATATGAGTTGGTATAAAATTTTAAACACGCCTATATAGGTATTACATATGTGTCGTATGTAGGTATATAACTTTAAATTGTGAAATATGTTTTTCAATATTCATACTAAGCCTTGTCAATCAAGTCACAAAAAAATGTGTCCAGCGTCCAATCCAATGGTTAAGAAATACACATTTCACTCACTCCACGCATGCGCGAAAACAAGCACCAATCGCATGAAGGAATTTCGTAGCTGTTAAGTTTGGGGTCAGGGTCTCAATTTGTTACGATGCAGCCAATCAGTTCCGTTAAATTCTTGACAGAGGTAAGCTTTGTCCAATCGGATTGCGTTATCAGGTTTTCTTCCTGTAGAGGGGTATTTGCTACCTGTGTGAATGGGCGAGTTCGAAAGGAGGAGTTTGTGGGTGAGAGAGAAACTGTATTTTTCCCCAGGAATTAAAACAAACATGTTTTTCTTAAGGAAAAAATGCCAAGTAGCATGTAGTTAAAGGGCAATGACGCTTCTGTGCGTGTTTCTTACGCCTCTCTCTTTACGAAGACCGAAACACATGCGCCGGTGCCCCCGTTTCTGGATGGAAAAGGCCGCCGGAGAGCGGGATGACTGAGAGCTAGGCGCCGCTGGCGGTCCGAGGAGAAGCGGCGGAGAAAGCGGAGAAGGGGCCGTCGCCGAGCGCCAGACGCGGAAGGAGAGCCGCTGCGCTCCGGCCGTGCCGCCCTAGCTGAGGCGTTTCTGCCCGGGGCCTAGCTGCCTGGTGGCTACGCGAGAGACGGTAGTCGGCGGTTTCCTTCGGTTTGGTTTTGTTTTTATTTGGTGGCCGAAGCTCGGCTCGCCTTCGGTCTGCGCTTAGGCGTCCGGCTCGTCGGCGTATCTAGCACCGTGCCTGGGCTTTTCCCAACGAAAAGGCTCGTAAGACCATGTCGGAGTGTCGGCGAGCCGCCGGGAATTAGGTAGGGACTTCGGGGCTGCGTTTAGGGAGAAGGGAGCCGCATGTAGCTGCCCGAGTCCGGCTGCCCGCGTCCGGCTGCCCGCACCGCTGACCGAGCTGCCCGGCCGGATCGCTAAATACCCTTATCGGGGCGGCGGGGCTGCCGGCAACCCCCTGCTTTATCATCGATCCGTGGTTCGTATAGGACACGTCCCCACGAGGGTCTGTTAAATGCAGCTAGCCAAAGCAAAAAAAAAAGAGACAAGGAACCCCCCCCCCCAAAAGAAATTCGGATTTCTGTCTTGGTAGCACTAATAATAAGGGCAAGAGTTAAGATGACTGTGGCAGTAGAGATTATCAAAGATTTAGCTTGTAAATATGAGGAACCGAAATCCTCGTGTCCCTTAAATGGTATCCATAATTAATCAGGTAAATATCGCCCAGCGTTAACTTTTGATACTTCATTGATAGTGGCTGACATATCTGGTTCAAAAACACAAGCAAAGGTTTACATTTTTTCCATTAGGTCTGTATTTTTGTGGCTGTTTCTCAGGGTTATAAAGTCGCAGACCCATTGATAGTTCGTGTTCGTTTAACGTTCTTGTTTGTGCTTGATTTTAGTGCACGTTTGTATTTGGGTGAACAAAGTTTGACTAGTTAACTGGCGCAGTAAGTTAGAGGGCCAAAGGTTCTACTGGGTGTTATAATCTATCATTGCTGGTTACTGTCAAGACGTGCAATGGTATTGGGCTGATTACATAGTTGTTCCAAGCAATAAATTAAAAAGCCATTATTGACGTATTAATATTTATAAAAAAGATAAAGTGATTCTGGAAGGATCAGAGATCCTCCACTTTGTCATTATTAAAGCCACAATATGATCTACAACAGTTGTACCTTGATAGTTTGAAGGGTAGGTATTTTTCTTATTATTTATTGAGGTTTATTATCTTAAAGTGCTGGGAAATAGAAGAAACCAAACATTTTTTCCCCTTTGCCGATGAATGTGTTTTCTCTCATTGAGTCACCAGTGTGCCAAATTATTGCCCAGATAATAAGCGAAGCTTTGTGTTTCGAAGAATAGCCCAGTGAAATTGCCATACCTGCTGGGAAAGGACATGTGAATTTTCCCTGCGTGACAACTGCAGGAAACCCGTGGCGTGTTTCTCTTGGACAAGCCTGCCCCTGCCTCAAAAGCCTGCCAGTGGTTTTCATGGAGCACCAGGCACGGTCGGGCCACAGGAAGGGGTAACGCTGACCAGCAGGAGGTGGCCTATCAAGAGTGAGGGGCCTGGACCCTCGCTTGCTTTCTAGAAGGAACGATGGGCTCTCAAGCTCTTCAGATACTGCGTCAGGGGGTGTGGGCCTCCCTCACGGGGGGCTGGTATGTGGACCCACATCAGAGTACCTTCTCCAACTGCTTTCACCTCTACCTCTGGATCTTTCTCTTGACGTTCCCGTTCCTGCTCTACATGGTAAGTGTACCTCTGCACAGATCCGGGAAGTTCCTTTTAGTGTTATTTATGGCTTGCGATTTCTCCATTTTGCCACGATTACACGTCCATCCAGTTTTGGGTGACATTGCGTGGTGTTTACCAGGCACCAGATTCATTTTTGGTTAACGATCTTGTAAATGCTTCCACTTGCATTTCACAAGTAAGGTGACCTTGTAGTTTGAATGGGCTTGGTGTAAATGAAATTTCAGGTGTCGCAATGCCAGATATTGAGATTCAGTGAATTTTTTGGTCTATCCACATGCTTTGTTAGAAATAGTCTCTCATCGCAACTGACTTTCATATTTGTCAGAAGTAAGCTGCTTTCAGTAGAAGTCATTGTAGCAGAACGCTATGAGCCACATCTCCCTGAGTGCGTAGCTTATTACCGAAAGGTATGATAGATTGTTTTCATATTTTGGTGTTTGGAAGGACGGCCGAAATTCTGCTGGGATGATATCCTTTCTATTTGAGCTTAATTTGGAATTCCACAGATGTTTTACTTATAGATGCCTGGACATATATTGTACCATATTTATTCAATATGCTTTGTAGGATATATCAAATGCACGCTATTTGTTGCATTGGTTTGTCTCATCACTTTATAAATAGAATTTCCCTCTGGGTTTGATGAAGTCCGTCTTAAACGCATTTTCCTTTGAGGCTGCCAACCCACTAAATGTGTGTGGGTTTTATGTAAGGAGACGAAAGTGTTTAGATGGCTGTATGAATTCAAGAGAAGTGTTTGTAAATGCTTTAAGCGTGTTTTGTCTGGCTGTACAGTAACTGTTTACAGTTCTTGTTGGGCTTTTCCCAGCTTTACTCCAGTGTAACTAATCGCCAAAACAAACAGGTGGTTTTCTCTGTTTAACTTGGGGGTGGCCAATCTTATCCGCACAGGGCCGGTGTGTATGCGGGTTTTTGGGATAACCTTTGGGTCAGCTGTTCAAACTCAGGTGTGAGGACTCTTCAGCCAATAAGTCATCTCATCAGTAATCTAATTAGGGAGCTGCATTGAAAACCTGCATACACAGCGGCCCTTGTGACAGTAAATTTCTTATTATATAGCTCAAAGCTTTGTCTGAATGGTTTGTTCTGTTTTTATTTTGCCTATAAGGCATCTGTAATTGTCATATAGTAAATAAAACAAAGCTCTTAAGTGCAGGGGTTTTATGAAAAGTTCAGACTGAAATAAGTGGTGTAGGTCATGCTTAATAGCCAAGCATAGACTCAGAAATGCCTTTGGAGTCAATATTGAGCCGAACAAATCAAGGTGATCAGTGCACTTCCTACATTCCTGTCCCTCCATCCTAACCCTCTCCATTTCTTTCACATTATAGGCGCTGCCACCCAGTCTAGCTGTGGCCGGGGTCTATTGCCTGGTTGTGGCTGCTTTCTTTACGGCCATAAAGACAGTGAACTTCCGTCTCCACGCCATGTTCGACCTGGGGGAGATAGTAGAGAAGCGACAGGCCTCCCTGACAGCAGAGGGCGCCAGAGCGGATGAGGGAGACGAGAGCACTGCTGCACCTGAAAGGAACCAGCACAGGTACATGCTGGGACAACAGATGACCTTTGTGCTACTGTGATCTGTGCAAGAACCATACTGGTACATTCTTATATGCTTACTGCTAAGCTAACATTGCAAATGATGATTCTTTTTTCCCCAAACAAGACTCAGTCTAGTCTCGCTGCCCCAGCTGATGGCCTGCTAGCTCTTGGGATAACCTTAAGGCCAATCTAACTGCCAGCTGTTAATATGGCGGTGTCAGCACAGTCTGCGTGGAGCGCCACTTAAGTTGACGTCGTCATTTTAACCTGTCTCCCCGTCAGGGACAGTGCGGCTGGAGTTGAGATGACGGTGTTCCGGAAGGTCAACTCGACCCCTCCTGTCCGGTGCAGCTCACAGCACTCTCTTTTTGGGTTAAACCAAGTTTCGGTCAGTCCTCTGCCGCTTCGTTCTCCTACGAGTGTCCCTTGGGGTCTTTCAGTGCACCAGCTGACCCCAACGCGAGATAGCCGTGGGCAGTGGTCTTGTTCACGTCTACCCGAAGTTCAAAATCTGGTGCTTAAGAATTGCAGCTCTGCTTGGAAGTATCCTGGCTGAGATCCCGATAGCCAGCATGATTGCAAAGAAGCACTAAAGCTTGTCTGTCTTGCAGAACCGTGAATTATGATATGAGTAAAAAATGAAATTGCTTGTGATTGCCTTGTAATCCGAAAGCTTATAGGGTTTTTGTTGTTGTATTCGCTCTGTGGGATTCTTGAGTGATCCTGTTGTTTGTTGCCGTTCAAGGAATTTCTGCCGCAACTTGATGACACAGGAGGCTCCAAAGGTGAATATTAAAAGCGGCCATATTACATGTTACTGTGATGACGTCGCGTCTAGTTTCCCGAGGGATTGAAAGTGAAACCAAGAGCTCCGTCTCGATCAAGAGTCTTTTTTGTCGCGCCTTAGAAAAGTTCCAGCGGAAAAGGGAAACCGTGGCAGGGAATGGAATGGTTCCGTATGTGTAGCTGAAGCGTAGCTATAATTAGCGCGCGCTCTTCTGAGACAACAGCCCACTGAGAGATGAATGCGGGATCGCTCTCTCTCCCCAGACCTCAAGGAGCTGGTGCGAGAGCGCGGCCATAGCGCCATTGTCACTGCGGCGCACAGAGACCTGCTACGGCATGGGTCCCAGGACACAGTCCGTAAGCATCGCCATGACGACGGAAGACGGCCTGCCAGGAGGGCCTGGATTCACACGCTTACGGCCCCCTTTGGCTTCTCTGCAGGTGCTGCCGGAGTGGCCCAGTCCTGCCTGGTTGCCACCCTGGGCGGCGAGTTCCCCGGCCTGATGGGCCCGAATGGGACGGTGCCGGGCAGCTTCGTCGGTCCCGTGTCCGGAGAATGTCCCTCCATCCCCCCATCACCCTCCAGTCAAGAGGAGGGGGAGGACAAGGAGCGGGAGGAGGACGAAGCGGAGCAGTTGGCGGATCGCATGTCCAAAGGGAGCCCTGAAGAGGAGGGGGTGGGAGGTTACTTGCCGCTGGGGCCCTCGGCGGAGTCCGGGAGCCTGGGCGATGCCCCGCTCAGTCCCCTCCTGAAGAGCAGCCTGAGTGAGGAGCTGAGTGAGAACCTTCTGGGTCTGGGGCTCCACCCGGGTCCTTTCGCCCCTGACCGGGAGACCCTGAGCACGGTGAGCAGCTACCGTAGCGAGAAGACCGACTCCACCCAGCTGGAGAGCCCATCCCTGAGTTTGAGCCGGTCGGCACCGCCGGGCACCACTTTGGCGGTCGAGGGCCCCCTGCCGGGCTCTGGTGCCCTGGGGGGCATAGAGGGCCCGGCGCTGCACGGCGGCAGCGACACCGACGACCTCTCTGACAGCGAGCTACTGCGCTCCCCTTCCAAAGAGCCCTCGCTGGGGCAGGGCCTGGACCGCACGCTGGTGGAAGGGGACGACCTGCCCTGCCTGCCCCAGGAGCTCACGCAGTCCGCGCCCCTGCAGGACTCCTCGCCCTCCAGCAGCGGGCGCTCCGACGCCTGCGACTTAGAGCGGGGAGTTTCTCTGCCCCCCCTGCCGCCGCCCCGGCAGGCTAGCTCGGTGCCAGCGGGCCTGGCTCTGGGACTGGGCTGCTCGGAGCCCGCCCTGCCCATAACTCCCCCTCCCTTCCTGTTGTCCACCCAAGTGCCCCTGCAGGTTCAGCAGGTGGTTCGCCCCAAAGACCTGAAGCAGTTACGGGCAGCCGGGGTGGGTGGAGGGGGCGGCGCGCTGCACCGGCCTGGCCGTCGGAAAGTGCCGCGCAAGCGGGGTGGGGCGGGCAGTGGCAGCTTCGACTCGGGTTCGTACCGCCGGCAGCACGGACGGGGGCAGCACAGGGACTACATCCCTGTGCGCAGCCGTCTGGGCCCCAAGGCGTACAGCGAGAGCCTGTTCGAGGACTCCACCGACGAGGACGACGACGACGACGACGGCAGCGAGGGCAGCGACCTGAGCGCCGGCTCCAGCCTGGGCTCACAGCGCCGCTACAGCTCCGACGACTCCAGCTCCTCCACCTCCTGCTACTCGCCGGACTCCGCCGCCCCAGGCCTCCCAGTCCCGCCCACTCTTTGCACTCAGCTGTCCAGTCCCGGTGAAGGGGAGGTCTCTGATTCGATCGGCCCCTCCCACTCCCGGGCGGCTCAGAGGTCGGCCAGCACGGCGAGCGCAAAGACGCATGCCAGGGTGCTCAGCATGGATGGCGCAGGTGGGGGTCACTCCAGCTCCGGAGTTCTGCCCCCAGCCGCCCTGTCGCTGCCCCCGTCCATCCCCCCCGCCCCGCGTCCACTCCCCCTTTCCAAGTCCGACCTAGAGGCACGCACAGTCCACCTGGACGGGTTCCCCGGGGCCCATCATCGCCTAGAAGCCATCGAAGGCTCCTGGGCCGGTAATCAGACGGGCTGGCGGGCGGCTGACCTGCTGGAGGAAGGAGCCATTGGAGGAGGTGAGTCAGCAGCCGCCTCTGTCTCCCGTGGTCTCCTGTCATCGCTCCTGTGGTGACTTATCAAATTTCCTGCGCTTGCGGCTTTTCCAGCCTGTTCTGTGGAGAGAATGAAAGTGGCTGATGGAGACCAGAGAATCTCCCTTGACCTATTTGCCCAAACTGAGCTCCTTTTAGAGAGGGGATTTGATCAGACTGATGGGGTATTCTTGGCAGGAGACCCGCTCGCCTCATGGCCCGTGGTGGCCAACCTTTCCACAGACGCTTCCTTGGCTGTAACCTGACGCTTCTCCCCTGCGCACTCTCTCTTCACGCACTCCATTGCGCTGGCTTATTTTTTTACGCGCCGCGTTCATTCTGATACGTCGCCCTTCGTCTCCGCCTGCCCTCCTCCAGCCCTGGCTCCCGAGGACGGCGGCAAGCGGGACTCCGTCAGCAGCATGAAGAGGGCGCAAGCCATCCGGAGGCGGCACAATGCGGGCAGCAACCCCACGCCCCCACCCTCCGCCATGGGCTCTCCCCCAAGGTGAGCTACGATCGGTGTTCAAGATCGGCAGGGAGAGAGCAGAAATGTGGTCTGGGGGTCCCGGCGGATTGGACTGGGACGCGCTTACAGGGCGTAGCACGTTTATACTTACAGGTGACGATCTACCTGTATGTCTCGCATGCCAAAATCCTTTATCTGTTAAACACATTTTAAGTCCCTTAGGCAGAGTTACCATTTTGCTGAATCTGTAAAAGGGGTTTTAAATACAACTTTTTTATCAGAAGCTAATCTGAAGCATCTTATGTACAAGTTGTTTATCTATTTGTAGTACGTCATAGTTATTTTTGAAGTTGTTACTTTTCGGGTTATTTAATCCGTTTTAGTGGTCTCGCCGTGAGCGTAGCTTAGCTTCCTGGGTGACTGTAAGCCCCCCCTAACGAGCTGTCTGCTGCCGGCGCCCCCCTCCCAGCCTGCAGGACCTCCGGCGGGCTCGTACTTCCTCCCGCTCCCGGACACTCACCCTGCCTTCAGCGCTCCAGTTTGCCTCCTCCCTCCTCCTGCCGCGCGGGGGCGTCCACGAGGCCTCCACTTTCGACGACACGTCCGAGGGGGCCGTGCACTACTTCTACGACGAGAGCGGTGAGGGCGAGTTCGTGGGGGTGCGCGGGGAAGGGGCGAACCATAAAAGCTGCATGAGCGATTCAGTATATCAGTACTGTTGTGTGCGCAGTCTGCATCAGAATCTGCATCAGAATCTGCAGCCCTACACAGTAGGTTGTTGGTTTGAATCCCTTGACCTGTAATTTTATCGCTTTGCCATGTAGGAGTGAAGAGGTCTTACACTTTTGGCCCTGCTGGAGGCGGATATGAGGACCCAGTGCAGTAAGTTCTGCCAGACCATAGTTGCTGGGTGTTGCATATTGCATAGAAGATCCTGCACCTCACCTTTCCCTGTTTTTTTTGTATTTGTCTCAGGGAGCGAGACAGACAGTCCCAGTCCTCAAGCTTCACTTCCACTGATGTCCAGGAGGGGGCGCCAGTACTCTCCATGCTGCAGCCGCGACCTGTCGTCCTGCAAGGGATGCAGGTCCGCAGGGTGCCGTTGGAAATCCCAGAGGTGAGACAGAGCCCCGGTCTAACCGCAGAGCCCAGGTGACCTTTGACCCTATTGATTGTTACACTGGAGATTCTGCTTCTCTACAGTTTGACCTGGACCACGAGTCGCTGCAGGAGTCTCAGGAGAACACGCTCATGATCGAGGAGAAGGCCAAGCCCAAACAGTACTACCGCTTCTGGGTGCTGCCGGGGAGGTGGCTGCGGGTTCGCTATGACCGCCTGGCCCTCCTCGCGCTATTGGACAGGTAGGGCAGAGGGGGGTGGCCAAAACACGCTGCGAGCCAATAGGGTGACTGTTTACCACAGGGTTAAGGGGACAGTAATGGGATCGGCGAAACGTGGTTGGTCAGTTTCATTTTTTTCAAAACTTGTTTTCTGGATATTTTTCGGCCGTCGACATGACAGTTCGAACGGCCCCCAGTACCCAAGCAGACTTATCACAAATGCGGGGGTCAGGCCTGGGCTGGCCGAATTAAGCCTTTGTGGGCCGGTGTATGGCTCTGTGGGTTAGGATTATGTGCCCAGAAGGTTGCCGGTTTAAATCCCATGAGCGGTGCAGTGAGGCATGCTGGATGCTTTGCGCTCTGACCATTTTTAGCTCTGGTTTATACTGTGTACCGGGTGGAGAGTGAGATTTACTGATACAGCTGTTCTGTCCATGGGTTCTGATCAGCCCATCTGCACTCAACAGGACACTCATGTCTAATAATTATGTCTGAACTCTGATCGACGGTCCGCCACAGGTGTGGCACAGCACCTGGCCTTCATCAGTGTGGCCTGTGGCTCGAACCTGAGCTCCTCTGCTGGTGCCGTAGAGCAGAGGGATGCTGCTTCAGGTCCAGGGAGAACCTGTCGGTCGGCCTGTCGGTGATCCATGAGGACTGACGGGGCTCTCTTCACGCAGAGACCTTCTCACCTGCCGCATGCTTCTGCGCATGAGAAGCCCCCGCTAATCGGGATTACTGGCCCCCAGCCAGTCGGTGTTAATTCTGGGAGAGGTGTGGCACAGACGGGCACCTGCAGCTCCTTCCAGGCGCGTGCTTTCGGACGTCATACCGTCGTATAGCGCTTCCGTTAACGCCCCCCTGCCCACTCCCGTGTCTCCCCGCAGGAACCGCCGGGTGGCGGAGAACGTGTTCGCCGTGGTGCTGGCCAGCCTGGTGGCCTTCCTGGGTTTCCTCCTGCTTCTGCAGGGCTTTTTCAGGGACATCTGGGTCTTCCAGTTCTGCTTGGTCATTGCCAGCTGCCAGTACTCCTTGCTGAAGGTGGGTCGTGGCTCAGAACCGCCGCCGCGCCGTTGGCCGTCCGCAGAACCTTCCAGTCGACACATTTTCAGATGACAGGCTGGTGGGGATTTCGCCGTGTCGTAGCGGAGATGTACAGTAGCGGAGATGTACAGTAGCACGGAAAAACGTTCCCCCAGGACTGCAGTGCATTACACTAACAGGAAGTGAAGCGCAAAACTGAGGACAGTGTGAATCAGGGGGCTGGACAACGGGAGCTGTAAGCATAGTGTTTGCATGTAAGCAAGAACTAATACAGCGAGACGGCGTGGAATAGATATAGTGATAAATGATAATCATTATATGTCACCAGAGCCAGTATGGGCTGGGCTCCAGGCCCATTGTGACCTCGCACTGGAGGGGTAGTCTGATTTTCCAGTGCTTACACGCACCGCACCATTCAGCCGTGTTGGTCTTTCGGAGTGAGCAGCAGGTCGTCTGTGATGTATTTGAGTGCCTGGGGATGTCCTCAGAGGTGCCTCTCAGCTTCAGCCTCTTGTTCTGTCCCCCCCCCCAGAGTGTGCAGCCCGACGCAGCCTCACCTATGCATGTGAGTGCCCGACCCGCCGGTGCATCCCTTCAGGGACCCCGACCCCCCGCCCCCCCTGACCGCCTCTCTTTCTGTCAGGGCCATAACTGGATCATCGTGTACAGCCGACCCGTGTACTTCTGCTTCTGCTGCGTCCTCATCTGGCTCCTTGACCTGGGGGGCAACTCCGGGCCCCTGCAGTCCTTCACCCTCTACGGCGTCACCTTCTTCTCGGGTCCCTTCCTGCTCTGTGCCCGGGACGTGCTCATAGGTCAGTCCGGAATGCCCCACCCGCCCCCCATTTGACAGCCCTGACCCATTCTCACAGGCTTCCGGCTTAATTCACTAATTACCAGGCAATCTGCTATTTACTAGGGTTAGTAGGTGTGTTTGAGCTGGGAAATCTGCAAATTGTGTTTGATTCTGGGCCTTCAGGACCGGAAATGGGGAACCCCGCTTTGTCACAGGTGTTCCCTTATATTAACCTTGCCGTTCCGGTGCCGTGAGCTCTTCTCAGGCGTCCCTTATGCGCTAACCCGCCCCCCCCCCTCCCCTGCAGTGTTCACCCTCTGCTTCCCCGTCGTGTTCCTGTTCGGGCTCCTACCTCAGGTGAACACATTCCTGATGTGTCTGCTGGAGCAGACGGACATGCACGTCTTCGGGGGCACCGGTAAGGCTCGGGGTTTGGATCTGGGATGGCCCCTCCCTCGCGGGCCCCTGGAGCTGGGGCTGACCGCTCCGTGTCTATCTGCCCCCCCCCGCCCCCCCACAGCCACGACCAGCCCCCTGTCGTCCCTGTACAGCCTGTCCCGCAGCCTGCTCGTGGCTGCGCTCCTCTACGGATTCTGCCTGGGCGCCATAAACGTGAGCGGCGTCTTTCTGCGACCTCCGTCGGCGTTTCTTTCGGGGTTTCCTCCTTCCCACTGTCCTCCTGTCCTCCTTCCCACTGTCCTCCTGTCCTCCTTCCCACTGTCCTCCTCCTGGTCTTCGGCAGGCGCCCTGGGAGGAGCCACACGTACCGGTGTTGTTCTCCGTCTTCTGCGGCCTGATGGTGGCGCTGTCCTACCACCTGAGCCGGCAGAGCAGCGACCCCACGGTGCTCTGGTCAGTCCGCCTCGCCTCGCCTCGCCTCGCCGCGCCTCTGGCCCTCGCTCCGGGCCTGTGCTTCATGCTCCACCCTGCCATTTCTGCAGGTCTCTCATCCGCTCCCGGTTTTTTCCGGAGCTGGATAGCCGCAGTCCCGAGGAGCCCCCCCAGGAGATTAAGGACCCCCTTCCGGAGAAGCTGCGTGCCTCTGTGGTAAGGCCCATGAGTTCTGTCCAGCTGCAGCCATTTCTGTCCCAAATAACATTGTGGGTTAAGCTGTTTTGGTAATGGTTGAACTCTTCTTTAAATTGGAGAGAGAATTTCCTTTTTCAGAGTTTCATAATTAGAGGTTTATTTTAGGGTGAGGATGTGATCCATCCTCT
>JAODUD010000048.1:1095665-1116238 GCA_026784285.1 Stomatorhinus walkeri | reverse complement strand
TACAATGCTTAATCTTTATACCTCCCCCATTCACCCTGCACCACACCACACCAGTAGCTACACAGTCCTATCCCATAACCACCAGCAGCACCATTCACAATGAAAATATTCGTAAGAACTGAACACTCAAATAAAAAGTATTTGTGCTCTCATCTATTAAAAAAAAATCTAGATTCTGAAAGTCGACTCAAAAAACACTGATGTGCTCTTGAGTCAATCAGCAGCCTGCAAGATTTCAGACCCCCGCAGGCTGAGCTCATTTGCTGGAGTGCAATTTTCATTTCAAAGTTTTCTACAAGGGGGCCCTGTAGTTTGGTATCTTTGCTAGAGCCCGTTTTAACACCATGACAGTGGAGGGCATGGACCAACCAAATAAAAGGTTTACAAACAAAGGCAGACATAAGATGTGTACTAAAAAAAGAGAGAGAATGGTAAAAGGTATAACAGCCAAACTGCTACCGTTGTCGCCGACGTTAACACTTTCCGAATGTCCCCTTGCAGAAAGGCTAGTCTCAGCCCCCTCCCTCACTCCAACCCAGTAAAAATGAAACAAAAAGGTAAAAACTGAAAAGGGGGAGCTAGGAGTCATAGTCTTCGTCGTCTTCGTCGTCGTCGTGCGGCGGTGGGGCGGGCGGAGGGTGCGCCGAGCTCAGCAGCGAGGGTGAGGGGACAAAGGAGCCCAGGGGCACCCCCGGCTGGAGGTACTGGGGGGGCATTTTCAGGCTGCGGTGGGCAGAAAGAAAAGCGATTATCTCCACTGTAATACCCAGTAAGAAGCTGCTTTGCTGAGAGCAGCGACTGACCCCTGAAACTGAGCCACTGACTGCAGGTTGGCGCCGGACCGGGACCCGTCCTCCTCGTCCTCCTCCGTCTCGCTCTCTTCAGAGTCCTCCTGCAACGCAAAGGCTGGGAGTCACATCTCCACTTGCCTCCCTTAACAGTGACTCTCTCTTCTTACAATAACCCTTAACTGGTGGTTACTCGCCCACCAAGGCTGGGGAGAGAGTGACGGACCCGCAGAAGACCAGAGAGAGGCAGAGTGAGACCCGCAGTAGACCAGGGGGAGGCAGAGTGAGACCCGCAGAAGACCAGGGGGAGGCAAGTAACACTCACCTCTTGCTCGGACTCAGTCCCTGACTGCTTTTTGTCCTTTCCTTTGGTGCCAGCACCCCCATTCTTCCTCCCAGACCCTGGCTTGCGCCCTCTGTAGGTGGAACAAAGAAGTGCATAAATATCATTTGTGTGTGTGTGTGTGCCAGCTGTGATGTCCTGAGTGTAACCCTGACTTGTGCATTGCGTTTTTCTGGGAAAGGCTCCACCCCCCAAATCCTGTTCTGGATAAGCAGATGGATTATGGGTAGACGTGCGTGTGCGTGTTATTTATTTATTTATGTAAATACACACGACTAGTTAGATGAAAGCCCGCCTCGCGACGACGCGGCCCGACCTGCGCGACACCTTCTCCCCTCCTTCCGCGTGGTTATCTTCGGCCTCGCCCTGCATGTCGGGAACTGCCGCCACCAGGTCCTTCAGGAAGTCAAACTGCTGCTCGAGTTCAATGCACTGCTTTCTGAAAGGGGGCCCGACAGCACACTTTTCACAAAGCGAGACACTGAACACAAACCCGTCCACAAACCGCGCCCACCCTGCGCTGATCGCAAGAGCTCCGCCGTCGGGCGGCCGGCGAGGGGAGCCTTACAGGTGTGACGTGGTCATGGTCTTCGCGTTTCGGGACTGTGTCACTTGGCAGGCCTTCGTCAGAAGGGACTCCAGAAACAGCTCTAGAGCACGTGCTGAAGTTCAGTCAAGGGACACTGGCGGACTTTACAGTAAATGCGAGATCTAAGGAGACATCGGTCTGAACCGAGGCTATGAGACTGCAACGGTGCCGACCTGCTGTCAGGGTTAACCCGGGTACTGTTTACATCTGAGCATGCGCACTCCTGTTTAACATCACGTCTACTGGTGCAAGCAACGCACATTGAACAAAAATCAGAATGAATTACTTATTATACTTATCTGTGCAAGGTCTGGTGTTTATTACAAAAGTCCGAATAGGGGGTGTATGAAGGATACAGATTATAACTGGAACTGCTGCCGCCACTTTCCCTATCTCTTCATCCGTCTGCATGATCTTCTTTATCCTGGCCTATGGGAAATGGACATTAACCAGGTCTGGCAAAGTGTTTGTGACACGAAAGGTACACGAACATAAAACATTATTTCCTGAAGAACATCGGGATACGAAGGCGCTTCTGCTGTGTTAGTGCATTAGTACTTGTATTTGCCGTTCAAACTTTCCACTCAAAAGACGTATTCCTCTACCCTTTTTTTTACCACAAAACTAAAGAAAGAGCATTCAATACCGGCCACCACACTTGGCACATAAGCCCGGCAAGTAAGCCCCACATCGGACTGCAACGTTAACTCAAGCCCGGGGCTCACTGAACCAATTAGGCCCGACTGGGAAACGCATCCACAAATCAACTTTCACTAGCAGTCTTAAATGAGGTTATGTACTCACCGGGGGGAACCTGGCGTTGTATTTCTTTTTTTTACTGGGCATGATATTTCCTTTAAAATAATAATAATAAAATTCCCCACCAGTATGGACGATTTCTTGTAATAGTCCTTTCCCTTATCGCACGGCCCAGCGTGAGCAGCAGTGCCTCCTCTCGGACAGTTTCGGAAAGTTTCGGCCAGTCTCGGGCAGCATCGCGCAATCTCGGACTATCTCAGGCACCGTTGGGATTCCGCGGGGTCCTGAAGAGAGCAGGCACCGTAGCGCCGGTTACACTGGGCAGTAGTCCGGCAATCCAGGGCAACCAGAGGGTGTGAGAAGTCGGGCCGGACTTTAGTGGAACATCGATTGTGTTTATGGTATTTTTCTGTCTATATAATAGATTTAGATAATGCAACTACGATTCCATAAAATGATTTCTAGTCGGTTTTCATCGACGACTATATGTTATCTTATCAATTATCAAAGGTTCTAACGGGCAACGTAAAAACAGTAATAAATTAGCAATGTTTCATTGGGTTTGCAAAAACAAGCGCGCTGCTGTTGGTGGGTTTACGGTAAAGGACGAGCCTTCCCATTTCGCTGTTTAAATAAAGTTTGCACTCTTCATCACGCGTCAACGTCCTGAGTATGGCAGAACCCTGAGTGCAGTAAGATACGGGCACAGGGCAGCTCTCAGTTCAGCAAGGAGACTCGAGACGCTGAAGTGGAGTGATCGTGGAAGTGCCGGTCTATTAATATCACGTTGCCAATGACCTCAGAAGTACGTAATGTTTACCAAGGCATGCGCGTTTAAAAAAGAAAAAAGTAATTTTGCGGTTTGGGTTATTCAAGTGAAACGTGACATTTTAAATTACAAATGGGAGAGAGGGCAACGCCACCCAAAATACGCCATTAGAGAAATGTGTAATTTAGGTACTGAAACTATATATTCAGATTATCTGGTTACATATGGTCTTGTGCATGATTTCGGTTTATTGTCAAAATAGAGTTGTATAACTTAATTTCAGATAAACCTCTGGTGCTCAAGTTATTGGTGATGGTGAATAGCTGTTTCACTGTTTATTCAAATCGGTTTAACTAACGGCATCTTTAAAATTACACTATATTAAAAAAAACAACTAATAATGTGGAACTTAGCTTTAATCTCTAGTTGTTGTTGACGTGTAGGTAATTGCGGGCGATATATTTTTCCAGAGCATATTACCTTGCCATTTAATAATATAGACTGCAGTCGCAGAAAACAATTGTGTGGGAAAAAAACTTTATAGGGTGAAAGCCTGCCGGCACAAACTTCAACAAAAGAACTACCTGATCCCTCGATCAAAGTAACGCGTCTTTTTTAAATAAAAGCATCTTTATCCATCCATCTTCCATGCAGCTGGGTCAAGGTCAGCCGATCACAGGATGCCGGTCGATCACGTGATAGTCAGACTAGGACCAATGGGAAACGCCCATCTACCTAAACCCGAGTGGCCTCAGCCTATGGGAGGGACCTGCACCAGCCGGAGTGTCTAACGTTTAAGGGCATCCTATTCACACAAAGACATTAAAACGTATCAGCTGTTTCCACAGTAAGGTCAAGGTGGATTATAGGAGAACTTAAAGTCAACGCTAGTAACGGGAACAGAATTTACTCATATTGAAGTTACGTTTAATTATATAAAATATTGTTCATATATTTGACAGTTCATAACATAGTAAAAGTGCAGATAACTACAGACTACATAAGACCAATGTAAGCCTTTTGAATGCTGACAGCAGTATAATGTTTTCGCTGACGCCTGACATTTGGTACATTCATGACAGTCATTGCGGCTACAGAAAAACTGAAATACAAATTCACAAAGTTTGCCGAGCAGTCTGCAGAGATTTTCTCCTGGATACATGCGTTTAAGTGGCGTTTACAATGGCGATTCCCTTTGTAGGTGCCACAAATAGGCCTTACTCACTGAACGCCCGCTGCTCGGGTTCAATACTAAACCCGGGTAAACAAAAACAGGGTGCCTCATAGCCAGTACAAATGCCCTTTACAGAAACAAAACGTGGAAGACATTGCTAAGCTGAGTTTCCGCATGTCACTAGCAGTAAACCAGTAAATAAATCCTTCCGGTGCATTCATCAAATCATTCCCCAAATACAAATGAATATTTTTCAAATTAAAGGCACATTCAACTAATTTTCTTAGAAATATATATATATATATATATGTACATAATCATTCTGTGGTGCTTACTGACAAATTTGCATTTACAAGTAATTTTTTCTATCAATCTGCTTAAGCAATCATTTTTTAAAGAAACTGTACAAAGCTACAAGGGCAGGGCAGATAAGGTATCCAGCAGTTCTGCAGACTTTCTTTAAGATCCCTCCCCTAACCTCTCGTTCGCACAGGGTGGGGAGCCTGATCCATGGAGGGTTGGTGCAGGGGGTGGGGTTTTGGGATGGCCTCTCAGCCAATCACAGTAGGTCCCCAGGACTGGAGTTCAGAACCACTGTTGAATTATTGGCGGACTGACACATCGTTCCAAAAAGCCGCACCCATCCTGGCCCTCCATGGAACAGGCTCCCGCCCCTGCTTTAGCACGACATACGTGTTGGTGCAGTAAACATTACCCCTCAGTTTGTAACAACCATTAAACAGGAATAAATATCAAAAGTCAGTAATATGTCCTTCGTGAGATGATTGGAAGCGAGGCCTTTAAAAAGACTTTCATTTACCGCAGAGCCATACCCAAGATACCTCAGGCCTGATGAGGAAGCACAGTTTCAGAGACATAATTAATGGATAACAGCTACATGTACAGCCACGTCCTACACAAATCTATCTGCTTGGGGTGCTGGTGCTCCTTAGCTTTCCCCTGGATGTATGGGGTATGTGGCAGGGTGCACCTTGAGGCGCTGGCTACTCCATCACAGCACTTAGACTGGCACAGGCACGTATCTGGACTGAGGGACGTGACCATGAGCGAAGAGAAAACCGAGGTAAAAACCGGGAGAAAATGAAAAACTGCACAGGGAATCGAACCCAGAACCCCAGTCACGAGGCCCATAAGCCGAGATGGCACGTTTTACTGTCATTTTCTGGAAGCACAGCGTTCCCCGGTTGTCCTTGCCGTCTCGCTCCTGCAGAGGGTGTCCATGTCAGCGCTGCCACACACAAGGCATCAGTTGCATCGCCGCCCCCATGTCACCGGGAGTCTGGGCGAATACGAAACGCTCACTCGGGGATGGAGAAGACAGGAGTGCAGCCAGGGTGTTTTAGGAAGGAGGGAGGGAGTGAATCACAGGAATTTATGGGGGGAGCCCAGACATGGAGCCGGCCTAGTTGCTGCTGTTCAAGATGGACATGAGTCGGTCATCATCCATGGAGCTGAGGTCGTCCAGGTCCTCCAGCACGGGCAGTCTCGCGGTGTCCGTGTGCGCCATCATGCCCTCGTTCTGCAGCAGGCTGATGATGCTGTTTGGGTAAGTCATCCACGTGCTGCTGGTGCCCATGGGGTTGGACGACACATCCACCTGGTTCAAGCCGGAGGCTCCGGGCAGTTCGGACCCCTGCCCGCTGTCATCCGGCATCCCCGCCTGACCCAACAGGGCCTGGATATCATCAGGATTGATGCTGTCCAGGTTACTAGTCTGGACATCCGAGAAGCTGGGGAACTCCGGTAACTCGTCGTCGCAGAGCCCGTGATCTACCCTGAAGTGTGTGTCGGGGAGACCTGCAAGGCCGGACACCGATGCGGGCACCTCCGAGGGCCCCGACCCACCATCTCTGCTTCCGAACTGCCCGTCGGTCTTGGCGTCCAGGTCCTTTCCAGAAGATAATTCCGGAAAGGAGTAGTCGTAGAGGTCCGACAGGTTGACGGTGGGGCAGTCCTGAGACTGAGAGGCGGCAGACGCAGAAGCCAGGAAGTCATCCAATGGGGAGGGTTTAGGCTGGGAAGCAAACTGCCAGCTGCTGGGGGTGGGGGCTGCCCCCGTCACCGCTGCCCCCTGCTTACACATAGGGGGAAAGAGCTGCACTGGTTGGGACCCAAAGAGGATCTCAGGTTTGACGTAGGTACTGTGCAGCGTGGAGGGTCCTGGTTTGGCCACTGAAAGTAAATAATCACAGGATGTTAAAGCAGGAGGTACAACCCTAATAAGGCTGAACTACATCACACAAAGTCACCCAAGTGACAGGACACATCAACAGTGTACAAGTTACATAAAACTTTTAACTGACGTTGCATATGGAGGCGAATGATGCCCAAAATGCACATTCATGTCCGAAACAGCTGGAGAAGTGGCCCATCACAGTAGACTGAGCTGCCTTTAGTCTCCTCTTGTAGCATTTTCCCCTATTTCTGACCTTCAAGTCACGTGTGCTTTTATTGCCACACCAGCCACGTACAGACATATCTACTGAAAGCTAGCTATCCATTACAGCCCTCACGCCTCAAGGTATTTACAAATACAGCTGCAAAAATTTTTTTTTTAATTTGATATCCGATTAATCATGTGATCAAGCGACCAGCTAATCAATCAACGCTACATCAGAACGCTTACCTGGCTGCATCATGGTGGCCGGGGGCTTGGAGACAGTCACCGTCCTCTTGGCGGTGTTCATGGGCCGTCTCTCAACAGGTGTCGGACCTGAGGGGTGCAGACAGTCCGCCTGGTTAGACCACCTCCCATTAACCAGGTTTAAAGGGCCTTCGACAGAGCGGCTCCCAGCAAATAGCCAATCTAGAAAATATCTGTTCTCTATGTGTGCATGGATCTCACATTATACATTTACTACAGATTTTCATGAGTAAGGAAGACAGTGTGTGGTTTCCATCATCAGGATGCAGCAAAGTTCGATTAATAAGAAAACAAACCAGAAATGAATGGAAATATCAGGGAGTGACAATGTTCTTAAAAGCAGCATGGTGAGTTCCTGCCGGTTACTCTGACCTGGCAGCAGCGGGCTAAGTTTCAAATTCTGGAACATTCCCTCTGTCCGCTTCCTCTTCTCCATCAGCCGGTACTCATCTGCAGAGCCACAAGGAGAGACTGCATGTCGGATCGGGTTGGGTTTTCGTCAAGGCAGCGCCATCGATTTCCGCACCCAGAACGCTGAGGCGTGAAACCTTAGCTTTCGCTTCCCAGAAATCAAAAAATGTAAATGAAACTGAAGAGCGCTTACTGTGCTAAACAGCCATGCAAATATACCTAAAAACATACGCGCTGCGACGTGACCCATGCAAATGAAAGCGTGCTCTCACTATAAACAGCTATATGCACATGAAGCGTGAGCAACGTGCAGACGGTTCTGACCGGGTTCTGCCGGCAGGTACTGGAAGTCCATGGGCTCGCTGACCTCCCCGTCGGACGGCCGCCGCAGCTGCATCTTCACGGGGATGGGATTGTTAAGGTCGGCGCTGCTGTAGGGCGGCGTGCGGAACACGATGGCCACTTGCCGGTGCACGTCCGCCTGTGAGAAGGAGCCTTTGCCCTCCCAGGAGTCCCGGAAAAAGCGCACCTCGATATCCTCTGTATGCAGACAGAAGGGGTTCAGTGTGTGGAGGAGGGGGACCCACAGCACCCCCTGCTGGTCAAGACACTTCTACATCTTGGGGCATATTTATATTGGCTGCCATTATTAAGCAAACATTTAACGAGCCGGGCAGGATGTATCCAGTTGGTGAAGCCTGAAGCTGACACAGTACAAGGAAGTACTGTAACCCCATACAGTGCCAGTCAAAAGTTTGGACACTGCAAGCTGCCTACAGAGGAGAGGAAAGACCTGGCTGCCCGAGCGAAACGCGGCAGAAACGGCTTTGGCGGAGTGACGAGAGCGAAGGACAAGCGGCCAATGGGAGTCAGGCATATACGTGGGACCTCCTTCAGGACGGCTGGGGAACCAATGTAGAGAACAGCACAAAAAGACCTTCCTATGGGTGGCTGTGTCCGAACTTTTGACTGCCAGTGTAGTGCTGCTCAGCTGGGTGCCTGCAGCCATGCTCTCACCAGGTGGCTCACTCTCTGCACACCCATCCGCCGCGTTTATCGGGGGGGGGGGCAGTGGCATCCCATATCTATTTCCCTACTGAGGTACTTCCATGCATCTGTGATTCTGGAGCATGTTCCATACTCAGTTTCGGCAGACCGAGGGCCTGGACAGCACAGACCCCTGGGGCGGGGGGAGACCCCCACGGCCACCTCACCTTTCTGAACTTTGTCACACAGCAGGAAGATCTCATCTCCACCCCTGCAGCTCCCCGAGTTCCTGTTCACCCTGCAGATCTTCAGCTCGGCCGTGTTCGGGGCTCCTGTGGGGAGGGGGGGGGGCTCTGTTACTTTCACATGGCGTCTGTGAATGCAGGGCCAGATTCCCCGGTTGAAGACCGGCCCACTTGCTCCCAGGCCGACTCACGGTTGTCGTAGATGGGCTCAGAAACGACAGGCTGAAGAGCGCAGTGCCCCCCCGTGGGCAGTGGGATGGACGCCTGGAAACAGAGCCGCACCGTGTTCAGGTCGTACTCGTCTGCCCAGATGTCGGCGTCTTTAACTGCTCAAATAAACAGGAAGTTTAGGTCAGCAGGTCTGGTGAGAGAACAAGAGGGAAAATGTAAGAAGATAGAAGCTGGACGGTGTTTGGCGTCACCGTCACACCCACTGTTGAACGGGTTGTTGAACGTCATCAGCCTGTAGGAAATGGCCTCCGCCACATCCTTCTTCTTCACGCACTGGATGCCCAGGTTCTGAAAGCTTAGGACACGGGATGGCGGTCAGCACCCCGGAGGATTCACTGTCCTACAAGCCAGAGGGCTTCGGAGCACGATTTAACCTACAATTGTCTCTAGGGCTCTGAAAACAGGAGGCTTTACTTTGAAAGCTGCCTTTATAGCTCACGCACACAGGATCTGTCCCCACCTTCCCAAAGGCCCATGCAGACCAAAGCAGTCTCTCTTCGCAGACCGCCTCCGTGATCCATGTCCCTGAGCTGTGCGCTTTGTGTCCCTGGCTGTTGTGCCTGCAAGTTCCTGCTTTCTTACTTGTTTTCGTCTTGGTTCCCCCCCCCCCCCCGACTGCCATTTTTACAGCTTCAGTGCATCTAGGCCTGGCCCACAGCTCAGCCAAGCACTCACAAGGTATACAGTGATCCCCCACTGACACATCACAGTTCTCTATGTGTGTGATTTTATATTTTATATATATATATATATATATATAATATATATACACACATGATATGGTCTTTCGATATTGCGGATTTTCACCTATTGCTGATGGGTCTGAAACGCAACTTCCGCGATAGGCGGTGCTTCATTGTACTGCATTTTGATAATTACGCTGGGAAGCACGAAGACACAGCCCGGACATTCCGGGGGACGCTGTCAATATGGCGTGACGAGTAATCGATAATTAAAAATAAATAATAAAGATTAAGAGTCAATACCAAAGCTGTTGCAAAAACCTTGTAAATGGTGACGCAACCGGCTTCCTGAAGAATATTTTGGTTTATCGGAATTGGGAAATCCAGTTAATGCCTGTGCGTCATTAAGTGACGTGGTACTCTGACGCCTCACGGCGCAGCCCCCAGCTCGTACCTGTGCACACGCCGCTCCTGCAGGTCGGCCTCATAGTAGCCATGCTTGCAGTCCTTCCCTACCAGCTCGTGGGGGTGTGGCTTGTACGGCATGCCCTTAGTCACCAGAGATATGCGCACGCGGATGGGCCCGTTGTAATTGTGGATCTGCGGAGGGGGGAAAGGTAAGCAGTACAGGTAGCTTTGAGGAACGGCGTCCTTCTGAGCACAGGGTCCGAGCACAGTAACCGACAGCCTCAAGATCAATGACAGAAACGGCCTCTAATGGAAAATCCCAGGGTGCAGGACACCGAAGGCAACCCAATTATTACTAGATATTTTAAAAAATAAATTGCCATTTGAAACACGAGATTTATGAGAAGGGGCTCTAAGCCTTTAAGGGGGAGGGGGGGTGATTTTAATCTGCCTGATTTTAATATGAACTAGAATATACTATTTAAACTAATTAGTGTACATATACTTGGGTAGGCTAAGGAACATTTTTTTTTGGGGGGGGGGGGGACCCCCCAATATTTCTGTTTGACAGAACTTAAACGATTTAGTGACCAGCTTGGACTGGCATGGCCACTGAGAATGAGGAAGGCGTGGGGGCCAGAGGCTCCTACCCTAATGGCGGGATGCGTCTTGGTGCTGTCATTACTCTTCTCGCCCGGGATGCTGCCAGCTGACCGGCCTTCGCACTTGTACCGGAAACGCATCCCCCGCTGCTTGGGCTGCTCGATGATCTCGATGAAGGGGGGCCCTGAATGAGAACACACACACACCTCTGACTCTCAGTTCCAAGGGGCATCATGTGACCGAAGCAGTTACTGTAACACCCTATTAGCAACAAATGACTCACTGAGAATTATAAATGAATGTGTGCGAGCAGAAAATACGTAACTCACTCGTGATTATTTATGCACCTATTCATGAAAGCATATTAAGGCTTCATGACCAAAAATGCCTTAATCATACTGGACACATGTGACAGGCTACTCACCCTTGTTAGAAGTCCAATTAAATATTCCTGCGTAAAAAAAAAAGCGCAATATTTTTAAAAGGTTATGGTCATTCCAGAAGAATGAACTTGCATTGAACCGAAACCAACTTCACCTATTGGATTTACATTGAACTTGTCCTTATGTACTGTAGATGTACAGAGGAGAAATTCAATATGAGGATGCATGAAACTCAGGTTATTGTGAATTAACTAAGTGTTTAGCTGGTCTTCCTTGGGAAAGTTTTATACAATTAGTAAACCTTTCACTAAATTACCAATGGGAAACAGAATCTTAATGGTAAACTGTACTTGATACAACAGTAACCTAGACGGAACTTAGTCTTTAACATTTACAGGGCTAAGTCACCCACATTAGAAACAGCTGTTTTACAGCTACTGCAATTTTGGCTAATTGCTGGTTCAACATCGGTAAATAACTTACAGATGTAGAGAACAAGGAATCCAGCTGGCTGGCTACAAAGTAACACTATACTTTTGGGTTATTGTAAACTACGGACCCTTGTGTGGATGGATGTCTCATGTGAATTTGCATATCACCAAGATTTCTAAATACTACTCTATATAATGTCTGGATGGAATGATATGTAGAATACCACCTAATCCAAGCTATGGATCTATATCCTCCACTATATGGATATGCGGATCTATACTCCAACACTGCAGTAAAGTTCGCTCTATATGCAGTTTTCCGGCTGCAATATCTTCCAATGTTTGTAATAACTTCACATTCAATAACCCAGCTGTCTTGCTTAAAATCACTGGCGGTGAACAGACACAGTGCAGTTATTAATAAACATGCATAAAACACTTATTAAAGTCATATGGTGTACATTGTCCGACATAGTTTAATGCTTAAAGCCCACTTTGCAGGACGTCCATTACTTAGGTTTATCCATGCCGTCATGAAGCAGCAAACAGCAAGTGGGCTAGTGAAGTGGGATCGCAACTGTTGCGTGTGAACAAAACAATTTTCAAAAAACAATTTTCCCTCCCAGACCTCTTAGGGGCTCTGTAGCAGTGTGAACTGGACAAAAATCCACAAATCAATATGAGGGATGTACAAATGTAATGCGATTCACAAATAGACAGGACATGATCCAGACATTTCATGTGCAGAAATCGTTCTGTATTTCTGGGGATATGATTTTACCCAACAGATAAAAAAAAAAAAAAAACACATTTGTGGAGAGTCAAAAATATCTGAAACAAAAAAACCTCCACACAAGCAACCTTACAAACTGTCGTCCAAGTGATGGAAAAAAAAAAGTTGCCATAAACAGTGTAATTTGCGGCACCATGGAGTAAACGATGGAGCATAAAATGAAACAGATGTTTTTATTTCATCATCCTATCTATATATATCTATAGATTTCAGTCATATCGCCCTACAATTGACCCAAGATAGTGAGGGGCGAATCCCAGGAAAGGCGATTATTTGAGCAGTATATGGCCAAAATCAAAAGCTCACGTGTTATATTTCCTGATTGGGACATAGTCATGCTGATACGCATTAGTGCTCGTGCCGCAGTACATGCACGTCGCAGCTGATGCAGGACAGCTGGGGAACAGCTGCTCAAGGTGCAACAGGCAGACAACATCTAATAAATGCAACCACACATAAAATGATTAGTTTCACTTCATAAACACGAATACATCATAAATACAAGTTTTAATCTTACAGGAAATGACAAAGTGGCATAAAAGTGGGATAAAATCCCTGTAACTGACTAAAATAAACAGCTGGAAATTGGATGGGTGTTACAGAGCACACAGACTGTTAGGGACTATATTTCATACTGCCATTACTAGCAGAGCCTAATTACACAACATAGAAATCCTAATTACACAAAAAGTTTCATAGCATTCACCTGTAAAAGTAAAGAGGGGATAAAACAAGCAGTGAAAACCAGCGACTGCAGAAAGTGTTGACTTGCGGTTTATCGTAACCTCAACCAAAGCCTTCCAGGTAACTATCACAAGCAAACTTCTATACAAGCAACACAGATCAATTGTTCATGAGTGTCCAACACTGACACAAATTAATGTGACCTCGTTGTATAAGACAGAAAATAGCCTTGGAAAGGATTGACGAGAGAGCACGGTACATACAACTGTTCTGTGACTAGATGCTATGAGGAGTGGTTTACTCCCAATTCCACTGATAGCACCTGTTTGCTTAATTTTTCTAACAGTGCCAACCAAGCATTGTTAAGAGCTGATTCATAAGTCTGGTCATGTAGCGAAACGGGTTATGAGAAGAGAAGTTTCATTTCATGAATACTTCAGCTGTAAATCTGTGCAGCCAGAGGACAATCTGAATGAAGTCACACCCCCTCCCAAACACATATCCCCAAATTCCCCCATCTCAAAATCTAAATTATTTAATAGATTAGCATCTCCCATTCCAGTCCTCAGGCACCCACAGACCCAGCTCCTGGAATGTGGACAATCTGGCAGGGAGCTCCGAGGGAGCAAAACAGGGACTGACTGTGGCTCCCTAAGGACCGGGTTGGAAAAACACTGGAATAGATGATGCAGATTCAGCCATTACCTATCGGCAGATATTTGCCAGTCCATTTCAATAAACACTTATCTATAGAAATACAATAAGCAAACTTGACATACAAGATCATACTAAAAGCCACAACCCTACCTTTTTAGTGTGACCTTTTCATTATTATGCTGCTGACAAACTATATAACCAGCAAAGAGAACATACCGGTTAACCCATTTAAGTATCCTATGGTGATGCACAAACCCCCACCCACGAATGGAAAAGCCAGCCTACAGAAGACTCGATGTGGTGGGCAAAAATAAATGCATAAACTTGTCTAGTTGCACAATTTCTGTTATGATATTACATTTAGGAATGATGCACAACTGCTCTGTAAAACAACTAAGAATGCTCGAGATTAAAAAAAAAAAACCTTTTAGTTACTTTTATCCAAAATGACACCAGTTTGTAAAGCTGGAAAGATCACAAAGGAGTGAGTGATAGAGCATCGGCCCAGGCCCCTAAGACTGGGAACCTCTCAGTGACAGCACCCCCTTCATGGCCTTGGCCACTTCAGCACCATCTTCAACACAATATTCATGTAGATAAGACTATTTTGTTTTTTTTTTTAAAAAAATCTATTTAGTTAAAATTGCATTCTATATCTCAGGCCACTGCGTAAGAGATAGTTACAAGTTTCGATCAGTTCACAATTGAGAGCTGCGGGATTTAATAAAGAAATAGCACTTTGCAGACAGTGTCTTCATTAAGCCAGCAGGCTCAATTATGGGGGGATATCGGTGTGATTTCAGCACTCCGAGGCGTACTTATAAAACTCGCAATCCCCATATACAACTACTTTCAGTTTTTCCCCCCCCATCATCAAAAGATTTTAGTTGAGGATTACAGGTTCTCGTCCCAACAGAATGTGCCGTATTCAGTGGAGTAAGTGAGGCATAATTCAAACGCTCATGTAAAGGAAGCTGCTTTCGATAAAACTGACAGGTGACGAGCAACAAGTGAAGCAACGGCTCAAGGGTTGAATCTGAAACCTGAAAACCAGGTTATTATTATTATTATTATTATTATTATTATAGTGGTAGCACAATAGATATAGTAGTTTGTTTTCAGCACCATTAAGATGAATACGTTTAAACAAGTCTCTCCGCCAACATTCTCCTAGTAAGGAAACCTGATAAACCCCAAAACCAATACAGAAGTCAAAGTTTCACTTCAAATTGACGTCGGTAAATTATATGGTGGTTTGGTGATACAAGACGACCTGACCAGCTAATTGTCCTACGATATATGAAGGATGATGTTCTACTATCAAGGAAATGCGAAAACTTTGACATACATGATCAATATATGGACGCGAAAGCGCCCATGTTTACAGGTCAGTGTTTATTTTAACCCTTAAGTCCTCGGATATAGCGATGGGACCGTCTTTCATTTACACTGCAAATGGTACAGAAATGAAAAGCGGAAAATACACAAGTGCAGTATAAAGTCTGATAACGGGTTAAATATGTGTAAATTAATCAGTCTGAGTATTAAAGTAAGGCGGCGAGACGGACCGAGCAGCGACCCAGACCGAGCAGCGACCCGGACCGAGCGAGCGTGAACGCGAACAGCGACTCAGGCGTTAGATATCCTGTAACTCTCATGCCATGTTATTCCAACTAAGTTTTACCAAAATTATTTGCCGCAACGCATCTATAAGCGAATCCCAGCCGAAGAGATATATGCAAATAGCTGAATAACAAGCACAATCTGCGTATTCAGAATCAGCTACGGCGAAGTGTGGGATCATTACAAAACTCCTGAATAAGAAATTTCGGTGTTATGGTTATGAAAACGTGACCGGGTTTCCCCCCTCCCCTCAAAAAGCAGGGTAACACCCGAAACGTAGCTGCTTTTTGATAGCTAGCTCGCAAACTTCCTAACTTACCATCCATTTCTTTGCTTTTATTTTCCTCGGTTAACTTGAACGCGAGTAATCTCTGTGTCTTTGGTCAAAAACGAAAAAACAGGCCCTTTCGCGCTCCCCTCGCCACCACAAGCGCCTGTTTATAAGCAATTCGTTATTTTCTCCGTGTAGCTAGTTAGCTTAGTTAGCTTAGCCGTTACACTTTTACCTCCCCTGCCGCCACCCACGAGCCGTGAGCGAGAAGCCGCACTGCCTCGAGAGCGCGGAAATACCCAGATGACGCAACTTAAAGGAAAAGACTCGGCTCGAGAGGAGCGAGACCGTCCCCGGTTCTGACTGCGCGCAGTTGAAGGCACGCAGCTCCTTGCGCCTGCGGGTGTGGCAGTGCGGGAACAAACCCAAAGAATTCTGGCTCTAATCTCATGAAATGATGCGCGATGTAGCATGAAGAAAAACAACCCATCTCTTAGAGAAAACTGGCCGAAATACGTGTAGCAAGGTCAGTGACACCACTGCCTAACAACAAATCAGTATTCGCAAGGGAGGTATCCAGTGCAGGTGGTCTGGATTTTACCCACGTTTCAGTTGTCACTCCTTCCTCAAATTCTTCAATAATTCGTTCATTTTCGGATGATGCTGAAAAGTTATTTAAATATTCACACATGCAAAATCATGATGGGAGTTTTTCCTTGCCACTGTCACCTCTGTCTTGCTCACTGGGGGATTTGGGCAGGGATAATGCAGATCACTTTGAGATAATGGCAAAGTTTCTGATTCTGATTATGTGATGTTGTGAGTTTGTGCTATACAAATAAAATTGAATTGGATTGAATTGAATGTCATATACCAAGCACTGACAAGCTGCATGAGAATCCACGGACAGCAGCCATGCTAGGCATACTGATTTCAAGGGGTAGGGTGAGGGAACCTGCTCAGAAAATTTAATCTGGAAATGCTGCAATAGCATTGCTTTTACAGTCAAAATACCGTATACCATGGTATAATGTCTGAACGATATGACAGCATTGAAAATTATATACCACCCAAGTTTAGTGCTGGCTGAATAACTGAAAAGATGGATTTCTGGGATTTTGCACATCATTTGCAGGTGTCAGGGAGCTGCTGTTAATTTGCAGGAGACTCCCGGAACTTCTGGAGAGGGTTAGGTATCTGGGATAGATGGATACAGGGACATACTGTACTGTCACTTAACAGGATAGTTGCTAAACGCCAAAAGTATGTACTCAAAAATTATAATATAACCCGACCGGCACATTTGTAACCCAGACCCAACAAAAACTGTATGCTGTGAGACTGGCAATGCTGAAGTGCATGACAGGGCTCAGCGGTGTATTAATGAGTTTGGGGGGGGGGCTCTCCTGCCCCCACTCCCCAAAATGTCACAATTAACTATAAAACTATTAATATTAGTACTGTAAGTATAAAATAATCTCTACAAAGCTAAGGAGAATGTATCAAACTGCATCAAACAAGATAATCCCATCATGAGAGCAACAAAAGCAGCAAGCTTCCACTTTCAGGTCAGCACATGAGCGAGCGGCCACAGACATGCCAGGAAATACACAATGGCGTGAAACAAGCACCAGAAAAGACACATTTAAAAAAAGGATCATTAAAAAATAGTGATTGTAAAAAACCAGACAACCAATAGGCCCCCTGGATCACTGTGGGCCCCTAGGGTGCAGCCTATAGGTGAACCTGTTCATTAATCCCCCCCCCCCCGCCCCCCGGCAGGGCTGATACACAAAATTGCACAATGTAGCAAAAAGATACAAAATCTGAACCCCTGAGTAAAACACAGGCAAACTCGTGGATTTATGAGTCATTCCCCACCATTTTTCTACATTCAGATGTGATTATACTTGCAGATAATGACGGTTGTCCCATGGGTAGCCATCTCTTGATAATCATTTGGTTTCACCCCAAACACAATACACTCAAGATGGTCCCATACTCCAAGATGGTAATAATCCCCAAAAGAGTAGCAAAAAATGGTCGTTTCCTGAAGACCAGAAAAAAGTTCATGACCTTGCTGATCTTCTGATCCAAACAGCGCTGGACCCACGTGGGAAGTTCTGAGGCACAGAATGCGAAGGATATTTCCAGCAACATCATCCCTAAAATAACTGGAAGCTTTTCTTCCCAAAGAATGATCCAGGATCCCAGCAGACACAGTTCAGGACATCCTTCCATCCATCCATCCATCTTCTGAAACTCCTTATCCTATTCAGAGTCGCAGGGGGTCCGGAGTCTATCCTGGAGGCTACAGGCACAAGGCAGGGAATAACCCAGGATGGGCTGCCAACCTATTGCAGGGTACACCCCCACGCCATTCACTCACCCGCACTTATGGGGTCGATTTAGTAACTCCAGTTAAGCTCAGCATGATTTTGGACTGTGGGGGGAAACTGGAGTACCGGGAGGAAATAGCTCAGGACTTGTGCTACAGTATTTCAAGTATAAGTGAAAATGTTAAGAGAACAAAGTGTGACTTACAACTTCTTATTAGTCTCAGGAGTTCTTTATTGTCAACACAACCATATACAACTGGGTTCCCCAATTCGGGCCCCGGATACTTAGTCTTCACCAAAGTTTGCAGATGTCCCTGCTCAGACCCACCTCCTAAACCTGGAAATTGGCTGGTGAGCTGAATAAGGTGTGTTTGAGCAGGGAAATCCACAAACCGTGCTGCAGACGGATCGTTTAATGTTGTCTACTCCGTATTTCATCTAGCCCCCTGTAGTGAAGCCCATAGAACGAGGAACGAGCCACTAGGGGGCATTATACAGCGCTTCTACTACATCAGTGTTTTGCGTTGGAGCTGAGCTGCCGACAGGTTTTGCCCGCGCGCTATGACTAGACATTTTTTTAGCGAGGACTGACGATGTATCCGGTACTCATGTCTGCACTCCTGTAATAAATGCTTGCCTCACACTATATAAATACAGGGGAGTTGCTAGAGATTTTGGGCTCAATGAAGGCATATCATATTGCCCCCCCAATCCAGTTATTTTCCAAACTTTTTAGGCGTCCAGTCACCCGGGGGCCCTTAGAATCGTCCTTACTCCCCCACCTCCTTACGGCACCCCTGCATACACATATAGAAATATGTGGATGTTTACTAAATAAGGTGCCTTTATAAGACTCGTGTATATCTCTTATATTAGGCCTATATATTTTTATACGTTCTTGTGTGTTGATCTTCTTTCTTGTAATATTGACATGTATCTCGAAGCTTTGCTGATGAATCATAAGCATTGCGTTTTGTTGCCCCTTATTATGTCGGGGGGCACAACCAGGAAATGGCCCGATAGTCCCTCAACATGAGAGGTTCAGTGGTTTACGAATTCTTTGGTTTGAATCCCACAGTTAGCCAAGTAAGAACATCACCGTTAGGGTTTTAAGTGGCTCATAACCCCAACTGGTCCAGGGGCTGCTGGATGCTGATTCTAAGATGTAACTTCTTATTGCTTGGGACAAAAGGATCTCCTGAATATAAAATCAGACTCCATTCTGTCGTTGAGAATAAGGTCAGGTTTTATGCAGAATAGCTTTTAGTATAGGTTCGGAAAATATAGCGTGAAATTAATTTTTCGTTTATTCGTTATCCTGACCAGGATATGCAGCTGGGAGGTGGCCGAATGCAATTTTTGAATTCGGCCTTTTTGCCATTATCCGTTGACATTCCAAAGACACCAGTCTTAATGCAATGGAAAACAAGCGTCTTTTTATACAGGCTATTATATTTTATATATTTATATATAATTTATAACACCTACTGTATATAGGAAAAAAAGTGCAATTTTCTTGATTTTGTGCGATTCACAAACTATAGAAGATTTTAAAAGCTAATTGCGGTTCAAATAAGGCAACGGCAAAAAAAATAATTAAGAAGGAATCCGGGAAGTGACATTCTGACTCGAGTGGTCACGGGATTTTCTCCTTAGTCCCTATTTAAACAAATGTATGGTTTTGCCAAAAGTTTTTGTCACAAATAATTACCTTTGTTCCACACAATTAACCTTAGAAACGCCACGAAGTAGATGGTGTTGCACACATCCACACAAAACCGACAATAATTAAAACTCCCACAAGAGACTTTTTAGAAAGTTAGCACTCCGACTACTGACACAAAATGATTACTTTGCATGCCTCAAGTTGCACGTAGCGAAGCCTTCGCACCTCGGGCGGCGGGCGGCGGGACCCGGGAGCCGGCGGGCGGGCTGGCGGCCAGGCTGAGTCAGCGGCGGAGCTGCGAGAGGCGGCACTGAGCGAGAGACCTCGCTACTCGCCGACGGATAATGGCGGAGGGGGAGCTGGACGTCGATTCGCTTATTTCCAGGCTTTTGGAAGGTGGGTGACTCGACTAGTATGTATGACGCCGCAGGTGGCTCACGCTATGCACCGGGACTATGTCGCGACAGCACGGCTTCGGGGAGGCTCGGTGCCGGCCTTTCCTGGACCGCGCCTCCCGCCTTCAGCGCTCTCGACCCCCCTTTCAGCGTTAATTAGGCGGCGTCCTTGGGACGTTCACGGAGAAGCGGGCTTTCGGCCGGCCTGAGCGCCCGAACCGCGACGTGTGAGGCGACGCGGAGCCCGGCGGGCGTCGGGGCCACGGCGGCGGCGGCGTCCTCCGGTGCCCGGCCGCCCCCGCTGCTCTCGGGCTCCGCGAATGTTCAGGAATTTGATCGCTAACCGATTAGCTGACAGCTAAAGCCGGACACGGCGAGCTTCAGTCACACTGCTCTGAGAACGGTGACACGGAGACAGTCCGGACGGCGCTTTATTAAACCAGGAGATGGTAAAAAAGGGAAACATCTGTTTGTTTATTTACCTTAGTTAGGCGAGTGTATGGTTAACTCACTAGCTACGCCATTCCACGGGGAAATGTAGATATTTATCTTACTCCGTATTACAAAATAATATTATGCCAAATTCCGTGAGTATAGTGTACTCGCAGTGTACAGCTGATTCTGCTCTTCCTTTGACTAAATATGATTAGGCTGCATATATTGTGACACAACAGTG
>JAODUD010000048.1:1083922-1095565 GCA_026784285.1 Stomatorhinus walkeri | reverse complement strand
TACTCGCAGTGTACAGCTGATTCTGCTCTTCCTTTGACTAAATATGATTAGGCTGCATATATTGTGACACAACAGTGTAACATTAGAGCGATACGCCCGTATGGAGCGCTGCCGCGAAGTTTGCGTGGAGAGCAGCTCGGGGGGCAGCTGCGACATTTCAGGTGATTAAGTGGTCAGTCTATGTTCCCGTCCGGTACGCTCCCAGGATCGGTCCTTGAGATGCCGGGAATGACCGCCCCACGGAGATCCCACATCCAGCTCTGGGAAGGGGGGAGCGGTTTGTGGCACCCCGGAGTACTGTTTTAGACAAAGAAAATGGCACGGAAAGCGAAGGGGACAGCCAGCCACCAGATCTTTTAGAGCAGAGACTTTTTAAAATGTTTTATTTTTCCTTGCCTTTATCTCGAATGTTTGTCTCTGGGTTCATGGTTTGTTAGCCACGCGAGACCACCGGGACGTCTGGATATCGACGGCGTCATGGATGAATAAAAACCTGCAGAACGTAAATATACTATTGCGTGATGAAATATTTTGCCTAAAGCATTACTCTGTGGCGGTAGACTTCAGTTCTGAATGATTTTAAGAAGTCAAAGATGCTTTGCACGTCTGTGCGTTTCATATTCTCCCCTTTGACGAAATTGCAGGGTGTGCTTGTAGGTTGTTGTTGATGTGAGGCGTTTCTTCTGTGCACTCGAGGTTTGTCCTCATCAGTTTCGCTCTGCCTGCGTCAACCTCTACTTGCCTTCTCCCTAAATGTCAGCAGCCACAGCTGTCTGCAAGTAGGCCTGATTTGCTCTTCTCCTTTTGCCTATGCCACAAATTGTGAACGTGGTCCCTCCTCCTGTGTGGGAAATCAAAGATGGCTATTCGGCATGTACATTTACCCGGATTAGCTTGTCTGGTCAATAGGATCTTTCCCACCACACAGCACTGTTTTCAAGTTCCTGGCCTGTATTGACTGGGAACTTTTGTAGTTCTTGGCCACTTTCGCGTGTCACTTTCCCTCCTCATAACATGAACTGTGTGCTAATTGAGGCACGGGTGACTAAAAAAACTCGCAGGTTAAACTTCACACGTAATTTCAGATGAAGCTACATCTCCAGCCCGAAACGATGCAGGATAAATAAGTCAATTTATTCGATCCCCTGTCTGAACAAAATGCATTTTATTTATATTTCCTGTGAGATGTTTATAATTCATGATTAAATCCGGCCAGAAGATCAAATTTTTTATTATTTTTTCCTCCATTTTCCACAGAATAAAAAAACAGTGTAGCATTATTCAGCTAATAAGCGCTGGCAAGTTTCACCACAGTCTCTGGTGATATTAGACAGAAATATGCCTGTTATTGATTGAATTTTCTGATGTGGAAATATGGAGAAGCACGCCAGAAAAGTATTCATTAATGCATTTAATGTAATTTAGATACAAGAAATAATTCCTTCTACTAGTTTTTGCTCCATTACTTTTCTCTGCTCTTTCACATAACTCGAGTTATCACCAGTGCTTGTGATTGACCAGTCAAGTTTATTGCTATTAACCCCACTCAGTAGTTCCTGGTCACACAAAAAGTACCTACTCTGGAATAGGAATTAAAAAAAAAAAAAGGTTCAGGAACTAGTGTCAAGCCAAGTTCCTGCGGTGGAAACACAACAGAAGTTTCTGGTTCCTAAAAGCAGGTTCTGGTTACTATAAAACAGGGGTCACAAACTCCAGTCCTGGGGGGGCGGAGCCCTGTGTAGCTTAGTTCTTTCCCTGTTCCATCACAAGTGATTCAGCTCAAGAGCTGTGTGGTAATTAGCACAAGGGGTTGAATCAGGTGTGTTAAATGAGGGGAAACCCAAAAATGTGCAGGGCTCTGGCCCTCCAGGACTGGAGTTTGAAACCACTGATATAAAATGTTCCTGCAGTGGGAAAGCATCTATTAATGATGTGCAATGCAGTCCAGTACTAGCCAGTCATTCGTCTAGCTTTGATCTGTTATATTTGAGCTTGTATTTTGATGGGCTTTAGGGGAAACTCAGATGTGATTGTGACATTGCAGTAGTCACAGTGCGTGACTGTATGGTAACGTACGGCAGTATGCATGCAAGGAGGGTAAACATTGTATTGTTCCACAAGTAGCCCATTATGCTCATGTTTAAAGCACAAGGTCAGTTGTGTGTTTGTGTACTAAAGTTTAAACTTTTGTTTGTTTACTGATTTAAATGATGAGTTTCTCACAGAGGTCTTGGCAAATTAAGGAACAGTGTGGTTTTTTTGTGGATTTTTATTTTATAGCTAGTTTTCAGTCATTATCTTTTGTAATCCTTGAATTACTTTATGTACGAAATATCATTATTGTCATGTCAATAATATCCATTGCAGGGTACCAGTGACCTTGACTGCTCTCCCAGGAGGTACAGGGCACACACTGTTCTGATCCCAGTCCAGCTTAGGGACACTGGTGCACATATTGAAGAAAACCCACCCAGAAAAAAATATCTGAGACAGAAAGGCTACAGTGTTACCCCCTGACTCACCAGACCATCAGTACTGGTGTGAATCTTGTGATTAGTTCAATGATTGTCATTCCCGATTGATGAAATTTGGGTTACGTTTGGGGGAATGCTGGTTCATAGTGTCAGGAAAAAATAGCAAAAATAAAAAATAAAGCTGAATATTTTCTTTGTGTGAGATATCTGCGGTCACTGCTACCTGTGTTTAATACCCACACAGATCCCAGCAGTATGGTTATTCCTTGGTATGAATGAGAGACGCTCAGGCCTTTGGAACAGCTGTGCTGGTGATGGCTTTGGAGAGTCGAGCTGTGTTGAGGGAGATGTTTAATGTCTTTTCAGCAGTGACCCGAAAGACCCACCCCTATTCTGGGTTTATTGCTAATGGTTGTGGGCGAGTGGAGACTATTTGAAGGCTTTGTTTGTGGTGCGGACATTGCTGCTGCTGTGGCTGTTGTTGATTGGGGAGGATGACATCAGAACTCTATGTAATCTCATTTTCTGATATGGGTCCTCCACGTGGGCCAGGATGATGCATTCGCATTTTTATTTAATGTAAAAACTCCGGGTCGAATGGGCTGTCACCACGCTGCTTTTTCATCAAGTTCAGGAAAATGTGCTGAAATAGTTCTGTTGAAGAAGGTTTTGGTCTGTTTCTGATGGAGTATAAAATGTCACGGAGGCCGTCACTGAGGGTCACCTCTCGGGGGTCTGCTGCTCCGCTCGGTGTCCCATCACAGCCGCTGTCTGAATGTTAGGGCGCCTGCAGCTGTACTGCTCTGTCCCGTTATAAATAACCGGCTCTGGGTTTGGAGGTCCGCAGCCCCTCCCACGCCTTCAGCAGAGCCTGCTTTCCAAGCTGTTGACTAATTTACCCTCTGCTGTTCATCTGTGCTACTCAAAGGCTGTGTTTTTATTATTATTACTATTATTACTATTATTATTTATTATTATTGCCCCATTGAATATCTAGACTTTCAAAATGAACCCTTATCCGGCAGGCTAAATTTGAGTTTGGAGATAATGTTGTGATGTTACCATGTAGATTTAACCTTGGTTTCCAAATTAGGTTTGTCCTCTGCTGTTGTGGAATGAACTCTGGAAAATTAAATTTAGCCTTCAGAAGCCAAGTGAACGTCAATAACGTTACTGTTAATTGTATAAGACCGCAACCTAATACTTACGTAATGCGTAATGTCGCTGTAGGTTTTATGATTAATTCATTGGCCAGGCACTATTTCCATCATTAAGTTGTATGGTAGGTGCTGTACTGAAGGCTGGCAGTGTACTGGGCCAAATGTAACCTGCTGTCACTTTCAAAATAGAACCACGTCCCTCCCTTCCATATAATCTGTCATCAAGCGACAGGTAAGCCTGGGCAGTATGTGAACTGAAGGAAACCATTTTGTGATACTTGAAGTGGCTCCAGAGTGCAGCACTGCCTTTGTTAGCTAGGGTTCTGTCTCTGTGTCTGTGGCCCACAGTGCTGATGGCTGATGGTACCACAAGAATTGCTAGGATCAAATTCAGGAGATGGGGAAGCACGAGCCTGAGAGTGTTTGGTGGGGTGTCCTTTGATTGGTGTGTTGATAATGTTCTGAACCTGCTCCTTATTAGGGCCAGAGATCTGTATCTATGTTACTGAATGTTATGAAATGTGCTGGCTGAGTTTGGATGTTCCCTCATGTGCAAACAGTCATTGTCAAAGGAGAACTGTTCTGGTCCTTGATGGCTATTTAGCCACAAACCTCTTATCTCTGTTTACAGCAGCAAGAGGCCTAATGATTAAAGATTTTTTTTAATCGAATGGCTTTAGGATTAAATCTTGGATGTTGGCTTATATTCGTTATTTCCATTTATTTACATTTTGCGTAAAGCAGCTTACAAGTGGGGCAGATAATACATAAGAAGTGTGGGATAGTTGTGGAAACACACTGCTTAGAACCTAACATGAGAAAAGCTACGCAAGTATATCACCCTGAGGGATCTAGCAGGAACTGGTATGAGAACAGAGCATCCATTAGTGTCCAAGTAAAACCATTTCATGAGAGGGACAGAAAGTGTTCTTGGAAGAAATGCATTCTAAGGTGTTTCTGAAGCATCTATCATTGCAAGAAGGTCCATTATTTAAACAACATGATTACTAAGCAGATAAAACCCATAATGGAGAAATTGACTTTAAAAAATGCATGGAAGTATGTTTTGTATTTACATCAATGATATTTGCATAATGCTCGTGAGTGGAAGCAGTGTTCTGAAAAATAAAATGATGGTCACAGTTTGAGGAAGATGTTGATTTTGAGATGGGCATTAGTCTGCAGAGTGGCTGTCGCCGCCTCACGGTTGGCTTGAAGTTCTGCCTGAGTTGTCGCCCCTAATGCTGCTTTCTGTGGAGCCTCTGAGAAGCTGTGTTGTCCTGGGCAGTAATTTTAAGCACTTTGTGGAGATTTTGTGAGGATTTCAGGGAGCCTGTGCAGATGCTCTGTTAATAGTATTGGTTGTTTTTCGTTGGGACCTGAGTGCGAGGTGGGTTTGGCGTCCTTCAGCTGACCTCTGCTTGCATGTATAAAATAAGCAGTGAGTAAGTAAGTTATATCTGTGTTAGGATTCAGCTGCGTAGCATTAAATGACAGTACAGGCCCCCACCTTATATGGGGAAAACTGACCGTATAGGTTGCCTGCATTGCTCTCTAATGCCCCCCCCCCCCATTTAAGAAACAACACTGGCATTGTACGGCCGAGGAGGAGGGCTGGACTCAGACCAAGGGGAATGGAAAATACAGATGAGGTGTAATTCTGTGACGGCTTTGTTAGGCTTCTCTGTGACGCTGTGCCATGCCCGAGGAATTTATTTATTTTTACCACAGCTGCTGAAAGATTTATTGTCAGCATCCCCTTGGAGAAAAGCAAAATGGCTCCTGACGGTTTCTTTGAACACTAATGTGTTCAGTTATGGCAGGAAGGAGACGAGCGGCGAGATGCATGAGAGTGAATCTCGGTTTGAGCGCCGTGGAGGCGTGCTCAGGTTTGAGCGCCGTGGAGCGGGACGGATCAGCACTGCTGCCCTGCAACATCCTTCTGGAATCCTTGCAGCTGATAGTTGTCTCTGTAGGAGAGTGGCACTATTTAGAAAACAAAGACCCTTCTTGTGACACTGTGTGCGTGTGCATTCGCGCGTGCTCGTGTCGCTCCATCCCCACATGGCACCGCTCGATTGTGACAGGGATGGGGGGGGGGGGGCGTGTGACTTGTCTATTTATTTTGACCTTTCCTGCTCCAGCCTCTCTCTGCCATGATGGAAATTCACCGTAGTCCCATATATATGTATACTGAAAGGGCCCTCAGTGACTTTCTGTGGCAAGGTGGCATTGCGCAGTGTTGTTGAGTCCAGGCCTGTTTTTTGCTCAGCTCTGCTCCAGCTGCATTAACTGGAACATCGCCAGCTAGCTGGGGGGTGGGTGGGGGTGTCAGACCTGTGGCATGCTCTTTGCCAAACACTCCGGGGAAGGTTTCCACAGAGCTTTGGCAGCTTGTATGGAAATCTCTTGGAAAAACAAGGGGACAGATTTCTTTATTTTTTGTACTACTTGTTGTTACATCTTTGGTGTTCTTTGAAGTCTGTTTAGTTTCCAGGTGCCTGCAGCAGCTTGCATCTTCTGTGCAAATCCCTGTAGAAGAGGAAGGGGCTCTAACGTCTTTGGGAAGGATGAGCGTCAGTTATGACACGCGTTGTCTCGGCACGGCCCTGCATCCTGTGAACCTGGAAAATCCATCGGTTTCACTTTACTTCCTTGTGACATTTTAGCGTCTTGGTTTTCTTAATATTTCTAGGCTGTTGCTTTGTAGTTTCTAGATGCTCTCGTGAGTGTGAAGGCAACTGGTATGGCTGTAGACAACTGTGTTCGGCTTGTAGTCTTGTAAACGCTTTTCCTCTGCCACCAATAACTTAGCCTTACCTGACCTGTTCCACGAACTGATGCTTTTTCCATTGGTCCTGCTTGCTAGCAGGGCTGAAAGTGCGACCAATCAGAGCTTGTTGCCTCACCATCATCTGATTGGTTGAAATGCACGGAGATTAAGGTGTTCTACATCTGGACTTTCTGAAGAAAAAACATGTATATCCTATATATTATTCATTATTAGACGTACCACGCATCACATTTCTGAAAACTCAGAACTTGAAAATTTCCATCCTCTAACTTAAAGTGCTATATAACAGCTGAATGGAGAGGATTCATAATGAAATTTACGCAGATGAATGCTAATTACACTTGCCTTTGACACTTGCATAACAGCGATTCTCACAGTCATGCAAGCAGTAATAATCTTTGCACATAGTAAATCATCATGTGAACCGTGTGAACAGTAAATAAGCGCTTTCAGTTTTACATCACTTTCGCTCTCCAAACTAGGCAACGCCTTTACTGAGCCGGCCCCTCTGCAGTTGAAATCCGGAGCGAGTCGGACCCGTGCTGTACTCGTGGTACAGCTCAGGTAGAGGTCGGTTCCTGTATGACAGTGGAAAAGCACCGTTGGTGTCCAGTGCTGGTCTGTACCCATTTTTGCTCTGATCCCTGCTTCCTTCTGCCTCCAGAGCCCTAAAACAATGACCATATATGGTTATCCTTTAGGCGGCAGACTTCCATACCAGTGACTCTCCCCCCCCCCCCAGCCTCGTTGCTGTCAGGATAACTCCAGCACTTCTGTGCACCGGGCCCTGAAAATTAAACACAGCCTCAGGGATGAAGATTTACGTTGGACTAGGACTCGGGCATCTTAGCTTATTTACTTAAATAATGTCTTGTATTATACTGTCGAGGCACGTAGCGTCACTGTTTTATACATATCTAGACATTCTAGTTGTTGTCCATCTAATTCAGGCTGCTGCTCTGTGTCAGTTACTTGCAGTGAGAAGCTGAAAATATTACTAAACAGTGTTTCCTGTATGACGCCTGTAAATTCCCCAACCCTCTCTGACTTCTCTCACCGCTCCAGAAAGGCTCTTTTGTTTGCCCTCTGCCAGCCTGTGAGATGGTCGCTGGCCTGTGCTTCCGTTCACTATTTTTTGTTTAATTTTCTGGTTGGCCAGACATTATCTGGATTGAGTATCTGACCAATCAGCATGCTCCTGTGTGTGTGTGTTTTTGAAGAAAGCCTGGCTTGTACCCACCCCCAAAAAGTTTGCTGACAAACTGGCAAAAGGTGAGACAGAATCACCCCCCTATTTTCCCAGGTCTTGGGGGTGCTTGGGAAGAGTTTCACTTTGAAAAATAGACTAAAAAACATGCATAAGCAATTAAATGGCCACAGACTTTAATTGGAGGGGAAATCGCTGCTAAGTCCCAGTTGTGCCTGGAAAGCTTTGGATGCACTGGGCTGTTTTCTGGCATTGTGGTGTCAGCAGGCAGTCGGTGAGCCCACTAGCCATTCAGAGATCCGCCCCCCACTCCCTCTGCTCCCGCCCCTTAGCTGCCATCAGTAAGGCCGCGCCAGGGTGATCTGAATCTGAAGGGCGGAAATGCGGCAGCGCGTCGGCCGCCCAGTTGACGCAGCAGGCAGCGCATGGACATGCCAGTGAAGTTGAAAACTTCGCCGCACCGCTTCGCAGCATGGCGCAAGGGCAGCCAATCAGAAGGAATCTGTGGTGTTGTCGCCTGGCAACAGTGTGTGGATGTCCCGCCGCTTGGGCCGGCCTCTGCCAGCTTTCACCCCTTCCTGCTGCTTCGTGTACTGAGGCCGCGCTTTCTACTAAACGCGTGCAGAGCTCCACCGCAGACTGCTGTGGGGGCCATTTCGAGGTTCTGTCCCTGGGAACAAGGTGGTCATGTGACCCTGGCAGCCATCGTTCTGGTGCTTATAACTCACAGTGGCACCCAGTGCTGTAGTAGAGCGCCCTGTTACATGGAAAGAACATTTTCTGAATTAACTCATTTCTGAATTAATCCCAAATGTGTTTAATTATTAATTTGACAGATACTTTAAATAGTTTAAACAATGTGACTTTTGAACTATGAATCTAGTTAATCTATTATAATTTTAATTATTACAGGTTTGAGACGCATACAGTTACCCTGCCCCTAACACCTAGCACTAGCACTAGATGTTCTTAGTGAAATGGCCTACTTGGACCTCATCCCGCCTGGAAGGCCGTAGAGCAGACAAACCAGTCTGTCTACAGAAACCTGGTACAGCAGCATTTCTCTCTGCTCCGCCCAGGTCACTGTGCTGCCTTTGTACCTTTTCTGCCTCTAGTATCACAAGTTTGCATCAATGGGCCACATGGTGAGCATTTCCTATGGCGCTTTTCCACTGCCATCCAGAACTGAGCGGTGCCGTGAACTGAAGGCTTTTCATTGCTCACTAGCAAGGCTGAAACGTGACCAAACTGTGCTGCTTGCATCACCATCATCTGATTGGTGTTTCTCTGCGTTTTGACCAATGTTCTGCATCCATATGCATTCATTATTTGAAAGGGGACGGACGGCTCGGTTCCTGTATGCCAGTGGAAATGCTCCACTGGTTAGGTCCTCTATTTCAGGAACGCCAAAGACAGTTATGTCTCAACTACTTTTGAAGTGCTGCACCGAGCTCATATACATTTATATATAGATTTTTCCTGTCTTGCAACGTCTATATGTGTTTGGTCTTTTAGCTAAAGGGTTTGTTCGGGAAGCTCATAAACTCGGTCAAACTCTTAGGATGGTAGGGAAGATTCTAGCAGAACGGGAGCTTGGACACGGGCCTTATGAGCCTCTTCACATGTGTTTCCCTAAGGTGGCAGTTTCTCGTTACACAGAAGTTCCCAAAGAGCACATTTCCCCAAATGTAGGAAGAGACACCCGATATCAGATTCCATCACCTTCGTGCCTTGCTGAATGTCGTCTCTAGGTTTAGGGTAGGTGTGGAGATGTAGGACGTGGGGGACTGAGAGGCTGTGAACTTCGGGGCTGTCGTTGGGCAACACGGAGTTTCAGCTCCATACATAGATGCTCTGTTGGGTTCAGGTCTGGACACTGGCTAGGCCACTCCAGGACCTTGAAATGTTTCTTACAGAGGCACTCATGAGTTTCCCTGGCTGTGTGTTTCGGGTCATTGTCATGCTGGAAGACCCAGCCACGACCCATATTCAATGCTCTTCCTGAGGGAAGGAGGCTGTTGCCCAAAATCTGACGATACATGGCCCCATCCATCCTCTCCTCAATTCAGTGCGGTCGTCCTGTCCCCTTTGCAGAAAAGCACCCCCAAAGCATGATGTTTCCACCCCATGCTTCACGGTTGGCATGGTGTTATTGGGACTGTACTCATCCATCTTCCTCCAAACACAGCGAGTGGAGTTTATACCAAAAATTTCTATTTTCTCATCTGACCACATGAGCTTCTCCCATGCCTCCTCTGCATCATCCAGATGGTCTTTGGCAAACTTCAGATAGGCCTGGACATGTGCTGGCTTCAGCAGGGGGACCTTGCGTGCGCTGCAGGATTTTTATCCATGACAGCGTAGTGTGTTACTAATGGTAACCTTTGAGACTGTAGACCCAGCTCTCTTCAAGTCATTGACCAGGTGCTCCCGTGTAGTTCTGGGCTGATCCCTCACCTTTCTCATGATCATTGATACGCCACGAAGCGAGATGCATGGAGCCCCAGTCCGAGCCTTGTGTAGGTCTGCAGTTTTGTTCTGTTTGTCTGTTGTTCTGTAGCCCATCGCAGCCTTGTGCAGGTCTGCAGTTTTGTCCTGTTTGTCTGTTGTTCTGTAGCCCATCCCAGCCTTGTGCAGGTCTCCATTTCTGTCCCTGGTGTCCTTAGACAGCTCTTTGGTCTTGCCCATAGTGGAGAGGTTGGAGTCTAATTGATTGAGTGTGTGGACGGGTGTCTTTTATACAGGTAACGAGTTCAAACAGGTGCAATTAATATAGGTAATGAGTGAAGGATAGGAGGGCTTCTTAAAGATGAACTAACAGGTCTGTGAGAGCCAGAATTCTTTCTGGTTGGCAGGTGATAAGATACTAATTTCATGCAATACAATGCAAATTAATTATTTAATAATGATACATTTTCTGAATTTTTTTTTAGGTTTGGTCTCTCACAGTTGAGGTATACCAATGCTAAAAATTACAGATCTCTCCATTTTTATAAGGGGGAAAACCTGATAAATCAACAGTGCATCAAATACTTATTTTCCAAACTGTAGATGTTGGCCGTTTGCATTGCATGCTCATCAGTAGTGTCCGGCAGGAAGGCAGCCTACCCTGCTGTGTGTGTGCCTACAGGTCAGTCCGGGCAGCACCCTGCTGTGTGTGTGAGTACAGGTCAGTCCGGGCAGCACCCTGCTGTGTGTGTGCCTACAGGTCAGTCCGGGCAGCACCCTGCTGTGTGTGTGCCTACAGGTCAGTCCGGGCAGCACCCTTCTTACTGCCTGCTCACTCATGCCTCGCACCCCTCCCACATAATTTGAAGTGCATTTTCCCAGAATTAAGTTAAATTATTCTTTTTTTTTCTTCATTATTACACGCATGATGTTTTTGTCGTCATAGAGTAACCGCCTGTTCTGTTTACTGGGTACTTCCTCCTGGTAAGAGAATGATGCTGTCGAGCATTTATTGAAATTCCCACTGAATCTCTGCTCCCAATATATATGAGGATGTTTTTACACTAAAGGTCTCACGTATTTTTCACATGGCTGTGAAACATGACGACAAACTAGTGCTGAATTATTTATCCCAGGATGGCAAAATGGTGTGGAGATTTGGCGATATGGACCTTTGCTGACTTCCTGGTGTCTGAATGGAGGAACTGGCTTACTTTACAGTTGTTTATATCACGGCACAAAACATAATGTGGTAGATGGTGCTTCTAAAGGCCAAGCTGGGATCTGAGGCAGAGAGGCCTAGGCGGCAGCTCTGTCACCCAGCTGCGGGTCTTGCTAACCGCTCCTTCCCTTGCTGAGACCTGCTCTCCCTCTAGTGGGTCTGGACCAGCACGGGCTGCATAGGCTAAAGCCCTTTTTTAGTACTGAGCTGAACTCTCTTTCGCTTAATTCTCTCGCTAATCTTTCCCAGTCTCAACTCCCCGTTGGACATATTTGGGAACGTGGCCGGGAAGCGAGAGCAAGATCACGCCAGCTGAGATGGACAAAAGCAGGCAGAGA
>JAODUD010000048.1:927336-940427 GCA_026784285.1 Stomatorhinus walkeri | reverse complement strand
AAACATCCCGATCGCCATGCTGGATATGAGAGTAAAGCAGCACAGAAAAGGAAAATAAATATTTTCATAATTTGTAATTGATTTATTCTTTGAAACTTTAATATTAATTAATGCAATTGCAATGCCTTGATTTTAGTAAGGTTAGTACACAGTCATAGCCATAAATGCAATGGTACTAATTTTTGGCATAATTTCTTTCGGTGTTTCGGTTTTCGGCCTTGGTTTCCTCTTTTTTTGGTTTTCGGTTTCGGCCAAGAATTTTCGTTTCGGTGCATCCCTATAAAATACCTTCTCTTTATATATTAAAATATATTTATTTGAATTGACTTTACTCTAGGGATGAGACATACGATCTGCGGTTAATGAAGTAGCGGCAGGAACTTTGTAACAGTCCTGGAGACGATGCATACTGGATGAGACGCGCCTGCATGGTTCACCCGCTTGTGCTTATTTTTCAGCGGCGAAGCCAATTCGAAGTGGCTAGATGCACATTACGATCCAGTGGCTAACCTTTACACCTTTGCATCCTGCATTGGTAAGAGACCCCATTTCGCTACGATTCTCCCTTACATTTACTCTACTTCGAATGCCATTTCTTTCAGGTGTAGGCTTCTTATTCCTTACAAAAAGTAACCATTTAACCTGTCATTTGTTCTTGGAACCGTTGTGTGAGTGTGGTGGTTCCTGGCTCTTATGATGATCCTGAATGACAGACCACATGCAGGAACCGTTGTGTGAGTGTTGTGGTTCCTGGCTCTTATGATGATCCTGAATGACAGACCAGATGCAGGAACCGTTGTGTGAGTGTTGTGGTTCCTGGCTCTTATGATGATCCTGAATACCTACCTGCCCTGTCTTTGCAGCTCTGGCTGATCTCCATGGCGATGGGGAGAACAAGGTAGGAGGACCACCGGCATGATGGACTGGATCTTAGCTTGTAGGTGATCCACCCGCATTTAAGATGAATGTCATTGATATGGGGGGGGCATTCTCATGCAGATAGCCAGGGGTAGGTTTAGTGATTCTGGGGCCCCCATCAAAAAGTCACTTTGGGGCCCCTTCCCTCACCCAGGGCCCCCAAACCTCAGGAGCCCCACCCAGATGTGTGTGTTGAGTGGTGGTAAACTCCACAACTGCTTACACCAGTAAGGTACATAGATTACAGACCAGCAATCGTATACATTGACAGAGCAGCTTCTGACTCGGAACACACCCACAGAACTGGACATGAGGTCAGGCCATTAGCGGCTAGCTGTAGCACATGAGGATGAACCTCCTTGTGAGGAAAGCATGTCCACGTCGCAGTTGGTGGTGGGAGATCTGGGCACAGGGGCGTCCAACATGAAGCTGAAGGTGTACAAGGGCACCAGCCTGGTGAGCGAGAACATGCTGCTGGACCTTCCCACGGGACTGGTGTCGTTCCTGATGGACCAGCACGAGCCCCGGACACCTGCTATCGCTGTGGCGTCCGGACCTTTCATCTACATCTACAAAAACCTGCGGCCCTATTTCAAGTTCACCTTGCCGTCTCTGGAAGTCAACCCTCTAGAGCAGGAGGTCTGGAACCAAGCAAAGGAGGTAAGAGGGTCTTTGTGTTTGACGTTCCACAATACTGCATGTTTTCATTTCCAAAGTGACATATTTTCAGAAGGTAGTCAGACAGTCCCTGGACCAACTGGGGATTAAGGGCCTTATTTAAGGGCCCAACGATGACATCACTCTGCCAACCACGGAATCTGAACTAGTGACTTTCTGATCACAGGCAGTGTCCTAACGTGCTGACCCACACACTGCCTACTTCCATTAATTGACATACCACTGTGTTATTGCTGTTATAGTGCTGCACAGTGCTATATAGTGCTGCACAGTGCACTCATGCTAGTCCTGAACTCATTTCCTCCCTCAGTACTTGAGCTGCTCTTTGGCAACATCCCATCAGAACAGCAGCAGAGTTTGTATCTTTTGGTTGTTTAATCATCCCTCCACCTCACCAGTGGCAGTTGGTTTATGTTGAGTTTCATTATTATTTTTTTAACCTACCTCACATATATAATGTATCGTTTGCTGTTATATCTGGATTCTTCCAGTATTTAAGAAAATGTTAGATTTTGTAGTGCAGCCTTGTCTTGGTTATCCATAAGCGTGCATAAAATATTTTGTTGCATTTCTGACGCACCTTTCTCACAAAGGTAGTGTCCGTATGCAAAAGTGACTGTCCTCTGCTAATTGACAGAAGGACTCTCCAGGTCCTTCATAAATGTCACCATACAGCTCATCTTTGAATCGGGCATTTAGTTTCCTGCTGGGACTAAGCTGTTTATCCCCTTTATAATGAAGAGGTTCTCCTTCATTTCTCCTCTTTTAACGCCCATCTGGCTGCCTGATGTTCTGCCAGTGCAGGATGATTATTTTGTGTCACGGGCGCCTTAAGGAGACACAAACTCCACCTACGAGGTGGTGAAAATGCAGCAATGGCGAGAAAGGAGGCGATCACAGGAACGTTTCTCTAACTACAGTGTCTTGTACTTTCCCTGCAGGATATGATCGATCCGATGTCCTTAAAGGAAATGCTGGAGGGAATCAGGTGAGGTGACACCTTTGAATAGCTTGTCAGATTGCTGGGGACAGACTTGGACAGACAGCTGCTTATTATAAAGCTGTTCTGCCTCATCATAGAGTTTTAAGCTCTGCATGCATTTTTAATCGTATTTTTAAGTGAGAGAGTTATGGTTTGTCCCTTGGGGTCTTTCTGCCTGTAATGTTGATATGACCGATTAGACAGCTGGATATTTTAACTTGAGCAGCTTCGGTTTCACATCCAGCTGCAGGGCGCGTTGGCAGCCCCCGTCTGGCAGTTTTCCAGTCTGTTTATTTTTACCCATGGTTCTTTTCAGGGAAACGGCAGAGATTCCGCTTTCCGTCAGATCTTTGAAGTAAGTGGTCGTTTCCCTGCGTCAGTGTCCTTCTGAACGAGGTGAGCTGGTCGCCGCGTGACACTGAGCCGCTCTGCTGTTTCTGTATGTCCTTCTCGCCAGGTTCCTCATGCTGGAGCAACAGGCGATGGAGAATTTTGTCGATATTCACAAGCAGCAGCCCATCCGCAGACAGGTGTGACGTCACGGGGCCTGAATCGGCTCTCCGTGGGTTTTTCATTGCGTTTTAAAAATAATCCCTATATATATATATATATATATATATAGCATGTTTGTATGATGAAGAAGATGAGAAAGGGATGGACGGATGAGCAGGCTTGCTAACTGAAATGGCTACGCTCACCTACTGAAACGGCCACGCTCGCTTACTGATATACCCACGTTGTGCACCCAGACGGTCATCACTTGCATCAGTACTCTGAAGAAGAACATGGCGGAAGAGGATGCCGTCAGCTGCCTGGTGATTGGTACGGAGAGCAGGGACGTGCATGTGCTGGATCCTGAGGCCTTCACCATCCTGTCTAAGGTAAGTCGCACCCTCAATCTCTCATTCGTTGTCCCACCAGGTCGTCTTTGAACATGCACCTTCACCTGTTAGTCATCGTTTAAAATTGCACAGACCTATGGAGATGCATTTACGTATAGTTGCACTTAAATGTTACGACAGTATTGTAATTTAATGTGATTTATGTATGATTGTTTTAGCCGTAAATCTACTTTTACAGGCACCATTTCAGAAACATTGCTTCTGTATTCCCCTTTTACCTGGTGCTTCAGATGTCCCTGCCCAGCGTTCCCACCCTGATGGATGTCACCGGCCAGTTCGACGTGGAGTTTCGCATTACGGTAGCTTGTCGGAACGGCAACATCTACGTCCTTCGCAGGTGTGTGTTCTGCGGAATCTGCCGAGGTGACAATAAACCATCATTCGTCCGTTAGCTTCTAGTTTCAAACAAAAAGCTTTTTGCCACGTTCGCCATATTTTACTTCCAGAAACTGTTACTGGTGACATTGTACTTTGTAGTTGATTGTCTTGGTTTGGCAAACTTTTATTGAACCAAAATGTCCGTAGAGAGGTGTAAGAAAGTCAGTCATGGTTTCGGGAAGCGACTGATTTCAGCCGTTGTTTCCAGAGGTCGTGCTACCATAAACTAAGCCGATGTTGTGCCTTGTTTAGCCTCGTATCTGGTGCTGTAACACGTCCCAGCTGCTTGCAGGGATTCCTCCAGGCCCCGGTACTGCATCGAGCTGACATCCCACCCCGTGGGGCTGGTGCGGATCGGCAAGAACGTGGTGGTGGGCACCGCTCAGGAAACGCTGCTCGGGTACACGCAGAAGGTACACGACAGTTTACGCTGCTCGGGTACACGCAGAAGGTACACGGGAGTTTACTCTGCATCCCTTCCGTTAGGATGACGCCTGCTCTTCTGTTCTTACTAATGTCAGGGTTCAATTTTATTTACCGTACTTTGCAGAAGTCTTAGGCAGCTAAAGAAAATGATCTTTGAATGACCTTCATGCTGGTGTTAAACTGTGTTATTATGCTTGTCAAGTGTGTGCGCTTAGGCATCTCAAAGCTTCAGCTAAAATCACCTCAGTACTGTCCCATAAAGTATTTTTTGACTTGACGACTAGCACACCTTATCAATAAAAGATATTTCTGTAAACTAATTAAATTAATTAATTATGGGAGCTAGCAGTGAAATCTAACAAACCCATGGAATGGCTGAGGTGTCCCTGAGGAGAGGTTTGGGAACTGAAACGTGTTCATCTGGCCGTACAGCTAGATACCAGTGACTTTTTGGAGAGCAGCGGAAACTCTTACTAGCTTATATCGTGTTATTCTTAATTTGCACATGTCCTAATGCTGTATTGTGGTGTTTATTCCGAGCAAAAGTGGTTTCAACATTTATTTTGACTGCCTAAGACCTTTTGCACAGTACTGTATATTATTTTATATTGGAGTCCTTGATCTACCAGTCTTACTTACATTCTACCTAATCATTTGTAATAAACTGTCATGAATATTAAAGCATAACCAAGTGATGTAACGTATTTGAGAAGTTGAAATACAAACTCATTATTTGACCCAATACTGCCATCTGGTGTCAAGGGGAAGAAACTGTGGACAGTGAATCTTCCCGCCCCTGTGGTCACCATGGCTACGATGGAGCACCACACGCGAGGCTTCCAGGCTGTTCTGGTGGGGCTCGCCAACTGCCAGGTGCAGCTCTACCGGGACAAGAACCTCGTCAGCACCATCAAGACTCCGGTAGTACTGGGGGAGAAACATGGCCGCCGGGAGGGGGGGGCGGACACGTTTTCAGTCATCGACAAAGACTGGTATTTCCCCTATCTGTAGGATGTGGTGACCAGCATCTGCTTCGGGAGGTATGGCAGAGAAGACGGCACCCTCATCATGACCACCAAAGGTACCGGAGCCCGGCAAGTCTACCTGCTCGCTGTCTGCGGTTTACCCCGTTTGGGTCCCAGTGTTGGGTTGAATAGCATGTATGTAAGCATGGTGCCGAAACTACATGCTGAAGTTTGTGTGGCTGCAGGGCGGCAGAAGGACATTTATCTGTAGCTCGTTCCTCATTTGGAGATTGGCTGCGGCGTCACCATGCCGTTAATCGGGCAGCCGCAGTCCGCCTCCGAAGCGACGCCTCGCCGTCTCCCTCCCCATCCAGGAGGGGGTCTCATCGTGAAGATCCTGAAGAGGACGGCAGTGTTTGACGACAGAGACGCGGTCTCCGGCCCCCCCTTGGCTCAGACTGTCCGCCTCAATGTCCCCAAGAAGACTAAGCTGTATGTGGACCAGACCCTGAGGGAACGCGAGAATGGCGTAGGTACGGAGCCCCCCCAGTGGCCCTCGGGGAAACATAATTTGGGAGCGGCGCTTTAGCGCCCATTTCCTGTACATCATGGGCGTAGTTGTGGTGCGACAAGCAGCATTAAGAGCGGTGTGTCTCCTCTCTTCTGGCAGCCATGCACAGAGCCCTCCAGATGGACCTGATCCGGCTGCGGCTCACGGCCGCCCGGGCCTTCGTCAAGGCCCTGCAGTGCAGCCTGCCTCCCATGTCCGCCAGCCTCACCGAGCCACTGAAGATGAACGCTGTGGTAAGGGTGCCGTCCGGACCGGCCCCGTGGGACCCGCTGGACTCTTGGGCCCGTCGCTGTCTCACCGCCCCTCTGCACCCGCAGGTCCAGGGGCTGGGTCCGGCCTTCAAACTGACGCTGTACATCCAGAACATGGCCGCCTGCAAGCCCGCCATGGGCCTCGCTGTCTGCTTCTTGTACGACCAGACACTCTACAGCATGAAGACCACCTTCTTTAAGGTCAGCCAAAGCCCCACCGGTAGCCGGCCACTCCTCCGCACACGTGGGCCTCTGGTTTGATGGCCATTTCCTTGTTTGCTCTCTCTCTCTCAGATCCCCCTGCTCGTCCCGGGCCTGAACTACCCTTTTGAAACCTTTGTGGAGTGTCTGAGTGACCGGGGTATTTCTGACATCATCAAAGTAAGATCCCAACCTGCTTTCATCACACAACACCACAACATTCCACAACTGATGTCTCCAGTAATAATTTCCTCTGTCAATAAAGATTCCAGTCACACCAGAAGCCTTTCAACGGATTCAATGCACAAATTGAATTTAATTCATGTACTTGAAACTATTATGAAGAACACAGTTAATATACCTGGACATGTTGGCGCTGTATGTTCATCTATATTTTTACATTTCCAGGTGTTTATACTGCGAGATGGAATCAGCACTCCGCTCCTGACTGCCCATATCAACATGCCCGTCAGCGAGGGACTCTTGTGTTCTTAGGACAACTGTGAGCCAATAGTAGGTCTGTATGGAGAGGCGTGGCTTCATCCTACCTTTGCACAGCTGTCATTGGCTCGTGGAATAGAGAATGCACTGCAATTGGGCAAGTAGACGATTGTTTTATAGACTCCGTTACTGTGATGATTATATATAGTGTAATGTGTATGTATATAAAAAGTTTATATATATCAGTGTCAGTTATGTAAAACTCTATTTTTACCTACATGTACCTGTCAGTAATAAAATGGTGGACTAAATCTCTATGCCACAATCATCTGAAAAGACTAAATGGACTCAGAGGACGGGACCAAAGTTCAAGTAATATTTTGTAAGGAACCAGGATGAACAATGGAAACTATGGACTCGGTGTGAAGTGCTGAAAATCTTTGGTTTATTTCCTATTATCCATAACAAATAATGCAGAAACACCCAGGCCTTCCATGTATCAAAATGTAAACAAAATACAGCTCATTGGATTAGGCAGAATGTGGAACATGGTGATGTCCCATTCATGCAGGCGTTTACAGGACACATAATACATTATGAAGCATAAATGCCACAAGACAGCAGCAGTTTGCTCAGATGAAAGATGCCAATCAGGGGTCAGTTTGATTAGAGATGCCATTCTGGGTTCAAGTGGTTTCCCCCCCCCCCCCATAGATAAAGAAGAAATGGCATAGAACAGAACTCTGTGAACCACGGGCTTTTTGGCACCTGCACTAATCGCTTATAAACATGCTGAAGAAGCAGAGGAGTAAAGCTATAAATGTCCAAGGATCTGGGCGACTGAGAAATGGCAAGGAAGTGAAGCCACAGGCACTTCGTAATAAAACACTGCACAGCGGGCAGTATCTGCTGCTTCAGGCAAACATGGTCAGCGAGATCCACTGCAAGAGATACAAAAATAATGTTTCGGGCAGCGAAACAACAGCGGCTGCTCCACGTGTGTATACATGCATGTGTGTTCAGGATGTGTGGTAGGAGTCAGGGTTACCATTAACGAAGACTGTAAATGAGAAAACATTTCCATAAACAAAATAAGTTACAAAAATAAAGTAAAACATATCTACAACTGAACCAAAAGTACAAGTACAGCTTCCGCGGCTAACAAAATAAATGAAAGTCAAATACTTTAGCTACCGATTTTTAAACAATATCTAGCTAAAGTGATGATTTGTTTAACTGCGGTTAGTGGTAGATGGAGCATAGGTTTAGCAGAATAACACTCTCTCACTATATATATATATATATATATATAATTGTAGCATTTTTTTTCTATTCTGTGGAAAACAAAAGATTGATCTGTCTCATGCAGATGCTTTGAGACCTCTAGAAAATCAATTACTAAAATGTTAACTAAAACTAAAATAATTAAAAACTAAATAAAAATGCATCTTTAAAATAAAAACCACAAAACTAAAACTAAACTGGATTCAACTGAAAATAATATAAAAATAAAGTTTAAAAAAAAAACAAAAAACTAATATAAAGTATCTGTATAAATGACCAGTTCCAAAATCTGTAATTCTACACAGTCTTTATGCCACTGGATGTGATTCGATCTCTTATTAGTGCAGACAGTCTTTAAGGCGGCTTCCCCTTCTGCTGCTGTGGATAATGGAAGTCAGTGAGGTTCAGTGCTATTAAAGGTCACTTCATCATGAAATCGCTGACAAACCTGGAAGAAGTTGAGAGAAACGACTCCGTCTGCGTCTGTGTCCATCATTCTGAAAGTTTCTGTAGGAAACAACAGTACTTCGGTCACTCTTGCTTTTATGGGTGATTCACTTCCTGTTTCCCTGCGGAGCCTCCGCCCACTGCCCTGCTCTGTCCCAAAGCCATTATTCCACGTCTCCTCCCTCATACCCCCTCCGTCACCCACATCTCGCGGCAGCGCATCCATTTTACGAGCCGCAATGCGAACCCGCAGGCGATCTGCGGGCATTCAGGCACTCACTGAACATGGTCTCCAGCCGGATAAGGCAGGTGATGAAGCCGTCGAAGTCCACGTTCAGGTTGGGCTTTGCATAGCGCAGGATGATCAGCTGGAACAGGTGGTTTGTGATCTTGAACCCTGACATGCACACATAAAGAGACGTGCGAGGGCAGGAGGTAAGAAGGTGCTGGAATGATTGGGTGGGGGTAGGACTTGCACATTTATTTGAACGGTTCTACAAAATTAAAAAAACAGCCTACGAGCCCTTAAGGCAGCTGTGTCATGGTGTCGGCTGACGATGTGTTTCCAGAAGAAAGGACTAAGCTGATCTAGCATCATTCCTCTATTCAGTGGCAGTAAGAATAACCGGCTGCAAGCTTAACAGATTTTAGAGGCTCGACTCCCTGTCCCGATGACCCTCATTTCCGGCATACAGTCCCCAGCCATCGACTCCCTGTCCCGACGACCCTCATTTCCGGCATACAGTCCCCAGCCATCAACTCCCTGTCCCGACGACCCTCATTTCCGGCATACAGTCCCCAGCCATCGACTCCCTGTCCCGACGACCTTCATTTCCGGCATACAGTCCCCAGCCATCGACTCCCTGTTCCGACGACCCTCATTTCCGGCATACAGTCCCCAGCCATCGACTCCCTGTCCTGACGACCCTCATTTCCGGCATACAGTCCCCAGCCATCGACTCCCTGTCCCGATGACCCTCATTTCCGGCATACAGTCCCCAGCCATCGACTCCCTGTCCCGATGACCCTCATTTCTGGCATACAGTCCCCAGCCATCGACAACTTCTACGGTCAACTGTTGTATCTTTTTTTTCTCTTCATTTCTCTATAAAGAAAACCTCAAAAGCCCCCCTACGTGAGGTAAAGACCTCCCTAGGCTTTGGGAATTTTAATTCTGGTCTCAGAAATTTTCTGACAGCATCTCCACGTTCATGCACTTGCGCTCCCTTTCCAGAATCTTCATGCTATTTTAAGGATTTCTAAGTAAGAGTTTGCGGCGATTTCCAGGCGTACCTGCAGACTCCAGAGCCATCCGCATTTCGTACGAGCCCATGGTGCCTGATTTGTCCAGGTCGAACGTCCTGAACACAGTCTGTTCATCAAATGGAACAGGGAAAATGGAGAGCAGAACATGGATACTGGACAGACTACAAACAAATAAGGAACAGATTCAGGGGCAACTGGAGAACCGCGTGTGTAAAACGCATCGGGCACGTGTGACGGACGCCTATACGGAGAGCGTCACGGGGGCCTCTGACCAAGTATTTCTTGATCTTCTCCCACAGCACGTGAAATTCCATGAGCCCGAGTTTGCCGCTGCCGTCCGTCTGGGATGTGGGGTTAAGGGGAGGAGACAGAGCAGGCAGAAAGGAACGAAACCCAAAGCAGGACGGCAAGACGCAAGCTGCCGTTTAAGGAGAGCGAGGCGCTGGCATTCGCAGCAGGCTCAGGATACGTCCATGAGGTTCACCATGCTGCGACACGCCTCTTTTCCGAAACCTTCCGTTTTCAGATCTTTATCTGTTAAAGGAAAGTGTTGCATGACAATGTTCCCTTCTTTAAGACACCCGTTCCTGGATCACCCGTCTCCTCACAAACAGGATTTTTTTAAATTAATTTTTTCTTTGAATCATTTTTCTGGAGGGAAATTAGAGGGGAAAAAACAAATTAACAAGTAAAATTAACAAGTAAAATTTGACTGGCTGATTGACTTGTAATAAAGGACAATCTACTTGGTCGGACAGCTAACTCACGCTTGCTGATGACTCTGTTGAGGATGGTCCTCAGCTCAGCTGTGCCGATCTGCATGTCCTGCAGGAGAAATGCGCTGTCAGAATGACGGTAGGTCTGTCTCCACCTCCCACACCTGTCCCACCTCTCACCGGTCCAGCCAGCTGCTTAAAGAGGGACTTGAACCCAGCGTCGATCTGGCTCTCGTCCAGGGGGACCTTCAATAAAGAGAGACAGATGTGTGATGGATGGTCTGACTGGATGGTCTGATTGGATGCCCACGTGGGATTCACCGATCTGTTAAAGTTGAGGTCCATGCTGACTCAGCTGTCCCTTACCTCATCGGGAAGATCTGCTGTGACTTCATCGTCCAGTTCCCTATCGCAAGGGAAAGCAGGTCAGTCGTTAGTTCTTTTTCACTGTAGGTGGAGTCACAGTCACAGATACTCAACTGGCTGGTTGAAATAAAACCTTGGTTTGGATTTGTATTCTCTGGACCTGAACTCTCCACCTCTGCTTCTCATACATTCTGGCTAGTTGAACAGATTATCAGGCTTGAGCATCTCCCCTTCCGATTTCTCTGCATTCCTCTTTTCTTTGAAGTTAGTTTGTTTTTCTCTTTCACTCTGCAGCAAATCATCATCCTCCATCTTCTCCCGACCCCTGCATCTTCCATCCTTCCATCTGCCCCTCTATTTTCACTCTCCTCATTCCCACGCACACAGACAGTCTCCTCTACCCTGGCTCTGACTCACTCTGAGTCGGCCGGCTTCTCTGAGAAGACCCTGAGCACGAAGTCGCCCTCCTTGTGAGGATCGAAGGTGGAGGGGACGACGATGTACTCGCCAGCGGGCAGACAGAAGCGCGAGCTCACTTCCCGCAGGTTGATGAAGAGCTCGGAGCGGGCGCTTGAGCCGTGCGTCAGAAAGAAGTCCCGCTTCAGGTGCACTCCAGCCTTTCCCATGTACTGAGAATGAAACCGACACGGCCTCCGTCAAACCTGTACGCCGGGAACTCGCACAAGTGTCTGTATGTTGGTGCTTTTCCAGCGGACTGCCAGGTTCCAAATGATTTACTCTTTGAGTAAATACTCCAACTATTATCTTAAAAACATGGGAACCTGTGACCAAATGTTCAGGAGGTTGGTGACCAGGATCTGCTCTTTTGAAAATCGGGATTTTTTTTTTTAAGCCATAATTATGCCTTAACAGTCTTTCACCTGAGCTCAACTGATCAACCGCACCTCTGACCCCTTGAGTAACATTACAGCATGTGGTGTTCTTTGGTGTCAGAAGAACAGAAATGTGCGTACTTCATCTGGAACCTGGGGAGAATGAGAGTGAAGAAGAGGAAGAGGAGGACAGGAAACAGATCAGTTACTTTATTCAGTCTCCGTATGCCTTGCTCTTAATAATCTGAGCACAGTTCACACCCAGCTTCATCACCATGCCACCACCCTAGATTTTTATAATAATACTCTCCATAATACTTGCGCTCACTACATCTCCCACTGCGCTCACTACATCTCCCACTGCGCTCACTACTGCGCTCACTACATCTCCCACTGCGCTCACTACATCTCCCGTTACAGTATCTTAGGTGTCCAGCTATGGGCAGTAGATCGTCCTGCTTGCCTCGTAGATGGCAAATCCGATAGTCTCCATGTCTTTGCCTTCTCGACGCAGTCGGCGCCGGTCCTTCTGCATGAGCGCGACCACGAAGCTGCAGCCGGGCTGACCGTCCGAGTCAGGATGCTGCAGTGCCACCTTGAACTGCGGATTGAGCCAAAACGTCGCTGAAAAACAGGTGAGTGACACAGGAAGTCACACGAGTTTCATGAACGGAGCGTCAGGCCGGAGAGCTCTGCTGCCCCCTACCTACCAGGGTAGTTCCTGCAGCCCCCGGCAGTGCTGCCCCTCCGCCATTCGCCCGCGTGCAGGACCGTGCTCCACTTCTTTGCACGTGCGGCTTCTAGGGCATCAGCCGTCAAGTTGCAGATCTCCAGGCGGCTGAACTCCCGCATGAAGTCTGAGAAGGACATCCTGATATGGACGACAAGAAGAACAGAGAAGGACAGAGAGAGAGAGAGGACCAAAGGTACAAACTGAGGATGAGGATTTACAATGATGGCACGGCCACACTCACACTGTCCTCTCGATATCAGTACATCACTTGGTTGTGCACTTGTACACACACACACCCTCACAGCTTTGTATCCTGTTCCCAGCTGATATATATCAACTTTCTATCTCAGGTCTTCATGAATCTATTGTGATTGAGACAGGATTTCCTGCTTCCCACGACTAAGTGTTCCCAAGTGTTATGAATAAGAAAAAATTAAGGAAATCAGAATGGGGGACAAGGACTTTGTCACAGCACTGTATATACACATATACACACAGACACACACTTTAGTAGTATTACCAGGTATAAATACACAAACGCCACACAAAGCCTGTCTTTCACCTTTATGAAAGAACTCAGTGGGTTAGGGCTCTGTGCCAGTGATTGGAAAGTTGCTGGTTCGAATCCAGGGGCCAGCAGACTGATGCTGCCTTTGGGCCCCTGACCAAGGCGCTTAACCCCCAGCTGTAGGGACCCTGTATGATGGCTGACCCTGTACTGTGTGGGGGGGGG
>JAODUD010000048.1:825755-838196 GCA_026784285.1 Stomatorhinus walkeri | reverse complement strand
GGATGTGGTGGAACGGGAGCTTCGTGCCCTGGATGTGCATCCCACAAATCTCCATCAACTGCAAGATGCTATCCTATAAATATGGGCCAACATTTCTAAAGAATGCTTTCAGCACCTTGTTGAATCAATGCCACGTACAATTAAGGCAGTTCTGAAGGCGAAAGGGGGTCAAACACCGTATTAGTATGGTGTTCCTAATAATCCTTCAGGTGATTGTATGTGTGTATGCGAATGTGTGTGTGTCTGGGTGTGTGCGTGTATGTCTGTGTGTATGTGAATGTGTGTGTCTGGGTGCAGGTATGCATATGTGTGTGTGTCTGGGTGCATGTGTCTGGGTGCATGCGTGTGTGTCTGGGTGTGTGTGTGTGCGCATGTGTGTCTGGGTGCATGGACTTTCCACATTCTTTCCAGCTACCGCAGAGTGACTGGTTTTTGCGATTGCCCGGAGATTATGTGTCCTGTCAAGAATGTGCATTCTGGGTAACCCCTCCCCCATTACCCTGCCCTGGGTTAAGTTTCAATATGGATGGATGGACCACTGGTGCTGCAATATTTTTTTAATTGTTTATGTACCAACTTCAATGAAACCGTAACGAAACCAACTGTTCTCTGCTGCTAAGAGCAGTCATTCTTAATTTGTTCAGGAATCACTTTAATTGTTCATGCAAAGTCTTTGTTCAGGAGCTTTGGATGGTTGTTGCCAAATGGCTCAGCATGAATAACTCAAAACTGAACACGGTGATGATCCTGAAATGAAATGGGTCACTTTTGTCGAGGTCTGTCAAATCCTCTGTGATGTCAGCTGAACGAACTGAAGCGGCTCAGCTTAGTAAACACATCGTGATGAAATTATGTTTAAAATGATGATACGATTGGGTATTTTTGCAGGTATATTTGAACATAGTTTTTCAAGAGAACACCAGCCTGTGTTGACTGGTGAGATTATCTTCTTCATTTACAGATGAGTTCGCCAGATGAAACTGAGATGTAAGCAGAGTCACAGCTCAGAGACCATGTGTTGTTCTTGTCTTGTCTGAGAGCCATTTTCCCATCCAAAACCAAATTTCATCGTTGTGATTTCTTCTCATGCCACAAGAGACAAGATCTGCAGTCAACAGCTGCTGTTTAATTCATCGGGAGCCTTGCTGGCCCAAACAGAAGGATGTCTTCACCAAGCCTGAAACTGTACGCCGTCAAGGACTGGCACACAACCGGAGAGATAATGTTGCAGCGGTAACATCTCCTTCAAAGTTTTATCTCATCTTCATAGTACGGGGTCTGTCAGCCCAGGGATCGCCAAATGCTAAAATAGAAGTCCTGCTGAAGTCATCCTAGACGTCTCATCCTGTTGAGGACATCACTGCTGCTTTAGATCCAAGCGGTTCCCAGAGGCTGGCCCTCCAATACCCCAAGAGACCATGAAGGGCCTTCGCTTTGTGCTCTCTCCGGGCTTAGACACAGACGAGCCCTGTTTAATATGGGACGCATTTAAGCTGCAGACAAAGAGCTCGGACATCCGATACGGCGAATGGAATATCACACAAAAACCCAGAGAGGCTGAGATTGAAACCCAAGTTTAGCGGTTCGTGTTATTTGATGGACGGGATGGGGGCAGAGAAGCCAGATAAATGCTTGATGATAGCCCCCACTGAGCAGAAGGCTGGCTGGCCCAAAATGAGGTACAAACTGGGGGACTGATACATTATTCACTCCCCCCCATAAGCTAACAAATGCAGGTTCTGGCGGGTGCGAGAACAAAGGCAGCGCAGTACAGAACTTTCAGACACACAGCTAATACTCAGCGGTGAGAAGTCGCCTCAGATATTACTGGTAATTATTATGTTTTGTTAGCAAACAAAAAGTGGCTAATTGCTTTGGCTCAAGTTTAACGGATTTGTTAGCAGGGAGACAGCTACGGATCTAGGCAGGTGAAGGTCACATGCTTGAGCGTATGGCTTCTTCAGCGAAACCACCCACAGTACAGACCTGCCCTACAAAAGCAGAAGAGTAATCACACTAACACTGAGAAAGAGGACTGCAACGTTTATAGACTGACCGCCCAAATGTGTAATAGGCACGAAACTAATAGTGTAGCATAGCTGAACTGAGATATTTTGTCACAAGATAAGAGTTTGAGCCCTGATTTTGGTCATAGTCTGTTTTGATAAAATATGCATTTAGGATGTTTTGCCTTTGCATGGCAGAAATGTATAGTTTGTAAGCTGCCTTATAGCTAAGATGCAATGAACTCGCAAGGTAAATTTGCATCAGTACCTTGTACGTGTAAGGGAAATGTTTCTGGGATCAAATCAAGTGTAACAACAAGTGACACTGGATTTTTAAGGACCAGGGTCCAGCAGGTTTTTGGCGTCCCTCGATAAAGAGGAAGCGGAATAACGATGGCGTGATTTCCCGAGGACATCTCCCTCCTGAAACGGCCACACGCGGACGTCACATCTGGAGACAGACCCGAGTAGTGTGCCGATCTTGCGCAAGGTCTCATTACCCTTATTATCGTGCTGTTGCCGTTGGCTACTCATGGGGGGGCGACCTAGAAACCCATATTCCGCTTCGGTGTGCCTGCCCACTCCGCCCGCACCTCTGCTAATTGCGTGCAAACAGAAATAGCTGAGACCTTGCCGCATGCTGGGAGCGTCACGTGACCGTACGGTATATCCACCGGGAAGAGCGGAAGCGCGGCTTGCGGCCCCACACTGCTCCTGTTGTCCTACTGTCGCTGTACAGAAGGAAGGAGCCCCACCAGGATACAATCAAAATAATTAAGGTTTACCTGCCTAATTCATTAATATTTCATCATAATAAAAGCATGCATTAATCATTGTTATTTTATTATTATTTCAATAATAATCAATCAATAGTGTTTGACCTCCTAAGGTGTTTCTTTAACCATTATTTTCCCTTAATGTCTTAGCATATGTCACGTTTTGGGATAGCTCCCAGTCATCTGTGGTCCAGGGGTAAAACAAAACTCAGACAAAAGTGTCCATTTTAACTACAAGGCTTCAGTACAGCCAACATCCAGCCTGGCAGCCTCTGGGTATCAGCCTGTTAATCATTTGCTGTGTCTTGTTTGATTAAAAAAAACACCAATATTACCCTCAGCCTATGGAATTTCATACCAACTTCCTGTGCTGGTTATAATCATATTAACGTAAGATTAATTTTGGCTAAAATCCCCAAAATCATGTAATCACCACAGCATCCTATGTTACCTAACAGCGTTGCATACTTTTTTGGCGCTACAGGCATCTCTGCTTAACGAATGATACTTTATGCCATTTCGCTTTTACGAACGACCAACATTAGCACCTGTTTTCGCTAATTGAAAGAAATCCGAAGAGGATTTTCACTTTTACAACTATGTTGCTGATTTATGTATTTACTGTACTGTACTTTTTAATCGTTATTTAGCATATTTACCATATAGCCTAGGAGTATAGTAAGTTAGCGCAACAGCGAATTCGCCTAATGACACATTTCTCTCGATGCATCCCTCTCATTGAATGACGCATGACTTCATTGATTCTGCTAAGTGAAACTACACTGATACGCTATTTCTGCTTTATATAGGCTGTGTATTTATCCTACCATTTCTGCTTTTACTATATGATAGTTTCATTTTAGGTTGCATGTGTTATTCGGCATAATTAGCTAGGTTATATTTTGCCTCTGGAAACGCTCAAAAATGTTTCCTCATATTAATTAAATGTAATTGCTTCTTCGTTTTACGCCATGTCGGCTTACAAAAGGTATAGAAATGCTTCAATTTCATTAAGCCTGGGAAACCTGTATTTAAGCTTTATTTTTCTGACCTTTTAGTCATAGTTAATTTTATTCACCTACTTAGGGAAGCCAGATAAAATGTAACAACTTTATTCTGGGATAAGAAACAACTCATTTGTTTTCCCTTGAATATGTATGTGCAGTATATTGTGTATGCGTGTTTTAGGTACACCTGCTTGTCAGTGCATGCAGCCTGCTACATTAAACAGCCTATCATGTGACTATAGCAACAGCCTGTCATGTGGCTATATAGCTCAGCCTATCATGTGGCTATAGCTCAGTCTATGCAGCATGGTGGCAGGACCAGCAGGCTCTCTTACTGCCTGACTAAGTGCTGTGTTATCCAAGGAATTTTAAATGTGATGTGATTGTTGGTGGTGGACATGGTTGTTCCTGTCTCTCAGAAATAGCCATTCTCCTGCCATTTTCACACACTTCACTGTGTAAGGATGGCAGCGAATGCTGCGATAAACAAGTCATCCAGGCAGCGGTAGTTCTGTGGTTGAAAACACTTGTCAGTATCAGTGCTTGTCAAGCCATGTCCCATGTGTTTTGCCCCCATTCGGCCAGTAGGTGTCACTGGTTATCCTGTTCCCTTCCCTGTCTTGTAGCCCCTCTGTCCCTAGTGTGTTTCCCTACTCCCTGTGCTGCCCTGTCACTTAAAGGGCTAAGCAGTCGGCCATCAGACTCCCTTTTCTTGTGGTTTCGAGGTTGCCCAGAGGCCAGCCCAGCTAGTTTGTTTTTCTGTGTTTAACATTTGTTATTTTATGTTCCCTTCATTCATTATGGGTCTGTATTCCACTTACAGTCCCTAATGATTGCTCTCTGCTCCTTGGTACTCTTGTGTTCAGGTCTCCTTGTCTTAGTTTCCCTTGCTGTGTGAACCTGCTGTATCCATTCATTATCCTCACCTGCTCCTCGTTGCCCTGTAGTTCTTTATACCTGCCCCTTGTTAGTCCTTGTTATCAGTGTATTTAAGTGCCTGTCTTTGTTCGATAACTCAGTCATTCATTGTAGCTGTTACTTTTTTTTCTCTCCTCCCCATGGTGATTAATGTCTGTTATTGTTACAATTGCTGTTCTGTGCCCCCCCCCCCTTTTATAATCACAGTACTAGGACAGGCGAGTTCGGAGTGGCCACACTCTTTACACTGTACCTTTAATTTAATGTAAAATAAAGTTTACTGATAACAGTAACTGTTTTATTTCTTGCTCGGTTCCCACGTCTTCCTAGTTTTAGTGTTGGTTCCCCTTCTGATTAGTTCTAGCTAGTTCATGTACCTGTCTGGTTTTGCCCCCTCGTGGTTCCTTTACTTTCTGGTTCTCCTTTTGTGTTCCATTTGTTAATAAACCCCTTTTGTTGAGAGTCGCTATGTGGATTGTCCCTCCTTCGTGATTCCCCACTGTAACAATACCTCCTTAATCGGAGAGTCCAGAGGAGACCAGCCAGACTCGCTGAAGCTAACAGGAAGGTCACAATTGCACAAATAACAGCTCATGGCTTCACTTACGCAAAACTCATTTACTCTGGGAACCGTTTGAGGCAACCTGGTAGTACTATGTAAGTGTACTATTTTAATAATAATAGTAATAATAATAATTTAACTAATGTAATTGCAGGATACACAGAACAGTATAAGTATTATATGCCAATTATCATCTAATGACAATGGCCAGCTCTTTGACAGAACATACTGGGCATGTCAAACAAAATCGTGCCGTGTTGTGACACGGTGATGTTGAGTCTTGTGTCAAGCTGAGTCTCTCTTCATCTCCTCTCCATGCAATCAAGGGTCTAAAGTCACTGCAGGGGAACAGTGCACTGCACTGACAGAAAGTTCATCATTGCATTGTGCTGGAACTTTAACCGTTGTTTTACCACTAATTCTGCTCTTGGATAAGCAGATGGATGATGGATGGATTTTATTACTGAATTGTGTATTTGCATTTCTTTTCATGAGAACATATGAAAATGGTTGGGAAAGTCTGTAATGACAGAAGGGAGAGCTGGGTTCTACTGTGTAAAAATATCATTAAGGCAAGAAGATGAATGGAGAAGCAAAATGACTGTGTGAATCATTAAAATTGGAAAAAAAAATTAAATTAAAAAACAGCTTCAGATCCAAACAGACAAAAGGAAAGAAGAGAAAGGGTTCCCCAGAGCAGTGTAAAGGGGCTCTGCTTGCATCAGAAGTTGGAACTGGGAATGTCGTATTACCCAAGGTAGCAGTGTTCCAGTGCAAGAAGTCCGAAAGCAATTTCACAAGACCAGTTGTAGACACATTAATTGTTAGCCACTGTTAACAATACCAGTTGATAACAATGCGTTTTTTGGAATCTTGCCCGTAGAAACACTGTTGAAACACGTCCACAGACAGAGGCTCGACAGTACTGTGTGTATGACTCATTTAATGAGATACAAATAATATCTACATGTTAATAAACAGTATATGACTACAGATTTCACTTCAGCTGAATTCTGCTGTTGGCGTTGCAGAGGTTCCTGTGACTATCCGAGCTGGAATACCGACTTCAGGGGGCGTGCCGGCGGAAATTTCCGACTCGGAAATGTAATAGACCATTAGGACCCCTCAAATACATAACCATAACATGACTGGATTGGTCTTGTTTGGGGGGCAAATATGATATGATTTCATGGGGCTCAAAATCTCTAGTAGCACCCCTAAGACCATTCGCCACTAGTAAACTACTAGGCTAGCTATGCTCCTTAATTGGGCACCGCGACAGGTGGCTGCCCTTCGCGGAAAACAGAAGACAATTTCCTCACGGGTTTCTATTATTAATTAAATTAGTTATATGCCTATAGATCTTAAATATATCGCAAATTCCTGCCATGTCCTTTCCATGAAACTTCATCCCGAACACCTAAAATGAATAGACCTTCGGACTTTTTCAAGCGTTGATATTATTGTCTTTCGGATCGCACTGCACTTTAGCCTTGGACATTAATTTTCTGCACAATATAAAAACACCGCGGCACGAGTCGCGTGATGACTGTCCTCTTCACAGTAACGCATTCCCTCCCCCAGCAGCGGTGAACGCAGTCAAGAACTTGTTAGTCAAGGAGAAACAAAAAAGAATTATGAACAAAAATAGTACAACCGTCTCCATTATCTAAGTTGCATAATAAATTTGTTTGCTGCTGTTCCTCCAAATTATAATTATCAAATATCATAGTGTGTAGACGAAAGGTCTCCAGTTCAAAACCAGTCAGAAACAAGAATTTCCTGTGGGTTCACTAAAGTAGGCAATATTCTTAACTCAATACTGTATCCCAGCAACTGCATTACCCATGAGCCGCATTTCTGAGTCCTGCGCTCAGTCTTCTCGTACAAGGCACCTTCATTTTATGTCTGTGTATCTACGTTTATTGCGATGCTCCGCCGCCGGACCTCACGGAGACAGATGCATTATATCTGAAACGGCGCAAGCAGCTGTCTGGTGTCCCACCGCTTATTTTAAAAAGTTATACAAGCGTTAATAAAAATGTGTGCTACTATATGACTGTGTTATACTACATAAAAGTGAATATCTGAGGACCCACATATAAAAATTGCACTCTTTTATTCCCTTAACGAACCTATCGTAAACTGGAAAGGGTACGTAAATAAATATCGATGACAATTTGTTAGAATACTTGCACATAGGCTTTCTCGAATCAGCAATAATGCATTAAATATAAAGATCCTTTAAGGCAGGTGTTCCGGGCAGTTCGGTTTCCCTATGTTTCCCCTGTCTGCCAGAAAATACTGTTTCCCCTAATATTAAAGCAAAGACGTATGTGAAATGTCTGAAAATCACTGAGGTACATTATTACACGTGAAAGCAGTAGATCGTCAAGCATAATATAGTTTTATAAGCAGCATTATACCGTTTTCATAAAGAAATATCTCTATCCAGCGAATTCAATACTTTCATTTACCTGTAAAAACAAAAAACATGGAAAAGGCATGTGATGTTTTAAAATATATGGCTTGTTTACCTCAAGAGCTTCATAAAAACACATGAAAACAAAACTGTGTACAAATCAACGCGTGACAGGGGAACGTAATGAAAATGAAATGCCCGGAACACCGGTAGTCTTCGGGCGAGGAGCTCCTGCAGCGTTTCCGCGACATTCATCCGACTCCAGCTTGAAGTCGCACCCCCGTCTCAGTCCCCCTCTTCAATTGCGGAGTGGCGTCACATCTACAGGAGCATCCAATTCCATGTCAGGATGGAGGCAGTGGAATTTCATCTAGGCAATGAGCAGCCTTGGGCAGCCTACCATTTGCCGGGCGTCTCTGTGTGTGTGCATGTGTGTGTGTGTGAACCTGCGAGCCGGAGGACAGTGTAAAAATTGGACCAACTAGAATGACGAAGCATTGACAATGGCACCGTGGCATCAATGTGATGATATGAAGGGCACCTGTCGCCGGCTCGTCGTTTTTTACTTTAGCCGTATCGGCGCTTGACAGTTGGGCGTAAAGACACCAAAGTGTCTCATCGCGTTTCGCTGCTTGAACATAAAAAGCCAGGAGAGCCTCCGAAGCGGCGACCGGTCTTCCCATCTTCACAGCGCTGATCGTTACCCGATGAAGGTGAGTCTCATTCCCGAGGTGGGCGCCCGATGTAGTTCTGCTAGCCGGTTTCTTGTTTTGTATTGCAAATAAATCTTGATGCTTCCTTTCTCTGTATCAGTCATCTGTCTTGCTGGGTGCGACATTTGCTGTCCGGTCATTGTCTCAAATCGCGCCCTATGAATTTCCTGCAGTGTCTTTTATGCTGGATGACACCTTGACTTCGGCCCGCGGAAGAGACCGCAGCCAAATTAAAAGCTTATGAGGACTGTAGGCTTCCTTAGGACCGTAACAGTGGGAGACCGCTTATACTCTTTTGTTGCCTTTATACTGAACTATAGATAATGATGCAACATATAATACACATATAAAGGAATACAAACTTTAAAATGTCGGGAGAACAGGTTGTTTTTCAGTACTGACAAAGTGAAAGTCAACGAGCTATACTCGTGTCAGCTCTAATTACTTTCCACCTTGAGCGACAGTGGACATTTCCGTAGAGTAGAAGCCGGTTGATTAAATATTTACGGGAACCTTCTCAGTAGCCCAAGGAGGAGGGGGGATTAAATACCCAAATTAACGTACTAATTTCGTGTCTTCTGAGAGCTATGAATCCAGGCAGCGCTCCCGAATTAAATGGGGACATTACAGTATCCTAAAGGAAGAACTGTGTGACCCTTAACTTTTACAGCAGTCATCCTTCTTCAGCATCGCAATTTAGTTTATTCGGATTCGGTTGAGTTAAACCGATATATGAACGTATAGTATAGTTATGAAATAAAATTATGTAATATAATGGCATGTAAAATCCTCGAGCAAAAACCAGCCGATGCTTTTCCCCCCCCCAAAGTTCAAAGCACTAGTTTTAATTTTATTCTTTTGACCACTCAGTCATACCCCCTGTCCTTGCTGAGCTAACTAACCATATCACCAGAGCACTTTTTACAAGCTTTTAAAATCCCGGTTCTGCTCTCCCTACTCTGCTGAAATGGTGCTTCTCAGCCGTATCCCCATTTCAGTGTAACAGCGACTGTTTAATCCAGTAGTAAGGCTTCCTGCGACATGTCAAAGAATACGGCAGCTGGTTCGACGGGCTCTTTCCAGCTTTATGGTTTTTAATAGCAATTTTCAAAAACGTGCAGTTTGAAGTATTAAGTACTCCGTCGTACTATGTCAGAAAGACGAGTGCTGGGTTTTAATTTTTAATGGACACATGACGGTCCTAGGAGTGATGTCCATGGAGATCCGGGTTCGCTCCTGAGACAGGTTGCCCGCGGGGTCTTATGAAAGTGTTAAAAATAATTGAATTTAATATTCAAGGTGTTGGATTTCATTTACAAAGCACTGAATTTCCTTCACAAGGGTCTTCATTTTATTTGTCCCTTTGTATGATTAAATAACTACCGCAACGCCGTAAACAGCAGTTAAATTCACAGCGCGTGACTTTCCGTAACAAAAGCCGTCCGCTTAAATCAGATGTAGCCAAAGGGCCGGTGTGTGTGCGGGTTTTTGGGATAACCTCTAGGTCAGCTGTTCAAACCCAGGTGTGAGGACTCTTCCGCCAATCAGTCCGCTAATTAGTAACCTAATTAGGGAGTTGCAGCGAAAACCCACACACACAGCAGCCCTTTGTAGACAAGATTGGCCACCCCTGGCTTGAATCTGTTCATCCTCGAGAAAAGGAGACTAAAGGGGGACATGATCCGGGGATATACGACTCTAACAGTTCTGGATGCTGTTCAGCGTAATAGTTACTACAATATTACTTCAAATATCAGAAGTCGTGGTCATAGGTGGAAATTAGCAGTAGAACATTTTATACTGGATTTTAGAAAACATTTCTTCACACAGCATGTATTTATAGTATGGAATAGTCTCCCTGTCAGTATCGTGCAAGCTAAAACCCTGGGTTCCTTTAAATCAGAGCTAGAGAAGATTCAGTTCTGAGCTATTAATTGAATTCCCCAGAAATGAGTTTGATGGGCCAAATGGCTTCTTCTTGTTTGTAAATTTCTTATGTTAACTTTGTTAAACATTTTCTCAACCCGACCTGATGTAAATTACCAATGTGTATATCTTGATCAAACTATGGTTTTGTGTAGCACTTTAATTACAATTGCATAGTTCCATCGATGTAAGATGTTAACGTAGTTAGGAACTATGCTTTTGGTAAACGTACTCCTGATACCACCTTTTCACACATTTGCTTTACGGACTGCTTATCGATCTGCACCATCCAATAATCGAGTATTCGGTCATCAGAGTTGGGTAATTCAGGTCCGTAGAGTAAAAGACCAGCCCAAGATTTTGTTTCAACCAAGCAGTTGAGCATAAAGAGTCCTCAAACGGAGAATCTCACGCCAACCAGGTGACCAAAGTTGGCAACCCTGCGTCAAAGAACGTTCTTATTTTATTAAGACAAAAAGTAAATAAACAAATGCACTGAGTACTAAGAAGAATTGTGTCTGGTCTCTGCTGTCAGCGCTTGCAGTTCAGTCTCTCGTCTTTCTAAAGTTTTTATGAAATGTCTCGTATCAAACTGCACTCTTAAATAAAAGCCCACTTTGCTTTTACAAGCCACAGCAATTCAACAAACTTCTAACAAAAAAGAAATCAGTTTCATACTCATTCTTCTGCATATTCTGTGAATAATTATTTTATAAGGTTCAAAGTCCATACTGGTTTTGTATTATATTCTTCATGCTTTTGCTAGTATGCAGAGTTGCCAACTTTATGTGAATGTAACAGTTTTATTACCTAATAAGTAACCATGATAATACAGTATATAATAGTCTGTAGGGTTTGCAAACTACCCAGTGCTTCTGATGCAGTTGATTTTAGGTTTATAATAGAATGATAAAGATTTGCCGTACGATTTCTTGCATGAGCCTGAGTCTAAAAGCGTGACTGTCATGCCAGATGCATGAGAGTTGGATTAGATTGCATTTTAAGTAGTAATGAATTTAACGTGGTGGATCTCAGGGGGGCCGTGTGACGGGGAGCGTGTTAAGCTCTCATGTGGACGAGGTCTGCTCCCTAAGGGTTATGCACATGTCCTCTGGGGATTTTTGCGTCGGTCCAGGCGCCAGCTTTGGGTGTCCAGGCTGTCGGTTACTCTCATATCCTATGCTGTCCAAGATCAGACATTAGAGTTAGCGCAGTGCTGGGGCAGATTAACGTGTCTGGGGGCTCTGTGCTGACAGCATGGACACTGAGGTGTTCCGTTCTTCCCGCCATGGAACGGGGCCTGGTGTCTGTCCTGGTCCCAAGCTCTAGCCTCAGATAGGCCTGCAGTAACTCGCTTCTGGGTCTGTCCTGGTCCCGAGCTCTAGCCTCAGATAGGCCTGGAGTAACTCGCTTCTGGGTCCAGTACTTTGTCAAAAAACCACACATACAGTCTCAGAGTGGGTGTGTCTCTGGAAGCGTCACCGTTCGTAGTTGTGTACAGCACTGTGGGAGGGGTCTGGGAGGGTAAACACTTGTGGCTGTGAAATGGGTTATGCCCCATTAGTGCTCTCATAATTACTCAGTTAAACTCAATTAAACTCCATTATTGATGTAATCGATAGTGACAGCCCCGGGCCACATGCAACAGTAGCATTTAGTAATAATCCACTGTTAGACTTCCTTGGATATATGAAGTAATGCATCTTAACCGTCTTAGCATGTGAACACCGCAATAAATCGCATATATATTGCAAATATGCTCCTTCTCGGGGAGTCAAGGTGGCTCACACCACCAGCATGGGGGTATAAATCCTGCCACTCCTCTGGGTATTCTCCAGAGTCTCTGTATGTCTCCTCTAAGTACTAAGTACTGGGTATTCTCCAGAGTCTCTGTATGTCTCCTCTAAGTACTAAGTACTGGGTATTCTCCAGAGTCTCTGTAGGTCTCCTCTAAGTACGAAGTACTGGGTATTCTCCAGAGTCTCTGTAGGTCTCCTCTAAGTACGAAGTACTGGGTATTCTCCAGAGTCTCTGTATGTCTCCTCTAAGTACTAAGTACTGGGTATTCTCCAGAGTCTCTGTAGGTCTCCTCTAAGTACGAAGTACTGGGT
>JAODUD010000048.1:753136-767879 GCA_026784285.1 Stomatorhinus walkeri | reverse complement strand
AGACAGTGTGTTTCGTTATTGCTCCGTGAGGCAGCACACTGCAATACCGGCTCTGTGTTACTCCTATAAATCACGTATTTACACACCATAATCACACATTCAGACAGTGTGTTTCGTTATTGCTCCGCAAGGCAGCACGCCTTATTAGAAGTTTCCATGTCTGTTTTATGGTTACTTTTCATGATGGTTCATATCTTGCGCAGCGGTACGGCGCGTGCGAGGCTGCACTGCAGGACAGGAGCACGTGGCCTTTTGCCAGCTCTACACCTCCAGCAGCCTTCTCAGTAGCTCCTCTCTCCTCTATCCATGTAATCATCTGGCGTTGGCAACGTGTTTCCTCTGGAGTCGTCTCCTGCTGACAGCTCTCTTTCCCGTCACCCAGGACTTACACACCTGCCCCTGGGGCCCAGAGTGAAAGGCGAACCCCCCCAGAAAGAGAAGACGGGAGGGGGCCAGGAGGAGGAGGAGAAGCCCACCCTGCACCGTGACTGTAAGAGCTATTGCCTATGACCAGCAGCAATTATGCACACACAGTCACGCACACACACAGTCCTGTACTCATATCTTTGTGGGGTCTCATTCATTTGCCTAAACATATTTTTATATGTTCAGACATAACCTGAATCTCAACTAACCCTAACCTTAACCATAAGTAACCAAACAAAATACAAGACTTTTAGGATTTTTAGTTTTTTGATTGCAGTCACAGATGTATGAAAAATCGAGTTTTCAAAAAGGTGGCCCCCGCAACATGAAAATAACAGGTTTTTATTACATTGTGGGGCACATTTGGTCGCAGCAATATAATGTACACCTGGACCACACACAGGCACGCATAACGCATGTGCAGGCATGCATGACACGTACAAACACTGATGCACAGACACACATACACATGCTCGCACACATATATGGGTACCTTGAAATAAGTATTTCACCCGTCTGATTTTTTGTATATTTCACACTAAATGTTGTCAAAGCTAAGAGAGAAAAGCATTTGCACTAAATTCTAACAAAAAAAGCTCCGTGCATTTAAAAGGGAATGTGGTGGAACAGCACATGCTGTCAGGTAAAATAAGGAGTCACCCTGCAGGAAGCCAGTCTCGCTTTCAGCAGCAGAGACTGCAGCCAAACGCTTCCCGTGATCACTGTTCAGTATACTCGACAGATGGGCTGTACGATTCTCTGGCACCATGCAGAATTCATGGCTCCTTAAAACAATGGCAAGTGGCGAGGTGGCGGTGCGGTGAGCGAGATCGGCTGTGCGCTTGACGGCCAGACTGTGGGACGACCACATCTTTGCTCCCTTCACACATAACCGGCCAACATCAGACGTCTCAGACTAATGAGCCTCATGTCTGGACACTTAAACAGCCGACTGCAAACATCCCTTTATTTTACTTTGCCACACCTAAAGACTGTGTAATTCCATAATACGTCAAACAAATAAACCCGCCAAGTTGTGGTTTCCTCGCACATGCCACCTATCGTGCTACTGCCACGCACTAAATGACGCCAAAAAACCAAGAGAAGAGGCCTCAGACACACCACAATCCCATGAGCAAATAAGGCCTAATGCCATTGCCATGGTACTGTGGATGGTTACCCAAAGCTTTGCCAAAAATCAGCTGAGGCACGTGGCGACGCTCAGTGTACTTTTTCTGGACAGTTCTTAAGCAGGACCCTTCGGATCATGTCTGTGCCGCACTTCTGGCCGAAGCGGAGCAGCCGGAAGCAGGGCGGGCCTCGGGTTTGCAAGTCGCACCACAGCAGGACGCCTCCGTCGTCGGGCGAGATGGCAAGCCACCACCCTCCCTGCCCTACACATGCGGAGAGTGCGGCAAAGCCTTCAACCGTAAGGCCTACTTGCGCAGGCACCAGCGGCTGCACTCTGGCCGCACAGCGTACCGCTGCAGCCAGTGCGACAAGAGCTGCAAAGACGCAGCAGCGCTGCGTATCCACTGGCGCACGCACACCAAGGAGACGCCCTACCAGTGCGTGCAGTGCGGAAAGAGCTTCACGCAGCTGGGCAGCCTGAAGGCGCACCACCGCGTGCACACTGGTGAGTGCCCCTTCTGCTGCGCCACCTGCGGTCGCAGCTTCAACCAGCTGGGCAACCTGCGCCGGCACCGCCGCATCCACTCTGGTGAGCGGCCCTATGTCTGCCAGGACTGCGGCAGAAGCTTCCGGGGTCTGCGGCAGCTGGAGACGCACCAGCGCATCCACTCAGGGGAGACGCCGTATGTGTGCCCCACCTGTGGCCGGAGCTTCAGACAGGCAAGCAGCCTGGCGAGACACCGGCACCGGCACTCACAGGAGGCACCCTATCGCTGCACCGACTGCGGACGCAGCTTCCGCAGCTCAGGGGGCCTACGCAAGCACCAGCGGGTCCACTCGGGCGAGACACCGTACCACTGCAGCGAGTGTGGCAAGCGCTTCCGGCGACTGCGCTCGCTGACGCTGCATGGGCGCGTGCACAGCGGGGAACGCCCCTACACATGCATGCAGCCACAGTGTGGCAAGGGCTTCAAGCAGCTGGAGCAGCTGAAGGTGCATCTGCGCACGCACACCAAGGAGACGCCGTACCATTGCACCGAGTGTGGCCGCAGCTTCAGCCAGCCGGGGAGTCTGCGGGCACATCAGCGCACGCACAGCGGGGACCGGCCGCACCGCTGCACCGAGCCCAGCTGCACGCGTGGCTTCCGGCAGCCAGAGCAGCTGTCGGCACACCTGCGAGTGCACCAGAGGGACCAGTCTGATGACCCGCCTCGCTCGGGCAATGAACAGCCCCCCACACAGGACTAAAGCTCATTAGCAAAAGCAGCATGTACCCAGGGAACGGCAAAGCACAAAGGACATGCAGTACTCAGACTGGCCACCTGGGGTCAGCACGTACCATGTTTTTTTTTAATTGGAATATTATTTAAAGTATCGGCATTTGCGTTTAGTGCCAGAACGACGAATGGCACCGAGATATTAATCTGGGATGTTCCCGTGAACTGAGCACACTTCAACTGATTACTGACAGACCAGTGAACCAACTCGTATCCAGTTAGCGATGTGCGAGTGTCTCGAAGCAGCGCGCTCCTTTGCTCCGCTCGCTTCCTTTGCTTAGTGATCCGAAGGCAGGGCGGCGGCATGTTCCTGCCTTTCTGAGATTCTCAAACCTCAAGTCAAAGAGAAAATGAACTTTATTGCCATCTTATTACCAAGCCAAAAGCTGTGTATCCTAGACATGTTCAAATGCGACAAAACCATGTGAAAATGTGCCTGATCACACGCTCGTGTTCTTAGACGACAAATTTTACTTCCTATTTTTCTTCATCGGCAGATGTATTCGCTAATTCGTCTTAAGATATATTGGAACTGTTTAGAAATATCATGCACAGGAAGAATAAAATTCATTTCAAAAGTGTATGTTTTCGCTGGCTTCTCGTAACCATTTACAGACGAAAACACGAAGAGCAACATCTCCCAGACCATAAATGTTAATCCCATTGAAAATGGTGTTCAGTTCGTCGCAGCTGACGGCAGACACGTGCTGCGCAGAAGTTTAGTTGAAATTATAGATTTTACACTAGTTGGCAGGGGACGTAGGAACCAGTGGTACGTGCCCCCCACTATTTAATTTGGCTTCATTCATACCGCCCCCCCATCTCAAAATCTTTCCTCTGCCATTGATAGCTCATGTTCACTAGCAGGGGTGTCAGAAGGGCATGAATCTCCTGGCAGATTAAGGGGGGCCCAACCCTTAGCAGGGACCCTCGAGGGGGGTGGCAAGGTGACATTCTGTCATGAGGCCCAGAATTTATAGATAGGCCCCTGACTAGCCAGCTGAAAGTGACACTGGGAAACTTTAAACCAGGACACGTCTGAGGCAGCAGCTGAGATGCGTACAGCCAGCACTCGCTCCCAGATCGCATTACCAAACAGGAGACGGCAATGTCTCAGTTTCAGAGATCAATGGCCGACGGCACAGACAGCGCTCACCCTGGGCGTTTCACTTTGCTTTGGTGAAGAAGGCGGAAAGTCGTTGGAGCATTTCGTGACCGCCGGCTGTCTGCAAGGACTTCAGCTGATTTTACATGGAAAGGCACAGTTCTGACTGAGTGACCACGTCGTTTGAAATTACCAAAAAGGGTGGTGGGGCCGAAAAGGACCGTCGGGATTTAAATCATTTCAAATCAATTTCAGTGTCTCAGCATGTGAAAGAAGCTGGTGTTTTACAGGAACGTCATGTGATCTATATGACCGGTCCGGACAAACCGGCTACCTAGTACCGTAAGCTGATCTTACACTGATTATGCTGCTTACATTTGATAAGTGGAAGGACATAAATTAAGAGTTAAACCGCAGGAGTTTAATGAATAAAAAAAACCACAAGGGACCAAAAAGTGTCAGACCTGCGCTTTAGATACATCTCGAAAAACCGTTACATTGTGTGTGAAAACGGGCTTCACTGCTGCAGAGCCAGCGGACGTGGTGGCGGGTGCCGTCTTCAGCACCAGCAGGGGGCGTCACGCCTGCTCAGCTCCAGCAGCTCGGCCTCCACCTCCTTGGCGTCCTCGGGGAAGCGCTCCGTGAAGGAGCGGATGAGCCCAGCGGCGCTGCCCTCGTACTCCACAAGCTCCAGGGACTCCCCTGCCAGTCACAACCCGCCAGGCCAGTCAGTCATTGCACCTCTTCCATTCTCTTTTCACAGCCAATTAAACAAAATAAACAGCCCCCCCCCATCGCAATACCAAAGCTGAAGTGCAATATTACACAAATTTAATTAAAAGTAATGACTAACTAGGTTAAGGAAAGACAGAACCAAATTAATGATGAATGTAACCGCAACAAACCAGGCCAGACTGTCCTAAACAAACGTCTAGATTAGGCTTGATTCAAGAGGATGTTGCCCTATTTTCAGAGCTAAAAATATTTTCAGTGTTAATTATTGATGCTATTCGGCTATTAAAACAGTACACTGCCAGCAACCAGACGGCGGGGGGGCGTTGGCCGAACCATTGACGCAGGTGTTGGCCTGGACGAACATCTTGCGAGCTTCCTTCCTCAGCAGGACGGTCTCACGCAGACGCAGGAAGTCATGCAAGCCGGTGGATGTTACCGCTGAGTAACCCTCGTAGAGAGCGCGGCCCCCCTCCACGTCAGCCGTCGACTTATGGACCTGTGGGACAGTTGTACACTGAGCAGATCAAAGAGGACCATGGAAGTACCTCCGACTGAAATGTGATGATTCAAAGGCAGAGCTTCCAAAGTACAAATACTTCAAAAGATCTAACCCAGGCATCCCAGATATTAATATAAACTGAGCTGTGGTAGGGATCTGAAAATCAACCATTAACTGTGTCAAACTGAAGACAAATTATTCAGAATGCAATTCATAAAACTGACCTGTAATTTGCAGAGGAACCTCTGGATGGCAGTCTTGCCCACGGTGTGAATCTTGGCTCGGTCCAGGGCTATGAGGGCGTCGGGTCGCCCATCGGAGCCCGTGCACTCCTCCAGAGTGACGAAGCCATCCGCAGCCTCCAGTAGCACGCGCAGGATGACGAATCGTGCCTGCATGTGGGCCTACGGGGGATGGGGGGGGTGAGATGCTGCGCTGTGCGACGCCCAACTGGACGTGAAGCACGAGGCTGGCCTGGGGGACAGGCGCTCACCAGGGTAAGCAGCCCCATAATGATCCGTGTCGTTAGACTCGCTCAGCAGACAGTGTGAAGATTAGAACGTTTTGGGGACCCAATACCGCGACAGACAGAATAAGAATGGAGCTGTTACAAGTGAAAGGCACCACGTGTGAATGCATGTGCACGCGAGTGTGACATGGGCTCTGCTTGCGGCTGGCCCCACCTGTCTCCAGCTTTTACTCTCGGGGGTGTAGAATTCCAGCCCCAGCAGGCCGGACCGCACCATGTTCAGCCAGTTGACGTATACCACCTCCTCCGCCTGCTCGCCCTCGTGTCCAAAGATGCTGTAACCCAAAACCACTGGCACGTCACACCCCAGCCGAAAATCATCCCACACCCCCAGCCTCTGCCCCTGGCTGAGCTAAAGTACACCCAACCCCGGCTGAGAATGACCCCACCCTCACCTGAGCACCTCCTTGTTGAGGCAGAGATAGAGGCCGACACACTCGGCCCTGCACTCCTCATAGGATGATGCGATGGTGGAGAATCTGCTGTCCCACGTCTCACCTCCCTTGTACCAGCTGGATATCTATGGACAAGACACCATAATTACCGAAAACCGAAATTCCTTTAAACACTGACGGCCCACAGCTACATGCCCCCACCCCACCCCAGAGAATCCTGTGGCCCACCTCACATACCTCAGAACCATTCCCCAGCCCACTGACCAAAAAAAACCTACAAATCTTATATTCCAAGTCGCAAAGTGACCGGAAGGAGCCCTGCAACGCTCCCGGTCCCCGGCTCCTTCAGGCGCTGACACCCACCAGCTCCCCCGTCTCTGGGTTGTGGACGCTCTCCTGGTCAAAGTTGAAGTTCCCCTTCTCGTCCTGGAGCGGGAAGAAGAAACATGGTGTCCCCAAAGAGAGAGAGACATCATGTGCGACGCTCGCGTATCCACGGAAATGCTCGTAGTTCTCCAGTCAAGCCACGTGCACCAAGTGTTGTAGATGTGTTTTTATTAATAACATGAATAATTATTCTGATATTCCCTGCACACACAGCACAGCAGTAAGGTTTATGGCGTATCTTAATGTTTTACAAATTCAGAGGTAGCTCACAGGGTTCCCAACTTTGGTCAGCTGGCTGCCGTGAGATTTTTAAATTTTTCACACACATGCACATGTATTTACATGTATCTAATGGTTTTATTACCTTGTACCTTGTAATGGTTTGCAAACTACCCCAATGCTTGTGAAAAGCATCCATGTTGGTTGTGTCCAGAGCTGACACATATTTGGAGTGCAGCGGGCATTCATTCACAGAGGCGCACAATGACAACAAACGCATGATAAATGTTCTAGTACGCGTGTGGAGAAGTATGAGCCTTTAAGCCCAGGTGTTCCTGATATCCAGCCACACAGCAAAGGTAACGGCCACCAAAAGACCAAAATTCATCCGACAGTCACAGGATGATATTTTCTGTAGGAAACAGACATTAGCGAGACTCACTGCCTTAAGCACCTTCAGCTAAGGATTCACACGCTCATGGACAGACAGGCGGGCGGAGTACCGCAGCGCCGGAATCCCAAAGACATGAAAGCTGGCCGAATCACCTGGACAAAGAGCTTGCCGCTGCCATGCCCCAAAAGTTCATGGAGTCCCACCTGGACCTCGAAAGAGGGGCCTTTCCACTTGATGTAGACGTCCTAAAGACAGAAGGAACGGGGCTTGTGTTAGAGAGGGGGATGCACGTGGCAGGGTGGGGAGGGACAGACAGAGGACAGGCAGAGAGGGAGACAGGCCTTTCCACTTGAAGTAGATGTTTTAACGACAGATAGGATGGGGCTCGTGTTAGAGCGGGATGCACATGGCAGGGTGGGGAGGGACAGACGGACAGATGCCTTGTCACTCTCGTTGAGGAAGGTCAGTTTGTCCTTCTGCGTGGCATAGGCCACTGCCAGCACGTTCCCCAAGGACACGTTCTTGAAGCCTTCAGTCTGCCGGATATCATCATCTGGAGGAAACACGGGATCTGCAATCAACCTGTGGCCACACCGCAAACGCAGAGCTGGAAGAGGACCCCCCCCCCAAAACTAAGTCCAGTGGGTGAGTCCTTCACACAGAGCACATTAAACGAGCAATACCATGTCAGTGTTGGGGTAGGTCCACTTACAGGTACACCGATGGGACCCTGGTGGTGTGCTGCAGACACCACCCCTGCACGGATATCCAAGTGACCAAAATCACTCGTATATTTAAGTCGTCATCTGCGACAAGCACTTTTTTTAAATGATTGTGAATCCCTGCTTTTTTGTATGTTATCACAGGCGACTATATGGAAGGTGGTATGTGCAGCTTGGATCTGCAGGCGGGTTACTAGAGCCATTTCACGAGACGGTTAGTTAAGGGGGTATGGTTTTGGGGCGTGTTGCTGACCCCTGAGCTCTGGGACCGGCCTCTGCCAGGCACTCACAGTTGGGGATGTTGATGCCAGCTGGGATGCCGCTTCCCGCGAATGTCAGCACGTCCAGGGAGGTGAAGTCAGGCTTTAGGAAGGTGTCCTTCTCGAAGGCCGCTGGCCACGGGAGCTCCGGCAGAAGCACCTCGGCGGAGCTCACCAGCTTGGCGAAGCGGGCACTCATGGCCTTGTTAACCACCGCCACAAAGCCTGGAGGGAGGAAGCAGAGGTGGGGTGGTCAAAGAGCAGGAGCGCAATGAGAGCCAGAGGGGAGGACAGGAGGGCAATGCGAGAGCCAAAGGGGAGCTGAGGCGGGCGAGGAAATAAATCACCCAGACTGGCGAATCATACCTTCAAACTCGCCCCTTGATCCAAATGGGTCCCTGTAGCTCTCAATGAAGCCGATGTAACTAGAAACGGAGATCAGAGGCAGCGACTGATAACAGGCAAGCAGGCAGGGAAAAAAGGGTAAGCAAAGGTGATGAAGGGTATTCCCGGCTATGGGCCTGGCTGATAATGAGAGCTGTGTACTTGGCACCACTAGAACAATGGCGGATGGTACAGCAGCAGTAATTAAACCCCCCTCGGCCAGGCTACATGTAGGGATACCTCTCCACGATGGGCCCCTTGTCTTTGATCCAGTAGCGGGACCCCTCTTTGTGAGAATCCACGGAGCCAAAGGTGAAGCTGCGGACATACTCCTCCAGCATCCGCCGCTGATTCTCATTGGCTGTGTACGCCTACGGCAAGAGATGCCGAGCTGACACGCCAGGCAAGACCCCCGAGGTTCCAGCACCGGGGTGCATGTGGAGTAGAGGTTCTTGCGGACTGTGGGTCTTACCTGGGCCTTCTCTAGGTTCTCGCTCACTTTCTTCATGAGGGGAGCGTAGTCGCCCCTGCGCACGGTGAACACGGCGTTCTCGAACTCGTACTGGCCACAGCGTGTCTCTGTCTCGCCATCCACGGTACTGTCTACAGCAGACAATATTTTAAAAAAAAGCGTAGCATAAGTGACTAATGAGCGATGTCCGGTCACATGGGCAGAGTAAAATGATTTGATTGGCTGCAGACAGATGCTCACCCTTCTGCACAGCAGAAGCCAATCGCACTTCATAGCTCTCCTTCCCCTCGACTCTACCCGTCTTGAAGAGTCGCGTGTTGTAGGCACTCAGACTCTGTGTGGCGACATGGGAGGGGGATGTAGATCAGAATGCAGCCAGCAGAGGGGGTGAGTGAGCACTGACCTGCATGGCAAGACCTCTACCTTGGAATCCAGAAACCTCTGGGCCAGCTCAGCGTCGTTTAAAGAGCAGTTCCCTGAGAAGTATGTGGTGATCCCCTAGAGAGGAAACCATAATCATCATCTTCATCAGATTAACGATAATGCTAAAAATACAGTCCAGAGAATGTAAACACGGCACCACCGGAGTGATGTCATCAGGGCTAGACGCTGCTTACATTCTGCAGCAGTTTTCAGTCAAGTCAGAAACTGTTACTATTTCTATCAAATGCACGACAGTCCATCCTTGGTTAAGGCTGCTCTGCTAAGCGAGATGCGTCTCGAGCCCTGTCCAAAGAGATCTATGCCTTATCACCAACATGGTGTTGGAGCCCGTGCTAGGCTGGTTCTTGCTTGCTTTTTGAGAACCTGCCTGTGTTTCCACCAGTTTCAAAAAATAAGAACAACGGAAATGTTGCACAAGTGGAAGTGAAAATAAAGGTTCATATGTCTCCTTTTTTTTAATTTTAGATCTGTTTCAGATTAAGTTTTTATAAGCTGCCAACCAAAACAGTTTTTGACTCGTTGCTCCCTATCACCTGCATCCATTTTCCACTCCTTAATGGCTGTATTTTTCCTCAGTCTGTGTGTGTAAATGATTTTATTCCTGCTCGCTGTTTTAACCACTGTCCATCTATGGGTCACACAATAACAGTGAAAAACTGAACTTTGCAGTCTGCCTAATGATCTCTTCGCCACTGAAGCACTACAATATCGTAAAGAATAAAACAGCCTGGCACCATCCACGGCACTGCATCGGTGGAAATGGGGTACTAGTGTTCTGGGCCTGGATCTGGTTCCGGTTTCCAAAACGCCAGAGAGAGAGATGTGGTGAAGGTGTGTCCTCAGCACTGAGTTCCGGAAGTCGCTTCAGTGCCCATGACCCCAGTGTTTATCTGGATGGCACTGCATCAAGATTTTTAACAAACATTACTGCCTCCCGCTCCTGATGTCTGTCACGGCATCTGCGCCCTTGCCTTGTCTCCAAGGCCCAGTTGCTTATGTTTGTCATCCAGAGAATAAAGCAGGGGAGCACACATGCTCCATAGCGCCTCCATCTCCGTGGGGCTGTCCTGGAACGCCTGGCACTGCCATACCAAGGCCTTCAGCTTCTCCTGTGGCGGGGAGACACACGCACACAGCCCAAGGTTATGGAAGGATCTTCCTCCACCGTAGCACCTTGCAGATTCTGTTGAAGGTTTTAAAGGGCAGCCTAAGACTTACCTTTTTTCTCAGGCTTTTGGGAATATGTGATGCTGCTTCTGTGATTTCTGTGTATTTTTATGGGTTTGTTATTTTTTGTTATGCTTTTAATCTGCATATTAGTTTTGTAGACCACTTTACCATTTTGACTGTGAAAAGCACTTAGTTTTACTTATACACACACAATCAGTCAAGAAAACCAAAGCATGTCAGATCCACAAACAGCGAAGGCAGGAAGGACTTCACCTGCGGGAGGTTGGGGATGAACTTCGTGTCTCCAAAAGACTTGTAGTTCCCCATGTTGGCATACAGTCCAGCAGCGTAGACCAGGAAGGCCTGAGACGAGAACAGACAACATTCCGGAGCAGACAGTGTTTCCGCTGGTAATTGACCCAGCATCCTCGGGTGTTTTACCCTCACATCCCAAATACTTCACAGAGATTGATTAGGTCTAAGCGGTGGGTGTTACCCTTACAATCCTGTACTGTCAATCACTGTTTAAGCCAATAAGATTCACTCAATCAACCCATGGACACTCAGCTAATCCAATCAGTGGTGGAGAGTGGAATAAATCCCACCCAGCACAGACTTCATTGAGCTGGTCTGACCTGATACTCATCGGCGGTGAGCCCAGCGGCCGTGGCCACGCTCTCCAGCTGAGCTGGGCCCTGGAGCCGGAACATGCGCTGCAGGAGGACATAGACGGAGGCCGACTCGGGGGATGTCTGCAGCAGCACGACGAGTCCCCCGTACCAGGACGCCCGAGACAGGTAGTGAGCGTAAAGCTGCTCCTTGGGGGAGAGCAGGCGGAAGGCCTCGCCGCAGTCCAGCGCCGAGATGCCGATGTCGTTGGGGAGGTAGTACTGGGAGTCCACCATGGTGAGCCGAAGGCGATGTCTCACACGCGAGGGACAAGGCAGCTTCAGAAAGACAAGGGTAACCAGGTCAGGCTCTGGCTGGGATTAGCACAGGGTGTAAACACACCAGCCACACTGGCAGTGACATGTCATGGCCGGTATTTCTGTTAGGTAAAATTCTGAAAACTACTAAATTCACACAAGAATCTGCAATCAAAAAGGATTGGTAGCACATACTTTTTATCAAGGGTAAACCTTAATTAAATCAAACAGTACTATAAAAAATCCCCTTCCTGTTAATCATTTACATCAAGAGGCTCTCAAAGTCAGACAATTTTGCACGTGAAAATAACCAACGGTATGCACTTTGGCCTTGTTACAATGAAAACGAAACCGTATTTGCAAGGCACATAATTGCAGTTGAAACCATATTTAAACTTAAAATTATAAAGTCCATTTAATGCTAAATTCAAATTGCATCTCTTAGTGTAAATCTGATTAAAAGATTAGATACTACGAATGACAGGTTAGCCACGGACTTCGGGAAACAGATGTCTTATAAAAAATGTAGCCGAGAAGCTAACGTTAGCTCATCAAAAGTACATGATTAACTCAGCGGACTTGCGACCTTATGATTTTCTAACAAGATAATTGTAAGGCATGCATACAAATCATTAATTACCGTATTATATCACTCTCCCTAATGGCAGCACTAATAGTCGTAGTTAAGTAATTGCCCGGCTCTCGCCTGCGATTTTAAACCCTCGTTCCGTTTCTTAAATTGCACTCTCACCCTTCCATATGCACTTCCGCTTTTCATTCATTGCCAGCTCCGCCTACAAGCCAATGAAATAACGTACTAAATAATTGGCATGTTCTTTGGCCAATAAAATCTGGTCCAGTCCATATATGGTACACACTACCGTGCCGTTCGACAGACAACATACCGATTTTCTGCGATTAAGTTGTTGAATGGCAACTTGCATCTCCAAGGGACATGTCGTGTATATTGGAACGGAAATGCTTTCATTTGTTTTGCAGGCGTCGACGAACTTATTGACGTTTACGAACAATTACATGAGCATATATAATATTAATATAAGGAAGTTGCAGTTTCTTACGGAACCTAAGAGTAGCCGTTAATGTTATCTCATATCAATAAAACCATGCAGAATTTATGTCAGTACCTTCCGAAGAGGGTAGCTGTGCGCTGCGCAGACCTGGAGTTAATAAGATTTATGCGGACACCACGTGTTCATCGGTCACGGAGAAGGGTGGCGTATGTATTAATGTTTAGTTAGCATACATGAAGCATAGTAAATATGCGTTTAATTTTAATACGATCTTAACTGAATATTCTGAATATATTAGTCTGTCCTGGTGTGGGTGTTTCTCGCTGCATCCCCCCCCCCCCGTCCGCTACATGGGTTTAAGTTTCTTTTCCAACTTTATGGCACCTCTCTTTAATAATCTATTAACTACGAAAAACAATGATACATACGCTCATATATAAGCAATGCATGTTACACCAACATGAAGATCATTTAAACATCGTTTTCTTTGGCGTATTACTTTATATGTACAGTTGCATGACGTGTCGGATAACCTGTGCTCTGTGTGTGTAAAACGTAACAGAACGTTCCAGTTTTTCACTTGTCAACACTGCTGTGAATCCTTACATACAGTTCTCTAACCGTTTAAGATCTTCAAACCTTTAACCTGTATAACTTCTTTGACTTTTACTGTGATGGGAGGTGGATTATTTGATAAACATTTAATTGTATTTACATAACATGCATTGATTTTCTCTGGTATTTTGCAATTCTGATTACCAGCAGAGTACCGTGACCAGATAATTCATGTTGGGGAGGAGGGGGTACTATGAGCTAGGGCATCCATTTCAGTTAAAATAACCTGAATTTCCCTGAGCTCTTGCTGCGTGCTGATTGGTCAGTCTCCTACACTCATGCACGTGTCCCTAATGCTAAAGTGAAACAGCTGGATGAGTCTGTCAGTCAAGGAAACACACCAGAACACAAGGAGAATTGCACTGTTCAGCCGAGCACAGGAGCCTTTCGGTTTTTAAGAGTAGTTGTAAAACCAGAAGCAGCTCATAGTGCCCCCCCACCCCCTGAAGTGGATTAGATGGTCACCCTATACAGAGTGTAAATTAGTTTTGGGGGTGTCGCCCGCCTTTCCCGGGGGGTAGCTGACCTGCACCCCTCTGCACAGCCCCCAGTCCCGGTTGTGGTGCAGCCGCACGTTTTCACCAGGCCACACAGGGCTTCGCTAAACAGGAAACCACCCTGATTCTTATTTCTGCACCGTATCTCGACCACCCAGGTCTTCTTTCATCCCCTGCCAGCCCCCCCCCCCCCCCCTTCGTCTCCAGTGCAGATAAGGTGAAATTGTTCCTACGTGCAGAGTACCCGTGCCCGCGTTTCACAGCTAGCCAAATTCCAGCCTCGGCCGCAGGCTAAACTAACGCTGAGGTCATCGCACAATAAAATGGCGGCTTGCCCAGGTTACTCATCTTCCCTGTCACTCTCTATTCCTGGAGATGCTTGAGGGAAAGCTGATCAGTCGGTGTCCTCGTAACCCGTATGACAGGCTTCCACGTGTAAGTGAGCATGAACGCCCTCATTTCTGTGTAATGGACCAGAACCTGTCACCACAGTGTCACTGCGCTCAGGAGACTAGAAGCACCGTTATATATACACATGTGTTTCATGATAGATAGTTGAATACCTACTCTACAGGGTGGAACTGAATTCATATAAATTGTGATGGTCAGATAAAAATAGAATTGTAGAATAAAATAAATTGTTATAATGTCATCTTGAGATTTTTTTTATATATAACAACAAAATCCAATTGGCCATGTGTGTCTGCTGTTGATGGATCCAGGGTGTCCTGACTGGGATGGGGTCTAGCCCCTGACCAGGATTAGCAGCGTGGGACATGGATGTATGTCCTGTAGAGCACCGTGCTGCCCAGGGTCCATGGGGTGGTATGTGGCACAGTGGATTTGGGTGCCATGCCCATGATCAGAAGGTTACAGGTACAAATCCCAGGGTCAGCACTGTAATCTCCTGGTCGGGTGGATGAGCAGGGCCCGTAACCCCCCAGGATTGTCTGACCCTGCTTTCTCAAAAATTAAATGTGTGTCACTTTGGATTGAGGGATCTGCTAAATAAATCCATGTCACTCCGGATTAAGGGATCTGCTAAATAAATCCATGTCACTCCGGATTAAGGGATCTGCTAAATAAATCCATGTCACTCCGGATTAAGGGATCTGCTAAATAAAT